>NW_019289607.1:59006-286170 GCF_000500325.1 Leptinotarsa decemlineata | reverse complement strand
GCCCGAAACAAAAATACAGTGCAAACAGTAGACTGCAAAGGGGAAACCGGCTCCAAAACAAAGCAAAAACTGTTTTTTCGGCTGGGAAAGTGATGGCGGCTGTTTTCAATTATCTTCAAAGAAGAAAAACTATTACAGGAGCATACTACGCATCATTACTTGACAAATTGTTTCGAAAATTGAAAGGAGACTATGTTGAGAAATAAAATAAAATGAAAAAAGTCATATATCTTTTTTAGATTAGATTCGCACAATCTTTGTACTGGAAATTAATAATATAAAAAAACCTTTAATCCTTGCATTAGAAAATTTCCCTTTCAACTCAATAGTATTCGAACCAGATGAATTCAATTAATTCACAGAATTTCTACTTGGCATCATCTAAAACGATTATATTCCTAATCATTACAGCCATATGGCACGCACCCCAAATGTGGGTGGACGCAGTGACCTACCTAAACTATTATTCGTTGACACTACTGTCTGCGAAATCCCTGAAATATCAGTGAATTTATAGCGTGTCATTATAGATTCATCAAGGCAACATCTGCTGCGCCAAAGTAAAAATCCGCTTCCGAACTACGAGGGCGCTATTCACAACTAATGCGCCCTAACCTATATAAAAGCCACCCCTTCATTACTGAATCTGATCGATGAAGTTGAATAATCAATATTTCGAGGGAACGACTATGAAAATAATTCAAGCAATGAAAGATGAGTTATTGGTGAATCGCATAGTTATTAGTTGCTCGAAAATTTTGTCCGTTTTGATGTCATGTGATTTTGTAGCGCCGTATCTCAATAAATATTTATTCTACTGTTTCTTAGTACATGCCGATCGATAAAGAATTTTGTACTCTATACATTAATGCTGTTCATTCTTTTCTAAGTTTTAATTTTTTGCTTCACTTTAGCTTATTAGTCTATGATGTTCGGCGATTTTCGGCCAATTATTCTCTACGAATCCGAATTAAATCAAAGGCCGGCCGAAACAGACTGAAAACTTAATCAGAAGTTTGGCAATGATAGTGTTAATAAATGCGCTGTTCGACGTTGGTATGCTAAATTTCTTTCCGGGGATTTCAGCCTCAAAGATGAGCTCCGAGGTGATCGACCTTCAATAATCCAGGACGAGGATTCGAGAACCCTGGAGGGAACTGGAATGCCGTTGAATCGCGGAAGAACTGGACGTCAGCCCCCATGCAGTTTTTGATGATTCAAAATTCTTGGAAAGTGGGTGCCCCACGAACGATCACCAGAAATTGTCATGTTTCGAAATTCATTCTTCTTTGTTTTTGCGCAACCAGAACGGTCCTTTCTCGTATCCTCAAGAGCGGGGTACCTAATGAAACTGCCTTGCACCTAATTATTGAGCGACGTACGCAGAATATTTCTCAAATGGAGGAACAGACCCCTCATGGGCAGGTTAGCAAACGTTTGCGTTCAAGTGAAGATTCATCAAAACCAGAGGCGGAAAAGCCCTGCACGGTTGAATCTAAGGGATCGTCAGGTGATGCTGACCTTCAAAAAACCCTCATACGGGAAGATTGTCGAGGGTATCAAGGTGGGAATCTTGCACCATGACTATCCAACTACCTTATCAACAGCAGAGCATATACTTTGTGCCTGCCCCGCTACCAAAAAGTTGTTGGACTACAGTAGGGATGAACTACGATGTCTAAGAGGCCTTCTTACAGGTCACTGTCATTTAAATCATCATATGCTGTCGAAATGTCGGAAGAGACTGTGTGTCGCCTTTGTTTAGAAAATGAGGAAACAGCAGTCCCCGCTGAGGACTGAATCAGGTTTTCTAGAGTTCGACAGAGCCGTACTCTTTCCATCTGACTGACCACTCACCATACAAACTAATTAGCTTCGTTAAGAAGCTGGGTTTATTTGTTGAAGTGTGAATAGGTATGAGCCACAATGAAACCTTGTGGGTTGCGGTGGATGGTCGAATATACCCACTCACTTTGGACCTAACCTAACCTAACGATAGTTACTACCAGTAATGGCGGCAATAATTCAAGTTATTGAAGTGTATTTCGGATAGATCTGTGGAAATGGATCTTACCTGATTGCATTTACTGAAAAGTGAGGTTCAAAACGGAGGTTCAAAACTGAACTGAATTCTCAAAAAACCTCCAGTATGTCTGTTCATGTAGACTGTCGCGTGTGACATCTGGACATTCCATTCTTTCGACTTGTGCCGAAAGAACATAGAAAGTTTGAGGAAGATTTTCATATTGAGTACAGGTTTTGAATTCGGAAAAGAATTGTCCTTTACAATACTTCAGCAGATTTTCTATTGATTCAGCTTCAATTCTTTCACATCCTGGAAGGTTATAGACCCAAAAACAGTGAGAAATATCAAGTTCTCTGCAAAAACATTCCCTTTGGAAAACAACTACTTCCATTTGTAAATTTAATTATTCAAAAAACACTTCTTACATTTCATCAAGTATGTAACTTCACTTCACTATAATATTTTCAATTTCGAAAATATCCATTCGAATTCAATAAAATCCGTTTCAATAATTCCAAATCATCTTCACTTCCTCTGCTTCAACATTGGTCGGAAATCTTTATTGTAGAAATATACCAAGATTTCAAAACGCTGATTCCAATGCGTGAAATAGATAAAACGAATCCGTGTCTCCAGCTTCCGGCCCGTTCCAGATATTTCCAACTACAATAACATTATAAATCCACTTTAATTTCCTTCCCATTACCCGAATCGCATTGAAATCGTTTTTTTTTTTTATCCAGAATGGCAATTAGCGTCGAGTTTAATTCCATTATTCCTCAGGATGTCTTTTAAAAACAAGGATACCATTCAACTCAAAGTTGAAACATGCTCCAATCAGAACGCTTTTCCCAAAACAAACTCTCCTGTCGAAGTATAAATGAGATTGCCGAGAGGCTGGATTCAAAGAGAGCATCTTGGACAAGTAATCAATAATGATTATTGAGAAACAGAGGGATGTTCCAATTCTTTCGTTTCATGTCAAATGAATCTTCATCTCTATTGAAACGGCAGATGAAATGGAGCCGAAATGACAGATTGTGATTAATATTTCAACAGAAGTATTTCTCCTCATAGAAGGATTCAGAGCTTGAATGCTTCCAAGTTATGATGTTATTTTTGCAACATCATTTCCAGAGAACATATTTATGTACAATGTGTATATTTTAAAACTTCTCTCCCTGAATTTTTCCCAGGAGATGATATGAAAAAACTTCCTAGTCAAATTGGAAGGGGGGCATGGAGTCTATGTACTCACTATCTTATGAATTATTCAAAATGTCATTCATTGTGCTCTAAACAGTAATACAATTTCTGTTTAAAATCTTTTGTAACAGTTCTGAAAACTTCACTGTTGAATTATCATCATGTTGCTGTAGTTCGTCTTTCAAGATAAACAATATACGCAAGTTGTCTTTATGAACAACAAATTTAGGATAACTCCAAAGGAAACATATAAAGACCTGCTGCGGGTTTGAGGAACTTCGCTGCTGCAGGCTCAGATAGACTGAACATTCATTAATGGAGAATACACTCAGCTCCAACTGACATCTGATCGGAGTCTGAACTCATTGCTGGAGAAGAAACAGCAGATTCTGGTTTGATTTCTTGAAGTTAGTCTATTTTTCCTCCAAAACAGAGATTTGTCGATTCAAAAGCATTGCAGACCGATAACACACTTGAATTCGTGTCGTTTACAATCATTTTAAATACATGAATATTATTTGCAATTGATCAAATTTGAAGGGATATATGATCGAAGGAGGCCAAAGAGAGAAGTTTTTGGATGCAAGGAGAACCTGCTCTTTGACAGATGTACTATGCAACACTCAATACAGTATAAACATAACCTCTCTATGGTCTGAGTTGAGGCATTTGATTCAATAAGAGCTCATTTTGAATTTGCTGAAACACCTTGCGGTACCTGATAACACTCTGGAAAACTCCTAATCAAACTAAAGCCCAAACAGCTCATTTTCTTTCATCTCACTATTGCCTTCAGCCGTTGCGCTCAGGAAAACTGGATGAACTCAAAGTCCATGCCTCTGGATGGAAGAGTCTTCATCAATCCTCAATGGTTATGATGAAGTACACGAATGGTATCGGGATAGAATTCGCAATAGACAAATGTGCAAGGGTCCATCTCAAAAGAGGATGATGCCGGAATAAGGGATAGCATGTGAGCACATAAAGTGTGAGACAACACAATTCACAGAAGATAACCTCAGCAAATGACTTTACCTATTAAAAGTATGAGCTCAAACTCTATCAGATCTGGTAATCGAAGCTGTGGGGACAGATCATTGATGCTGCTACAGATATGCCAGCCATTTCGATCACACCATACTTCTTTTTAGGAGTGAAGTAAATATGGAGGAAGCCGTTCAAACTCGTCGTGAGAAACTAAAATAAGGTTCATTATCCGCAGGCATTTGCCCCAAATCGGTTGTTTCATGGCAATACTCCTCCTGACAACAGAAAGATCATGAGTTTGAGGTGTGTTATAACAAAAAGATTACTGATCAAGAGTTCAGATCTTAGGGTTGCACCTGACCTTTACTTTTCTCAGGACGATTACGCTGAGGTCGGAAACAGATGTATACAGAAATAGATCTGAATTTCTACTCATTGAACGAAGTGAAGTTACAGTCTGCTTTACGCTCAAGTTTATCACTTCCATTCTCAACTATTAGTATAGTATTCAGTATTTTAGGTAGTAGTATAAAATAATAAGTGAGTTGAATACGAGTAACGTCTCTGTTGTTGCAAATTCAATATATCTTCAGTGATATTGTATATGCCCCAGGGTTCTCCTTTAGGGCCATTACTATTCATTATTTTTTAATGGAGCAGAAATATGCTTCAACTCTTCCAAAATATTACTATACAAAAATAACTGAAGGTGTACAAAGATCTCAAAAATCAATGGGACTATACGAAAGTCCAGATTGACATGTACCATTTCTCTGAAAATTGCCAGTCATTTCAGGTTTTTGAAACCTCAATCTGCGGAAAAAAATTCCTACTCAGCTGAATTTTGGTATACATCTTCATTATGACGTTCTAATGGAGATGTGAAAAATCGACATCGATATCGTGCCGGCAAAAAAATGTATAAAGGTCAAAAAGTCACGAAAATCAGTTTTTCGCGAATATCTCGCGACCTATGGCTCGGAGGTCAATAAAGGTCATTATAAAAATCATTCCTCATATGATTATCTACAAAAAATTACTCCTGCATTTTTCTGTAAAGTCAACCGGATTACAGCGCTGAGAAAGCGAGTAGAATGCACTCACATAGGGTATTGTATACCGTATACAACTGGTGACATCTTATTCGTTTATTAGTCATTGGTGGGACGGTAGCCTGGTGGTTTGACGTGGGCGGTTTGCTCAACTCACTCAGTCCTTCGCTGTGCGAACCGGTGGTTCGAACTGCAAGGCAAGATCGATTTTCACCCCCTGTCATCCAACCCGTGTTAGGAATCACATATTGGAAGGTAAGACCTCGTTAGTCCTCAACTCGTACTAGTTTCGACTTTTGGGAGTTGTCGTTCGTAGGGGGCTGACAGCAGGTTAAGGGTAAAACAGATTGTAACAGATTTTTCAATAGAACAGATTTGACAGACTCCAACTTCTGCCTCAGTTACTTCGTCTACAATTACAGATTATATAATAATCGGCATAGACCAATATTTTCCGTTCCTCATCACCCAAGAAACTATTGCGACAGCTCACCTCTCGTAAGATCTTCAACGATTTGCAATTAGATATGTGATTCTGTTGACTTCTTTCGCTTGGGACTACAAGCTATCGGCAGCAGGAGGTTGCATATCTCAATGAGGATCTAGAAGCGATTTTGAATTGGGCTGAAAGTAACCAGGTTCAATTCAGTGCCACAAAAATCCAGGCGTCGGTTTTCTCCTAGAAGATAAATGTCTCCAAACTGCATATAGTAATGTCAGGTCAGACAGTTCCGCTTTCTGCTTCGATAAGTTTGTTGGGGGTTAAAATGAAGACCAATATGTCTTGGCACAATCATGTCGCCGGCATTGCAAAGGCTGCTTCTCAAAAGCTTGTTCCGAACAAAAAACTACACACACCTCAGCAACTTGTGATGCTTCATAAAGCTCAGATCAGACCTTTTTGGACTATTTTTCTCATGTATGGAGTTCTGCCCCCAAACATACCCTGAAATTTCTGGATTCCATCCATAAAAAGAGCCATCCGCTTGAATGGAGACGCAAATATCATGTGCAATCTTGATAGCCTGAAACATTGAAGTAGGGTTGGAAATTTGTCTCTCTTCTATAGATACTTTTACGGGAGGTGTTTGAGTGACGCGGCACATTTGATTCCACCAAGAGCGGTACATATCAGAAGTACGCGACGGACTGTGGTTGCTCTTCGTTTTGAGGTTCAACTGATTACATCTCGAACTTCACTGTTCAAAAACTCTCTCATCTGGAGAACTGCGTTTATGTAAGATAAACTTCTTGAGACAGTTTTTCCAAATGGATTTAATTTCCAGCGATTCAAATCCAATGTGATTCGCTACTTTCGCACAGGCACAGCTCTGAGAGCCCCTTGAGGATTTTCCTGTAGTGTTTGTACTTTGTCCTTAAAACAACTCAGTTTCATTAACCATATACAGTTTGTATTTTTTGGTCATCAAGATGATGGGAAACATTATTCATCGAAAATTATCATTCCTTTAGTTTAATTGGTACCACCCTGTTATTGGATCTGTATCTACTGGTTGGCCTCATTTATAAATGAACAACTAATTTAATATTGTTGAATACTCTTCGTGAGCAAAACAATAGCAAAATCAATAGTCCTGGCCTCTTTGGACTGAATGATTCCGTACAACCCATCTCGTCTTGTGTTTGTAAATCTTTTGCTGGAAAAATCCTCACTTGTTTACTTTGTGGTAAATGTTCAAGAAGTACTGAAAACTTATGTGAATTTCTGGAACTTCATCTAGCTTTTCCTAATACGACTAATTACCAGTCCGTGCAAAGCTTATTGTTAAATCATCTGAAAATGGAATTTTTAACAGGTGATGATCAACTGTATTGTCAAACATGCGCCAAACTAACTGACTGTTATAAGGAAACAAGTATATCTGAGGCACCAGTCAATCTAATAATAACACTGATGATTTTCAAACAAGACTCAACCTCTAACGGAAGCAAGAAACTCTTTGGAAGGTTCGAAATAGATGAACATTTCAACCTAGCAGACCACTGTTATAATATTCATGCAGTCATTGTTCACTGTGGTTCTGGCGTTGAATGTGGTCATTATTACGCCTTGGTCAAAGAAGAAACGGACTGGTTTAAGTTTGACGATAGTCGTGTCACGAAGTGTTCTGGCGATGCATTGAATTTATTGGAGCCTCTGGAGACACCCTACATTTTGTTTTATGAGAGAGAGGACATTGTTAGATCAAGATCTTCAGATGATGTGGTGCTGCAGGTTTTTCCGGGTTTTCCTGCAGCTGAAAAAGCAAATGCGCCACTGGAATCAATGAAGTCGCCCCGGAGCGCCAATTAATTTTTATTGTTGTATTTATTTTATTTTTATCGTTGTTTTAACACACTGAAACTATTTCATGAAAGTAAATATGCAGATAGTAAAATTTAATATTGTTCAATGTATTTTGAAAATCTATTCTTGTCAAAGCACGTGATATATAACTGGGGGCTACCTACTGATAACTTGAATTAAATCCAATTAAAATATCCAAAAACTGAAATTAACAGGCCTTGTACGTATACACAATTATCAAAACCATATAATCCCTCCATTCTTTTCATCGTCGTTATTTTCGCTAATTTATCATCCACCTCAACATTCCCACCCCAGGCCCGGTCCGTAAATGAGAAACTTTTGACAGAAGCCCGACGATCCCGATAGGCCATCAAAGGCCAATCAAACCACCGCGATTCATCAACATATATATTGGAGGTCGCAAGAGCACACCATGAGTCAAATATGTATCAAATTTCACTGAAAATCTCTGCATCTCGCCACGTCAGCGGCAGTCCCCGGTCCTTGGGGAGTCCGGAATTTCCTCAGCGGACTATTTGCACATTCACTGCGAAGTATACTAATGTGTATCGGAAAAGCGAGACCACATTTTCCCGATATTACTCGAGAAGTAATGGCGGTGAGCCAGAATGCAGAGGGAACTTACATTCGCGGAGTTTAAAGGGGTGATTTGGTAGTGGGGTGATGTAGCCTTGTAGATAATGAGCATCCACACGGCGAATGCTACCAGAACCCATGAAGAAACTAGCGGAAATCAATGAAATATTGCAGAAAGTAGAGTTCTTCAAAATTCATATTTCACTCCGGAGCTGAGTGAATTATTGATTAAAATAATAATAGCATAAGCTATATAGGTATGGAGTTCGGGGTTTGACACTTGATTTACTTCGAGACTATCTATCAGAGAGAACACAAAGAGTAAAGATAAACGAAGAACTTAGTGATTTCTCAACAATTACTGTTGTGAATCTGTATACGTTGTGAATAAAGAATAAAGTATACAGTTATATCCGGCAAAAAAAAAATATCCATATCGTTTCACGAAAATATAGTAGATAGCCCATATACTTCGAAGTTTGAAGTATCAAGACTGTCGTTTCACTGTGATTCTCCATTTCTTTGTAAATGTTGTTGTAAATTATCCTCTGGAAGAAAATAACGCCGGCCGCCACTGGTCTTCATCAATCGATTGTGACTTGGCCAAGGTCGTGCTCAACTCGACTAGCGCTTCGCGATTGTTCTAGATGTCGCGTCGCATCGAAAGACTTCTGGCGACTTTCCTATCGACCTGCAGCGACAATCATAACCATATATAAACACTACCAACACACAGATCGGAGAAATTTAGCTGAAAGTGCGGTACGAAGTGTTCTAATCGATGGACTTTTGAGTATTATTTTGAAGTTTGAGTTGAAGTGTTTGTGTTGCATTGTCAGTGCAGCAGTGAAAAACAGTGAAGTTCAATTGTGGAGTGCAGTCAATTATTGACAAACCCGCGAGAAAAACGTAACAATATTTAATATTTTATTGGATTTTCGGACCTAATATTTGTTGCAACGCACAAGAACGTTCTGAAATCATTACTGGCGCGACAGTTTTCAACATCTAGCTTGTGTTGCTCAAAAGAATAGTCGATATGGAAATCATGCTGACATTGGAGACATTATATCACATCACTTATGTATTTCGCAAATATGTTGGGGCCCAGAATGGATCACTGGGGAAACCTCCACTATGCATTCTTAGAAGTAGAAAGAACTATATTAAATTTTTACTTTCTGTCACCTTTGATTTGAATAAATCCAGGCCATTTCATTGTGTCAGAAGCTTTGAAAGGTTGTTAAAGAATTCCACCCCTATAAATGACGGGCTATTTTCAAAAATGAATATATTACGCTAAGGTACTCAAATAAGGTCACCGCTTCCTGTAAGATATTTAAAGTTACACGGAACTGTGTCATAAAAATTATTGTGTTCAAAAATAACTTGATACATTTGAATTTAAATATGTATAAATGAAAGAGGTAAAACATTTTACTTTCTGAAATATTATCTGCATGCATTTCTAGCCCCTAGATGGAAGATAAGTGTGATGATTGTTTGTTGTGAGAGAAAGATCCTAGTAGAGAATATCTTCACTTATGAAACTAAAGGGTTCAGCAGTATAATAAACCATATGAAGTAGTAATTGAACCTTCTGGCAATCTAAATAAAACACTGTGATATGACGAGTTTATTACTTCCTCTGGTTTCATCTGAAATGACGAATCACATATACAAAACAATAGTTGGAATCAAAGCGAACATGCTTTATTTCCTGAAGTTTGTCACATATTATTATAAACCTTCTAGTCAATGACTAACGAAGATAGATACAGATAGTAGGAGGGTACTTTTTATTGACCAGTGAAGCAAAGTATTTTGAGAAATTTATTGTTAACAAATAAAAATCAAAGTTGGATCACAAAAATCCTTGAAGAGCTGGCTAATATATCGGAACACCTAGATTCTACATAACTGCTGATGAAGAATGCCGAAATCCTAGATCGCATATTAGAGAAGTAAAAAGAAGAATTCCCTATATTTTTGTACTGATCAGATTGATGAATATTCCTATAGAGGAAACGGATGGAAAGTATAGACCTTTTGGTAATTTTCTTCAATTTTGACTCTCTGATACTTTTTATTAACATTAAAATGACCAAGTAAACCTTATTCATTGTTTCATTGGATTTTTTACTGGGGTGGCTTCTGTGTAGGTGCAGATGAATTTTTCCACAGTGAGTATTGAAAAGGGAGAACAATATTTCTCTAACGTACTGAAGACGGCATCCAAATGAGACCAGATAACTAGAAGACCCCTTTTCAATACTTTCAATTGATTTCCTATAAAAATCGGATGTCAAACAATGCCCTTGCCTCCGCAAACTCAAGAGCTAATGCATTCCGCGAGGGTTTACTGTGGCTCACACTTATTCACACACGATCAAATGAATCCATTTTCATTCTTCAACTTAGGCATATGTCCGTCCGAATGAAATATTCATCGCTCCTCACCTGTCCTACAGAACGTCGATAAATTGTTCATATTCGTGACTTTTATTGAGGGTTTTCATCCCTACCTGTTATTGATTTAGTAATATCGTTGAACGCTTTTGTTATGCCTCTGTCTGGAATTAATTTCTGAGCACAGCAAAAATTATCACGGTGAACCAATTGGAAAAGAGTACACAAACTCGGGTACCGATGAAAATTTTTCATTCATTATGGTTTCATCAATACACAATATGAATGAATGCTTCTGAAACGAATTCATTCGAAAAATAAATCAATAAAAGTAGATTAGGTTAGGTTAGGTCCAAAGTGAGTCGGTCTGTTCGACCTTCCACCGCAACCCGCAAGGTAGGTGGTAAAAGTACGGCACTGCCAAACTCTAAAAACCTCATTTGGTCCCCAACGGAGCAGGCACAAATTATATGCTCTGCTGTTTCATCATTTTCCAAACAGAGGCGACACACACTGTCTTCCGACAGTCCGAGACTTTGCATATGATGATTCAAATGATAGTGACCTGTAAGAAGGTCTGTTAGACATCGTAGTCCATCCCTACTGTAGTCCAACAACTGTTTGGTATCAAGCTCCGAAGGCTGAGCCAATCCTGGAAGATTCTGCCAGAAGTCCATAAATCTTCTTGCCGACCAGGTGTTGAATATTTGTTTGGCAAAGCCTGAAACGATTCCATTGACAGGTTCTGGTCCGATGAAGCTGCTTGCAGCACCCTCCTTTGTAAGGGAGTCAGCAGCCTCATTGCCTACCAGGCCAGTATGGCCAGGAATCCAGTCCAGAGACAATCTGTTAAGTTTTCCTATCGAGGAGAGTCGCTTTTGGCAATTCACTACCAATTTAGACGTTGCTCGGTAGGAGCCAAGAGCTTCCAACAACGCTGATAATATTTTTATTGACTTGTGTATGAGGTTGCATTCTTCCAATGGAGAAAAAGAACTAGCTAATATGGTCAATGAGAATTTTACTAAACCGTTGATTGAAAACAGGTGCTGTGATCTAAATTTCCTTGCACAAAATAATAACTTGAATAGTTTTTTCCTATCTTCAGATTGTGAGAGTGATGTTTTAGAGCTCATTTCTCGACTGAAAAATTCCAATGCTTCTGGTCATGATTTTATATCTAATAACTTGCTGAAAAGTTGCCGTTCTGAGCTATGTCGTCCCCTGACATATTTAATAAATATGTCTTCTGTAAATGGAATGTTTCCAGCAAATTTGAAGCTTGCAACAGTATGTCCATTATTCAAAAAAGGTGATTTGAATGACCTAGACAATTATAGAGCAATAAGCCTACTGTCAAGTCCCTCCAAGCCATTCGAGTTGAATCTAAAACAACAGTTGACTATGTTTTACGAACAAAACAAACTATTGTCATCCACACAGCACGGTTTCACTAAATCCAAGAGTACAGAGTCAGCCCTATGTGAATTTCAGTCGAGAATTGTTAATGCTCTCGACAGATAAAAATGTGTCATGGGCCTTTTATACATGGATTTCTCACGTGCTTTTGATTGTGTGGACCATGAACTGTTACTATCTAAGCTTTATAGATCAGGTGTAAGAGGGGTACCACATGATTTGGTGAGATCTTATCTTATAGGTAGGAGGCAAAAAGTGAGAATTGGTCAATGTACAGGTGATGATTGTGATATAAAGCAGGAAGTTCTCCAGGGTTCGAATTTAGTCCCCTTTTTTTTTCTTGTTATTTGCTAATGATCTAATTACGTTCATCAGTAAAACAAACTCGGCATTCGTTACAAGTTATGCTGACGATACAAATATTTTGATTGTTGAAGACAACATGGAGACACTTCATAAAACTGCTGAGGATATATATGATAAAATCATATTGTGGGCTGAAAAGAACAATTTGAAACTCAACAAATCTAAAACTAACACCATATTATTCAGCATACGTGGTCAAAGTGATTCAAATGTGATACTATATGAAAATAGTGAAAAATCAATTATCCTGTAGAAACTGTAAATATGCTAGGAATTGTTCTAGATAAAAAATTAATAGGGAATCAACATATTGATACCTTATGTAATAAACTGAAGAAAAGCTGCTATTCTATTAGATTCATGTCAAATCATTGCAGCTCGAGTATACTCTTAACATTGTATCATGCTAACTTCCATTCACACCTTCGACATGGCATTCTCAACTGGGGTATGAGTGCTTCTGTTAAAAGGATATTTCTCCCCAGACATATGCAGTTAGAATAATAGCTAAGCTAGGGTATCGTGATTCATGTAGAGACGCTTCTTCTTACAGTTGCCAGCACTTACATACTAGAGACTAATGCAAACGTTTTCAAAAATAAATCTAATTTTGAGTCCTCTCTTCCAAATCATAACCACAATACTCGTTCGAAAGATCTAATCGTACCAAATGCTCATAGAACTTCTTTGTATGAAAAAAGCGTAGAGTATAGTGGGTTTAAATTATACAATATGCTTCCAATAGCTCTTAAGAATTCCCCAAATGTTAATGTGTTCAAAAGTCAGCTGAAAAAAATGCTACTTCAAAGGACTTGTTACACCATTCAAGAATTCACCAATCAACTGAAGTGTTAACTTCCAATACTTGAGAAATTGTGTGTTGTTTATATTTTATTGGCTTTTTTATAGTCTGTAACTAGTTACATTTATATGTTAATTTTATTACTTATGGATGTTTATCACAGTTTGTGTTATTGTGTTGTTTATATTATTTTGACTTTTTGACATGACGTGTCAAATGAACGAAATCTCGACTTTCAGAAAGGACAACAACCAAGATAAATACATCTCAGTTCCATACCACCAATATACGAAGAACTTTGGAAAGATTTTCAAGAAACTATGTATGAAGGTGGTTTTAAAAAAAAGTCATATACTACAGAGCCTTTTGGAAAGTCCAAAAGACAAAGTCGAGAATTCGGAAAAGTCTGGAATTCACGAAATTGAACGTAAAGACTGCGATGCAAAATATTATGGGCAGACAAAAGATTTATTAAAGTAAGATAAAGGAACACATAGCACGCTTAAAATATGGAAGACCTGAAAAATTAACAGTCGCCCATCATATTTTGCAACAAAACCATTCCATAGACTTCAATTCATCAAGATTAGTTAAACAAGTTAACAACAACAGGCAACTAGATGCCTATGAGAGTATAGAAGAAATAGGTAAACAAAATAATATTATGAATAACGATGACGGACCAATACCAAATAGCATACTATATAGCTTGTTAAAATAATATTGTTGGATTTACTGATTACAACATGTTCTGTCTTGATATTAATTTGAATATCCTAACAGAATGATGTAAATAAAATCCAACTAATTTGAATTAGAGTTTATTCATTACTGTTGAAAATAGGGAAGTCTGCGATCGTCGGTCGCAAATCAGAATATAAAAAATATAAAAAATACTTCGTTTTTATAATGCTATCCTGACCACAAATACAGAGGGATTCAGCTGTACATATATAACACCTTCCCCTTTAATATTATACAATAAAATCAATAAAAAAAACACAATTAATAGCCAAAACGTTCTGGAGGTTTAATTTGGCTTCTTCTTCTTCTCAATGAACGATTATTATGATCAAAATCGTCACTTTCGTTATCTTTACCGCCACTATCACCACTTTTATTACTGTTTTCACTCACCTTATCATTACTATCTACATGTACAGTATTTACATTATTTACAAGTAAGTCTGAACGAGAAATGATATCGATGTTACACGTTGCTGATGTATTCACAGGTGTAAAATCCTTTTTGATTTGATTTAAATGACGTTTCCATATCATTCCTTCAGTTGTTCGAACAAACTCTATCGTTTACCTCGAAGTTTTCCCTTTTTCTCCCCTTGAAATTATTAATTTGAATGTTTTGTTTCCTATTGACAGTATTTTTCACAGACGGCAAACATAAATCAAATCTACATCTCAAATTACGTCCCAGCAACAGTTTTGCTGGTGTTTCACCTGTCGTAGTATGAGGAGTATTTCTGTAATGGAACAGAAATCGATTTATTATTAAATTCAAATCAATATTATTGCTATCATGTTTTGCTTTCAAAATTGCCTTTTTCATGATTTTAACTGCACTCTCCGCTTGTCCGTTAGTTGCAGGATGGTAAGGAGCGTCTGTAATGTGTTCAACACCGCTGGCTTCAAGAAAACTTTGAAAACTTTCAGACAAAAAGGTTGTGGCATTATCCGTACAAAGTTGAAAAGGTAACCCAAATCTTGCGAAAAGTTCCCTAAAAATTTTGATTGTAGCGGAAGCTGTAATATTACCCACTTCAAAACATTCAATCCACTTGGGCGTAGCATCTTCTATAACAAGAAAATATTTACCACCAACTGGGCCGAAAAAATCAGCATGAAGTCTGGTCCAGGGTTCTTTAGGCCAGTTCCAAGTAACTAGAACTGATTTTGGTGGATTACTACCATAAATTTTACATGCATCACAGGACACATTGTGAAATTAATTTTTTATATAGCTGAAAATTGTTTTATATATAGCTATAACATTTAAACATTACACAAGGACATATTGTAAAATAATAGATAAATCAAACTATAAAATTAATTAAGGTGTGGTATACCTGTATGTGTGGTATACCTGTATGGTTTATCTGTATGGTATACCTGTAGAGCATGAATAGCGTTAGCTTAGAGAAGTTTCCTTTTCAATCTTACTCTTCAAGATGATCACTTGGTGATCGAAACACGTGTCGAGGTGTTAAAAATAACGATTTGGTGATGGGAAAAACTCCAGTAATATTAATTACTACATCAAAGGTTCCAAACAGTGCATCATAAGATCATGAAGTTATGTCACTCTCAATATCGAGACCTTGTAGATGAAAAACTCGTCATTTTTTTAAATTTTGGATCTATTAGATGGATGCCAAATAGGTCAGGATTCAAATTATGTTCTCCATCATATTTTTCTATCTGGTATGAACAGTAACATACAGGTTCTCGTTGTAACTTCTGCTAGACATCCCCTAAAAAAAAGTGGCTCCATAAAAGAATTCGTACGTGACATTCCTCAACTGAAAAGTCCCTTCCATGCATTCCACTCCCCGTTTACTAAATAATTCACATGGCTTCGGCTCTGAAGCCATGAACATTTCTCACCCTGATATCAAGTTCATTATCATGAATAACCAAAGGTAGCGTGCCACGGCATTTTCCGTATATATTTCCAGACTAGATCAAATCGGTTCATTTCTGGTTGCTTTGTGAACTTTACGAAGAAATTAAGTTAGATGGAACGTGAACATATGAAATCTCGTGTCTGATAAGGAAAAGGAAGAAGGTATAGTCGTAGTAGACGATATTGTGCACACTTAAAGTTGGTGGCACTCTCAAAGGCCAAAAAAAACAATACATAGAAATGAACTGAACTAATCCACGTGGACTGTAAAATTGACGGTTCGTATTGGATAATTTTTTCTAACCGAGATTTATGATTGGCTGAAGAGTCGCAAAATTGAATTTGAAGTCATGTTATGGTGACGAATAGAAATCGGGTAATGCGGGGATGGTTATAGCCGTCGTGCTATCAATGTTCAGTTCAGGAACTGATCGTGATTTGAGTGTTGAAATTCGATATTGTTGCAGTTATAATTACTTAAAATTGTGTTATCTGTTTGGAATGTGGAGTCCCTGGATAATTACTAATGGTAATAACGAGTGTGATTACAACGCAGACTTTTTCCAATGTAGTGATTCCAATAGCAATGGTGACCAATGCGAAAAAGAGATACCAGTGAATAAGATTCGGATGCATTTGAATATTGAAACACAGAGAGTATGTTTCAATGTATATAAGAATCTACATCTCAAGTTTGGTTTCGAGGGTAACAAATTATCTCACCTGTACGTAAAATAGTCAAAAACGAAACTTATGAACGCAAGACGCGGTGTGATACAGGACTACCAAAACCTTTAGATGTTCATCTAATAAAATCATTGCAAAAAACAATATAGGACTGTTACAAAAGCAATTAGATACCTACAATTGAAATCATAAGGAAGAAATTGAATACTTCCGGAAATAACGTGAGCTGCTGTGACAAAACTCATCAGAATTGCATAAAGAAATCAAGGATTTAGATTTGAAATAATAAACGAACGTCAAGCAGTTATGGAAAGCAGAAGAATTGTGGAATTACGTAACGAATACTCAGAACCAATAACTAAATATGTCAAGAACAACAGTGAATTTTCTATTTGGAAGATACTTGGTATCACACTCACGACACAGTTACGAAAGGGTGGACTGATGGTTTGTGAATGTGTACGCCTAACATGCCTCCAAACAAAATTTGATAAGAAGGTATTGTAGCTAATAGAAGAGAAAGTATCTAATATTACCAAAAAAGACTGCCAGAAAAGGATTAAAACAGTAATTTTAGTTGAAACAGACTATATGGAAATTGAACACTTCCATATTTATGGTGGAAATAAATTCATTATTGATTTAGATGACGACAGTGATAGTGAAACAGAAAATATGTAGATGATCTCAGCTTGCTACCACTTGACGTTGTGTTGATGCTATTCCCGATTTGCGGGCCTCTCCTCGCTGTGTATTTTCCTTGTGCTCGGCAATGCGAACTTTCAATGGCATCTTTGTTTCACCGATATAGAATTTCCCGGACTCTCGAGGTATCCACTAAAAGCAGCTTTTGAAATCGCAGTTCACGTTTGGTGGTTTGGTTTTCATTAGGCTGGTTTTTCCGGATCTGATGTTGTACTTGGACCCAATCCTTCTCATTCTTTTCGGCAATCCTCTGATGTAGGAAAGTACAATCACTGGTTGTGACGGCTTCTCTTCCTTGCAATACCATTGCTGTCTTCTAGCCGAAGTCTGCTTCACTATCACTTTGGAGAAACCATTCCGTTGAAGATCTTTTCTGATGATGCCTAGTTCCTTCTTGACACCTTCCTTCCTATTACAGAGCCTGAAAGCACGATACACTAGAGTCTTGATGATTCCTTTTTTAGTAGATTGATGATGGTTGGATTCGCGATTCAGATTCAGTCCCGTGTGAGTAGGTTTTCGGTATACAGATGTTTCCCACTTATTGTCGGTCCCCTCCACCCATACGTCTGAGAATGACAATCAGTTGTGGACTTCCTTCTCCATTCTGAAGATGATGGAAGGTTTTATGCTGTTGATGTGATCCATAATGGTGGCAAGTTGTGTCTTGTATTCTTTGTTGATTATTTAATTACTTTCTTCGGAACTCCCCACTTTTTTGTGATGAAGAAATGGAAAGTTTTCCCAAAAAATAATCTGAGCCAAAAATATTCCCTCTTCATTGAAACCTCAATTGATTTTTGCAAAATGTTCATTCATGTTTATACATGATGTTAGTGTTTGTTTCTATATCTAGAAATCCCATACTACACATCAACTAAGTAGCAACCTTTTCCTGAAGCTCCTGAAAATGAAAAGGTCATTCCTACGCCCATGTATCAGCATCCCTCCAGTTTATCTGTTCCGAGCTGATCGTTTTCACAATACATTTTCAACGTTATCGCGGATCGCGCGAGAAAAGGTCATCGCAAGGATCCGGAAAATAAATTCACGGTTTGTTCCTCGGGAATATATGGTGCGTGGCATGTTTATACACTATTGTTGGTTATGGCGACTCTGCCATAAACTCGTCACATAATATTAAATCATTTCCGTGAAAGCGGAAGCTGCCCGCCGGAAATTTAATTTCAGGGACAAACACAATTCGTTCGTGGTCGAATAGGAGTCGATTTGGTGCGTTCCTTTATTTCTCCACGCTCGTGTTGGCACTTGTTATGAGCCACATTGATGGCTCGTTTATACAAATTATATTGATGGACGTCAGCGTTTCATTTTTGGCGTCAATCATAATCTAATAACAAAGGCGTTTTAATTAATTTTGGATCGTCAATAATTTATTATTTTCAGTATATTCAAGCTCCCGTCCCATTTTTGGTTTTCTACCCCACCAATATAGAATTTGTCGCAATTCTTGGAATCACAGTCCGCGTTTGGTGGCCTGGTTTTCGTGAGGCTGCTACGGAAGTAGAAGGAAGAATTGGGTCTAAGTACAACATCAGAACGTACCTAGACCCAATTCTTCCTATCTTTTTTGACAATCCGACGCGGAGAAGAGCGAGCAGTGGTTATGACGGCTTCTCTTCCTTGTGAAGCTCTTGCTGTCTTCTAGCCAGTATCTGTTCCACCATCACTTTGGAGTAACCATTCCGTTGAAGACCTCTTTTGATATTGCCTAGTTTTTTCTCGAAAGCATGATCCACTAGAATCTTGATGATTCCTCTTTTGGTGAATTGATGGTTGTTGGATTTCAAATCACACACATCAGAATCATACTAGACAATGGTCCGAACTATTCACCCTGGTTCAGGACGATTGAGTCATCTGTATAGTCTAGTTTGTGGTACAGAAAACGTGGTCCGCTGAAAATAATAGTAACAAAGTTCTTCTCTGGTTTCAGCCCTTTGCTGCTGATGTTACTGCTGTTTCTCTCATAATGGTCGTGTATACCAAACCATCTCTAAACGTGCAGATCTTCCATATCCAGCTTCTATAGCCAGTAGGTCTGTTTCTCGTTGCCTGAACGATTGATACATTTTTTGCTTACTCTTTAACTTGATATAAAGCCATTTCCGTTAGCATATCAGGTATGTGCAGCTATTGATTTTGACATAGTGATCTTCTAGCCAGTAGTACGATCCTGGTATGCCTCTTAATGCAAATGTCATGAATCTGATTATTTCAGTCTGTTGCCAAATCTTGTTCAACCATTACAGATTCTGTAATAGAAGTGGCTTCAACCAGTTTCTATGTTTTTCGAATGTATTCCAAAACCAAACTTGGTCTAAGGGGTTACACGCATTCTTTCAAGTAAAAAATACTTTTTTCAGCGCTATTCCCAATTCAAATTTTGTAACTTTCCATAGTAAATGATCGATATGTGAAGCCATGAGCGCTAAAATTCTTCTTCGAAACTAGACCTATTGAAAGTGAAATTGGCATGTCTTCTCGATTTTTCATATTATTGTACATACAACATCCTGAAGAGATAAATGCTTACAGTTCAAAAAGGCTACATTCAGATTAGGGTGATCTATGACTATAGGTTCGTCAGATCCTGGTCTCTGTTTAAGATTGGCTGATGCAAATGCTATTTGCTGAATTCATGAATATTGAACTGATCACCTAACAAGAACTGGAAATAAAAGTATCAATAATAGAGCAGTTGAGGAAGTATAAGGTATCTGAATGTTCATCAGTCACTCTTCACGACTTGTAACTCTTACTGCAGAATTTACTCTACAGTACTGCAGTATTCTATGATCTGTGAACATGTTCCATGTTAGCCCAGTCATGCCTGCTCTGTTATTATAAGATATGAAGAGTTTCACTACTGTTAATCTTCGTATGGTTGTCGTTACTGCCATGATTTCCAATCGAGCAAGTGTTGTACTCTGTAAAGTTTGTTACTAGCAAACCCCTATTTCATCTTTGACTACGGAGCCGAGAAGCATATATTATGGCGGATTCAATCAGTATTGAGTATAGTCAAATAATCAAGTCTTATATCAATTCCTATTTCTTCCTATAGCGTTGGGCCATCATCGATTCTGCCTAAATTTTCATTCGGTCAAAATGTTGATTATTCCAAGATGCAGTATCGCTAGCAGATATTCAACTTCACCTCGGAATCCTCTTGGAGAATACTACTCTGTTGTACTTAATTGAGTTCATGCTGAGCCTTTCTTCTTTGGTCCTTCTAGTTATATATTTTACATGGACCAGACTGACTGAGTCTTCTGCATAACCCATGTACTTCATGGTTCAGAAAACGTGGTAACTCCATCACAAAGTTCCAAAAAGATAGAAACAAGATTATCTCTGTTTGCTAACTATGGTATTTCTCTCATGATAGTCGTATGTACCAATCTTGCTCTATGCTTATAGTTCATTCATCTTCAGCTTGTACGGCCTCTTTTCCTTAATCTATTTTTTATTGTACGTATACAAACATTGGTATGTTAGCCTTGGTGCGGCCATAATATGCCTTTCAATCTGAATGACATGCAACTGGTAATTCTCAAGACTTTCCCCAGATCGTGTCAATTGTTTCCTAGTATCGAAATCGAGCTAGCCTTGATCAGACTCTCTCTGTTTTGTATGTTTCTGAGTGAAATCTCTAGTACTTTCTTCAGCATTACTGAATGAATGTCGCCCAGTTTAGATGACTGATATGGATGAGAAGATCCGAAACAAGAATTGCTGCACCAGACACTGCACGCCAGAACTGCACGAACGTTAACCAACAAACTAGACCGAGTCTAGTTCATCCTCTAATGATGCAGATCCTGTGTTTGAGAACAATATTTGCATAATTAATGAAATAATGAATCACAAATGATTTTGTTCATGATAAGTTTGCTAAAAACATTGAAAAACCTAAACTATTTTGAAAAAAAGAAGAAAGACGTCGCCGCAAAGGAGAAAAGAGGAAAAAGAATATTGAAAAATGAAAAGTATGCTTAGCTGAAAATACATCAGAAACGAAACCTTATTATTTTTTTTTCAGAACATATTAAAAAGAGTTGTATCTCCGAGATCTGAAACTCATAAATGAGAAATCATCAACATGATAGGAGGAACTTTTGTTACAAAATCAAAAGACGAAGGGAAGTCCATTTCATCCAGTCGAAAGTTTTGAATCGAAATATCCATCAGAAGTCAACAAGAGAGGAGAAAAATTGAAGATTCGAGAGAGTAGAAAAAAGGAAAATCAGAGAAACGGATCACATGGATAGAAATGAGAATGAGTTTTAGGGATAAAGAACGTGATAGAAGTCCTACTTTTACTAACGCAGGATCAATTGGTCTGACAGGCATCACATATATCCAATGGATTCATTTGGGACCTAATCCGCAAGTTCTACCACAAATCCTTCGACATATCCATAAAGACAGTCTGGCTTTGTGTAAAACTTTTTCCAAGTGAGCGTTCCAGGTGAGTCTTCGTTCCAAACGGAATGACCTCGCCATTAAGGGAAAGTGGCGTTAGATCATCCAATTTTCTCCTCCTGGTGAAGGGGATTAACACAGTTTTGCTGGGGTTGACAGACATCTGCTCCCTCAGGCACCAACTGCGAACATCGTCCAACGTGCTTTGGAGGATATTACAAGCTACCATTCCCGACGTGGACCTTGACAGGATGACAATGCCATCTGCATAAGCTTGCAGATCAACGTTTTTTCTGTCGAGGGCATCAAGCAGACTATCCACCAGGAGCGACCCCAGAAGGGGAGATAGTACCCCACCTTGAGGACAGTCTCTGGTGACCCTGAAGCTAATAGCCTCTCCTTGAAGTGTCGTAGTTGCATTTCTGTTTACCAGCATGGAATTGATCCAGCCAGTTATGGTCGATTCTATACCTTTCCTAGCCAGAGACAATCCTATAGATTCAGGTAGTGCATTGTCAAATCCTTTAATATCAAGAAATACAGCAACCGCAAGCGTACTAACAGATTGAAACACCAATCACATTACTGGGTATTGAAACAAACCGCATCTCTTACTTGTTTACAGATTGAAACATTCATCAAATGAAATCAATAACCAACGTGGTGCATATTCAGTGACTTGGCCATCACTTGCGAATAATTCAATAGTTTAGACTAAAAGCAAACTTGGTCGTTCAAACGAAATTCACGATGTACATATTTACGTTTTTCGTTCTTAAAATCAATTCATTTATTCATATACCAACCCCTTCAGTACAAACCATGTACTGTCAGCTCGACAATTTCAAGTCACTCTTAAATTCAGTTTATGACTTCGCCTTTGCTCTTTATTGAGACTAATAAGTGCTCTTGTTGAAATGGGAATACTTCCCTATCCTCGTCGCAAATGAAGTGTTCCTGGGCAAGTGTGCTGATAAGGCAGATAGGACAAGATAAAAGACACTCTACCAAGACCTACGGCAGGTTCATTCAAGCACTGACTGCAGGGCTTTACTAGGGATGGAGTTTAGTGAACAAGCAGAGGCGTATCAATATTTTTCGAGGATTCCAAAAAGTGTTTATGTAGAATTCAGAATTTTTCTTCCAACAATTATCATGATTGGAATGAACAAAAACCAGGCTGGTGGGCTGTGGTAGAATAGGATTTATACTACCAAATGTTTCGTATGTCACTGCGACAGACATCATCAGTGATATGTGCATTGACTGCGAGAAAGAAAGTTGTAGCTCGAAGTTTCGGCAACGACAGACTTATCAAAATAAAATTTGAATCAACAGTCTTTATTTCAGCACACAAAAGAGTTCATAACATAATTTGACTGGGAAGAAAAGTTTTTTGGCTTCTCCATCATTGAACAAAATATCTGGGAAACTTTCAATATAAACTTTTCATAAAGATGTGTAGATCATACACACTGGAAGATACAAACTGGAAGAAAAGATACAAAACATTTTTTATTTTTTTTTATTTTCCAACATAGTCTCCCTTTAACTCTACACACTTCTCCCAGCGATTCTTCCATCTTTGTAACCCGTCCAAAAAGTACTCGGCATTTTTCTCTGCAAAATAATTGTTCTCGAAGATGGTTGCCCCTTCATTTGCCGAAAAACTCAGTCTTCCTAGCACAATTCCTAGATGAGGGAAAAAAAAAGTCGCTTGGGGCCAGATCCGGTGAGTAAGGCGGATGGTCAAGCAGTTCAAACCGTATTTCGTGGATTTTCGCCATGGCAACCACTGAGGTGGGAAACGGTGCTAAAACAGGAATTTTTTCTGCAAATATGGCCTTTTTTCCGCAAGTTCTGCCTGCTTGTTAAGTAATGATACGTAAGTAATGATTCTGCTGATTGATTTATAGATTCTGAGTATAATTTTCCGTTTCTCTGCTAGTTTCAAACAGATTTTTAACATTCGAGTTAACAAATACCACCCTAAATAAATGTAGTAACGTCAAATTATCAAATATAGATGTCGCTTACTCGGCGATTCTTCAATATTGTTTTATTTTTACCAAATATTCAAAATGTTAATAATGTACCATCGATGACAGATATAGAAAAGGCAATTGTGAAATACTAGGAATTCTTCTTAGAAACTTAAAACCAGTGAAATTGGTGGGTCGGATAATCAAAAGGAGCATGGATTGAGTGACATCAGATATTGTAATTGTAACTTTTTGCATGAGGAGAACAATTCGAATACAACCTTGTCGAATCCGTCGACATACAGCCTAGTTACTGGCGTGAAGTGCCGTCAGTCCTCTCAATTTGTTTTTTACTTTGATATTCGTAAGATCGTGACGTTTAACAACGCCTCCCTTTTGCAAAAAATCAAGGGACTATTCATTAGACTATTCTAAGGATATTCTGTCCTTTGATGATTTTTGATGGGGCGCTTTGTTTCAAAGAAACGGGGCGAAAAAGACAAAATATCCTTAGAATAGTCTGAAGAATAGTCCCTTGAATGTTCCGCGTGTTTAATAAACACTCTGTATATGCGCTTGTGTTCTCAAAGGTTTATCCAGTTTTCCATATCGAAAAACCAATAGTTCATTGAAATAATCGATTGTGGAAATAAAACTAACCTAATTCACAAATGCACACACGGTTTATTAACTTAATTCGATGGGAGATTGAGGAGTAAATTGAAAAGGATGTCTCTGCAGGTCTCACACAAATGGCACATAATTCACATTTGAAATGTGTTCGCCTTCGACTTTCGAGCTAACATCATATTTTGAATAGGGGAACATTTTTGTGCATAATACTTTAACTAGAAGTATTCTCATAGAATGTTTCCTAAATTAATTATCATCAAATATTTCGCAAAAATGACAATAAAATTCCACTTTGACAGTTCTCTATTTTCCTTGAGAGTATACATCGCCACCTTGCGGTCATAATTCCCTCGAATTGTGACTGTGATACATTTCAATGTCAAACTCTTGTTCTTCAATAGTTTCCATCAACTTTAATTGTTTATTATATTTATCCTAATCTCTGAACGGTTACCTGTCCGGACGCCAATGTTTAAGCGCAAAGGGGCAAAATCCACCCCTCGCGTCGGATTCACTCACCCTCTATGTACAGCTTCACATAAATTTCGTTTATATATTATAGTTTGTTTTGAATTTCATGATAGATCGAATCGATGGACCGTTATAGATTTGATGTTAAATCAAACGACATTTTAATTTCGCACGAGTAATAACGCTCTTCCCTTTGTGGACGTTATTCAAATTATTTACCATTTTGCATAATAAATTGTTTCCATTATTCTCTGCAGTTGCACGAATTCGTTTAATGACTGAAAACACTGGAAACTGACGATTAGGTTTAAATAATTCACATTCATCATCAAAATAATCGACTGTGTAATATAAATTTGAGATGGAACGAAGTATTCATTAACCAAAAAGCGAAACAGAATTCAAAAAGAAATAAACTCAAAAGTAGGAAATGAAATTTTTCATGTACACACAAAATTAACCAACAAAAAATCAGAAGAAGAAGTACGAAACCAGCAAAGCCATCGCGTCGTAATTTTATATTTGAAAGAGACATTTCCTAAGTTACTATGCCCAAAAATTTTAGCATCGAATTCGAATAAAGAATGAAGGTTATCCTGTTCCAAAAATGTTGCCTTCAGCACAGTCTGTGAGTAAAGATATTTTTCGGCAGCCAACTGGAAAGTTGCCACTTCCCGGACACTTTTTCTTCGAGAAAGTAGCATTTTCCGACCTAGTTCAATAATTACGTACTTTCTGGACTAGGCCGGAATGAATAACATCGTCGTTATCATTGTAGGTAGTAAATATGAAAATATTGGTCGGTATAGTTTTGATAAATGCAGATCATCATTACCATAACAGCAAAATAACGACTAACATCTATTTGACATGAAGTAAGTTGACATTTCGACAATAAAATATGAAATGCAACAGCGAAAAATATAAACATAGACACGTTCACAAAATTTATCGCAAAAATGAGCAGAACAAATTCGTTAGAGAAGCAAATAATGAAACATATATCTAATGCTAAAGGTAATTTCAACAAAATATTACGATTGTAGGGTATAAAGCTATCGACTCAATCTAATTCATTTTCAAATAGCAACAGTAATTGAGTCAGCCGTTGCGTGTTGACGGGAAGAACTAACAAAAAATGTCAATTGATCTAACAAACGACAAGGAAGACATTTTGCTTGTCAAATTACCAGATTCCAAAACACATATTGAGAGCTTCTTTGTTGTAATTGACTAGAAACATAACAGATTATTCGTCAATTACAAAAAAGAAAAATGTTCGATTCAGTCTGTTGGTATCCACAGTGTTTTTGGACTTATCACGTAAATAACTGTTGTAAATTATGCCCGAAAGAAAATAACGCCGGCCGCCACTGCTAACCATAAACCAAACGTGACGTAGCTAATAGCGCGCGAATGTACGATGATTCCACGCCACTCTAGAAGCAGCGAGAATAACGCTAACGATTTCACCGGAACTTCGGTAACATTTCTACGGCATTCGATTACGATATCCACGAGGATATCGACACAGTCAAGTGGACGTTACAGTGCGGTACGCGAAGTGACCCAGTAAGGCGATAGACATTCAAATAATAGTTGAAGTTTTAGTTGAAGTGTTCGTTGTGTTTAAAGTGAAATAAAGTTAAGTTTGATTATTCAGTGTAGTCAAATTGGTCAACCCACGGGGAAAAACGTAAGATTACGACCAAAACGAAATAGAGGATACCATAATTCGCGATCGCTTTGTGGTAGGATTAAAATAATTTTCGATTGATTCATGTTTCAGAATAATAAACTAAATCTAGTTGGCGATGTAAACTCTTTTGTAGATTATTTCCCTGTGGGGGTTTTCAATAATAGTTTGACTTTTTGTGTCTAATAACAGTCTTTACGTTATCAAGTTAGTTTCCTCAACAAACCGTAATCTTAAAAATCCCTTCTTTTAAATTTTTTGACATTATTTTTGGAATTTTTCTGAACGACTAGTTACCTATGTACTAATATTTTTCAAAAGTACCTGCCTTTTTGACAGAATCTGAATACGGAAAGCAATTATATGATTTCATTAAAGTAAACTTGACTGTAATACGTCACGCTTCTTCTCGGTACCCTGTATATTGAAAAATATTTCATAAAAGTCCAATGCATTGATATCTAAAATTTTTAAAGTAGACATTTTTAGATAGGTAACTTCAACTCCTTCATTTCAAACTTCTAATGAAAGCACGATGTGATTATGTATTATCAACAATGATCTAGAAAAATATCAGTTTTTTCCACTTCGGTGATTAAATACAAATGTGCTGAAGCCGAACAAAATAACCGTATGCAGTGACCGAGACAGTGACATTGTGGAATAAGAATTACGAAGAGCGAGAAGAAATCGTAAATTGTTTTTTTATGACATTTAGCATTGATGAAAATTGATGGGGGGGTACAGAGTGGCAGCTGCTAACCCAACATCTTTTTTCTTTTATTTTTTTCTCACTTTGAGACCGTCTTGTTTTATAGTCACTCCCCGATAGACTTTGCCACTACAATTAAAATTTTCACCCCAATCAAAATGCTGGTTTTACACCAATCCATTTTTCGAAGTTGATTTAAGGGCAGAAAGTGTTAAGTTGTGTAAAATGAAAATATTTTTCATTTTATCTATGTTAAAGTCATCAATTGTTTTCTTGGAACTTAACGGTCTATATTCAATTGAAGAATTGTTGTTTTAGGAAAAACCTTGGGTTTCTGTCCTAAATATTCGTCTCTCCTTTCAAGTATCTTTGGATTTTTTTAATATATTTGGTAGATTCTACAAGATTTTTAATGGAGGATTGAACAAAAACACTGGATTTTCAAATATATGCCCAACAAAAAAAAAGTTCTGAAATAATTTGACAAAAAGTTAGGACTCGAGAAAAATCAACCTTGAATAGAATAGTATTCAATGGTAAAATTTTTCTACTGGTTCAGTTGAGAATAATGTTGCTCTAGCGTTAGATTTAAAAAAGAAAAAAGTATGACAGCGGTGGGATTCGAACCCACGCCCTTTCGGACTGGTGCCTAAAACCAGCGCCTTAGACCGCTCGGCCACGCTGCCTTGTGATGGTTGATCAGAGGCAAAGCTACATAAGATATAATTAAGAAATTGGACTTTCGTTACTAATAACTAATGATTTTAGATTGAGTCTGAATTTTATAGTGAAGAACTGTAAAGTATTAACAAGTCCAATTGGGGTTTTTTTCTTATCCGATGTTGAATTCTTCGAAAATATTCACCATCATTCTTATAAATGGTATACAAAAATTTGATACCATCAATTTTATTTTCGCGTGTATCGAAAAGACCCATTGTCTCATTTTTTATAATGAAGTTCATTTCTATCAGTATTGAACGCAAGATTGAACACGTAGCGAAATGATCAAAAAAAAAATCTGTTCAAAATCTGTTTTTCCGTTAATCAGCTGTCGCTCCCATACGAATGACAACTCTCAAAAATTGAGAACTTGTGCGAGCTAAGGACTAACGAGGTCTTACCTTTTAACGTGTGATTCCTAACAAAGAATAAAACATCCAACAAGATTATGACTTTAAATAAACGAAACGAACAACCCTGAATAAAAAATTTGAGACTGTGAAAAATCATGAAAAACGATAAATTGAGTATACAAAGGGATATATTTTCAAGGCAAAGGTAACCCCTTGTGAGCCACTCCCTCCCCACAATAACCCCCATGTCAGAGATATTTCAAATGAAAATAATTTCGAGTGACGCTTTATTGAAAGATGTAAGAAGTGAGTATATAGATATTGACATTGTTAGGTACATAAATTCATAGAAACTAATAACCTGAACTATTACGACCATGAGTTCAACAATGAAATAAAATGATTCAATGGAAATAGTTAAAAACTTTTCAAAATTGATAACTTTGGAGCCCTATAAAGTCTTTTTTTTCTCATCTTTCTATACGAAAGCAATAAAATCAAAATTGTTAGGGATTTGATATCCATTTTTATCAAAATTCATCTTTTAAGTTCTGTGACTTAAAATCTATGGGAATTTTTTTAGCGTGTATTCATCAGGTATATTTTTCACAAAGAAAAATGTGCAGGATATCAATAACTTGTTGTATTAAATAAGTTAGCCTATCAAAAAATGATTACAAATATTTATCTTAACATTTTTCGAGACCAAAATCTGCCTCCGTCTTGAGAATTTAGAATCACCTATTTCTTGCACTTTTCCTTCACAAAATTCGTCTAATTTTCAAATTTTTTCATTGTCTGTCGACATTTACTGATGAGTAAATGATTTTTGGGGGTTGATACGTACGCCTCTGGCAAAGAACAAAGTATCGGGCATCACAGTATCACATGAAAACGTCACATGCATCCAAGAAGTTCAAAACGAAAATAAAGAAGAAGAAAGTACGAATGTGGTAGGTATGTATGTGACAGAGCGACAAGCTGCAAAAGAGTTTGATTGGACCACGAAGTGATTCGAAAGCGAAGAAAGTGACAGAATGATATTCACACAATCGGAGTTTAGTGTTGAGTTGTTATTTGTATTATTAAAAAAAGATTTTGAATGATGAACTCATAAATGGAACATTGTAACATCGCAAGTTCCTAGAATATATTGTATTTGTGAAGTAACTTATCAGAAGTAAACTGACAGTTTACAATTTCTACACTTATAAAAAGTTCTCCATTACAATTCCTAGTTTTTTAGATTGTGCAATAAACTAGAAAGGTCAATAAAAGTTCATTTGTCATAGAGTATATAGGTTCGATATTCCTGTTTGCATTTGCACGATGGTTTGACACATCTATTGGTATGCGGTATCCTGATTTTTCAATATGAAATACAATTTAGTTTTGACTTTCAGGAGTTTTGAAAATTTAATTTCCAACAGGTAACCTTGGTGATCAACAACACCATACTTTTAAGCTCTTCTGATCTTTTTTTAATGGTGAATAATGAAAATCTATTGAAAAATTAAAAAAAAATAATTTTTTGTGGGAAATTTACAGCACTTTTTTCCAAAAAAGACTTTTGATCTACACTCTTTACCTTTCGTTGATGAATATTAGGATATAGAACTAGATAAAACTCACAGCTTGAAGTGATCCTATTCAATTTTATAATTTTTGAAATTCATCACATAATTTTTCAATACATCTTCAGAAAACAGGCAGAATCTTCAGTATCAGATGAGTTTTCAATTATATCAATTATTCTTCTAAAAAAAATACAAAAAAAAAACATCTCATTAATTTTTTTAATATATAAAAAAAATAGCAGTCGCAATCGCACTTCCCATCGTTTCAATTTTTTTCATAACAAATCAAAGTTCACATCAATAAAGAACGCGAGTCAAAACAAAACAATCACCGTAAGCACAAAGCGGAACCGTCAAAGACTAGAAAATCCAATTAGGAAATCAAATCATCGTCCAAAACAAAACACTCTCAACGACGTAGAGCGCTCTCTCGAAAAGTCCCGGAGTTGGAAGTTTAAAGAACGCGTGTTCGGCGCGAACTGTAAGCACGACGACGGCGTCGCAAGTGGGGACGCTCACCCTCCATTGTGGAGCGCCGGTGGTTCTCCCCTTCCCTTATTATTCACCGTCCCGACGCATCTATATGGCCTAACGACTGACTAGTAAAAAAACAATAGGTGCCGGATTAAGGAAATAGAAGGAAAATCGTCTCTTATTCAAGGTTTTTTGACCTGGTCGTTATTCGATGAAATCGAGTTATGGGGATGCAGGGTACATAATAGAAGTCGAATTGGACTGCAAAATTTTCAGGAGTATTTATGTTAATTTCGTTATTTTCTTGTCTCGTCATTATTACTGCTCTGTGTTTTCTCTCTCATCTTTTCATGACATCAATTCCAACAATCTTGTTACTTGTACTAGTTTTTTCATATGTACGTTGTTACCTTGTTGAATGATTGTCGTATTGTCATGAGGATATAAATAAAAAGTATACAACTATCTTTCAATGTCGTCAAAATCATTTATTTTTCGGCAATTCTTTACTCATGGCATTTCAGAAATTAACATTCTGTATAAGTTTGTCAAGAACTAAGGCGTAGAATTTCGATAAACAATAAAGGATACAGATACATTCATTATTGAAGCCCATCAGTGATAACGAATAGTTCTGACTAAGATCATCCAGCAAATATCAATGAACCAGAAAGAGCGTTGTTCGAATAATAACCTTACTGATAATTCTGTCTTGCGTCGACGCTTGGTTGTAGGTTCTTGCAGCAACGAGCGATGAGACCTGGGAAGTAGTCAGATTGAGACTCCGGCTTCAAGTCACAAAACCTTTACAGCGTGAGACTACCTGAGTGTAGTAAGAACTTCTTTGAAATGGCTTCAAAGTCGAAGCAAAACGTCGAATAACTGAAAACGCCAGTCCCTATTGGAACTTCCGAACAATGAAAGTCGGTAACGGCCATTTTGTTGAAGTTACTTCTGTCAAATTAGTTGCCATGTAGTCAGTCGGTTTTGCCAAATCACCATAAACGGATATAGAATTCAACAATACGTGCAAATAATAAAATTGTTTTATCAAAACAGATTTTCTGTTCGGGCATTGTACCGCGCGCGCTTCGCCTATTCAACTGTCGTCATAATCGTCCTATCGAGAGGACTGTTCGGAATGTGGTGAATAAATTTGAGTCCACTGATTCAGTAAACGATCGACCAACAACCGTACGTCTACGAAACGCAAGATCTTCCGAAAATATCGCCGCTGTCTATGAAAGTGTGCAGGAGAATCTGAAGCAGTCGAGGCGTCGCTCACAAGAAGTCAGCCTTTTGCAGACTTGGGCCTGTATCCGTAGAAAATTCGATTGACCCAGGAACTGATAGTGAACGACCACAGTAAACGATGCGTGTTCGCAGAATGGGCCTGGAGCAGTTGGCAACTGACCCTAGATGAATGGGTAGGTGAACAAACAAAATTGTCGCATTTGGGACGATGCAAACCACATGAGATCCAAGAGCGTCCAATGCATCCCGAAAAAGTCACTGCATGGTGTGGATTTTTGGTTGGCGGCGTCATCGGCCCATATTTCTTTGAGAACATTGGCCAGGCCATCACTGTCAATGGGGAGCACTGCATGTCGATGATTTCCAACTTCTTTTGGCCTGAATTGGATGATCTGGACATCAACAGGAAGGCGCTACGTGTCACACAACTTATTGGATATTCTGCAGGATAATTTGAGGGCATTGTCATCTCACGTGGAGTTGATATGAACTGGCCACCGAGATAGTGCGGTTTGACCCCATTAGACTTTTTCTTGAGGGTTTTCTCAAGTCGTAACCCATGCCATCGGTCAAATTTGATTTTTGAGACAGAGTCATGGAAAATTGGACGTTTCAGATGAGCTCCATCCAGAGAAGTTGTGGCGGACATTTGAACGATGTTATGTCCCACACATAATGGCATCAATAGGTCTTTCAAACGAATACAATATTTCGATTTGGTCTTATTTAAATTTAAAAATAGGAAGTGCCTAATGAAAGGCCCGTTATCTAGGATAAGCGAAAGAATAGCTTGAGTGACGACTGGCCGAGTTAAGGAATAACGTTAAGGAATTGAATCGGGTATAGCCTCTACCATGGTTATTTGGTCATGTTAGATGATTGCTACAAATCTAACTGAAACCATAAATGTTCGGTTGGTTTCTGTTGGTGACACCGTACAAATGTGATGTTTTCTATTTTCACTACCCAGGTGTTGCCCATCTTATCGGCACTTTGCTGCACCGCGCTGATGAGACCAATAAACAGAAACACGTTTGCTATTTTTGAATGTTGTGCCTACGAATTCTTTTTTTTTTTATCTTTATCATACATATAACTTACAACAGATTCTTGAGAACCGATCAATGCAAAATTCATGCAATCCACATTGGGATCCGGTTTTCAATGAATGTTCGATTAATTCAATATGGTCTGATTGATGTACCTAGTATATATTACATATTGGCGGTACAGCATAGGTAGTACTTCTTGGAAGAGGGCTAGTTTCCATCCTCTTTCTTCGTCGTACACCGTTAGAAAACGCGCAGGTTGTGATGATTCTCAAGTCTCAAGCATCTTCCTATATATTTGACAAGCTGTACTCTTGCGCTGTTGTCTTGAATTTATAGTTCTCTATGGCATCTCGGTCACTCAAGAAATATCTGTTTTGCTTTGCCATAAACATAAAACAATACATTCATTTTTAAGAAGGTTTTGGTCGTGCCATTGAAAATTCAATCTCTCGGTGTTATAAATTGATAATTTTACTGTCGTCTACGTGGAGTTCTTATTGAATGAATAGTAAGCTCATTCACACACCAAGTTATAGTCTCAATAAATTCTTGTACTCACCTCATCTGCATATCGCATCTACTTCTCCATCTTTAGAAGTTCTTTTTTTTTGTCTGAAGGGTGTTGACGATCGATAGCTGAACAAACCTTCCATTTTTCAAAAAACATCAATTATAGTTTGTTCAAATAGTTGTTATAGGTATATTGGTTTATAACTTTTAATTTCATATAACTTTATTGTTAATAGGGTCTGAATACTTTGTTTTAGAAAAATTTTGAGTTTTAGAACAATTTATTATTGTCACATTTGTCATTTTCAGTAAAATAAATGGACTAAAAAGTTGAAACAGTTCTTTAAAAAACTTCCGAAATGAAAGTTTTTACAATAGTAACTGCTGTCCTTGATTTTGACGTTTGAAGCTTCGCAAAACTATTGATTTCCGATTAAACACTGAATGGAAATGATACATTATATTTCCATTAAAAATGTTGAGAATTTCTCTTCAATCAATGCTGATAAGGATGCATAGAAATATGTCGACAATACATATTATCTTTGTATATAGAATTATATTATAACTGCTGCAAACACAGCAGCCGTTTTTTTCTACGCGAACACAGATGGCACTACCATTTGGACAGTTCATACAGAAATCTATATGGAAATGAGAATATCACTTGCGCACAATTTTCAAAATAAGGGTGGTTTTGTTAGTTTTAAAGGGTGCCCCGCCCTTCTGTATCATTGAATTCGAAGTTGAATATTTAAAATTTTAATGGTTTGGTCAATAAACCATGGGAGATGCCCTTGATTTTTGCGACAAAATAGGAAATAATCTATCAGAGCTAGGAAAATGGTAAGTTGTAAACACTTGTCTGTACAACCCCAGTTGGAATGTTTTGTTTGTTTTAGGAGAGTTTGGCAGAACATAATTCTGGGTCAGTTTCTGTCATTGGTTCTCTGTGCTCTGAATACACTATCCCATTACATAAATTCAACCAAAACCAGTGTTTTACCTACAGGCCAGTCGTTCCCACATTACATGTTTCTCTGTGCCATTTATACCAGCTGGTTAGCATTTCGAAGAGGTGACAAGGGGTTAATATCAATTATAAAAGCAAGAGGCTGGCGATATCTTCTGCTGTGTGTTATAGATGTACAAGCTAACACTCTGATGAGTACAGCACATCAGTACACTACACTAACGAGTATACAGGTTTGTACTTTATTTGTTTTATCCACATAATATAGTCTTTATGTTTTTGTAGCTACTTGGCTGCGTAGCTATTCCTGTAGCACTAGCGTTGAGTTGTCTGGTACTTGGAGTTCGTTATCGTATGGTGCACATCATAGCTGTGTCGGTATCTCTGATGGGAGTTGGGTGCTTAGTTTGGGCCAATATTAATGATTCAAAGACTGATGGTAAAATATAGTAAAATGTTGAGTCACATTCGCATATAGCACAAGAACGTCTTTCAGATGTACGAAATGGACTTATATTTGTTTTTATTCTATACTGTATCTGCTTGAAACGGAATTTATGGGGAAAATACTGCTCTTGGCCCAGGATGCATAATAAATGAAAGTTTTGATATAGTTTTCCAAAAAAAACATGCAGTAAGAAAATTATTATAGTTATTACACTGAGTGTTCATGAAAATGATTTCCATATGATAATACATATTCTCGAAAATTCATCATTATTTTTTAGATGGAATTTTCTGTGAAATGCAGTGTTTTCGAAATATAGGGTGATGAATTTTGAAAAACTCCAAAATTCTGAAATATTGCATATTATTTCAAGAAACCCTGTATATTATTACAAAAATTGTATTCTATGCAATGAAATGATAAGTTTTATTGAAATATTTGATATTTGAGAGGTTTCAAAGAAAAATCCCCTTTTCATTTTTGATTGTATTCTCTGTGAGTCTTTTGGTGAGTGAAGGCAGTAACATAAGATTATGTAATAAACGTGATAAGGAGCAAGGCAAGAGTTGCATTTCAAATAAACCCATTCAAATACAACGTTATGTCGTAAAACACATTTCCAAACATATTAAAAAGTATATATTTGGTACATTTCAGAAGATACCCAGTAAAATATATAGACTGATTATTAACATTTCCAAATGTTATAAAATGTATGCAGTGAACGTCTTTGATTGTTTCATGGACATAAAAACCTAAATGGATCTAATACTTCAGTCTCCCCAGTGTGTCTTGTGTTATATGAGAATTCACCTTAATTATTTACTCAAAAACAGGTTTTTCCACACATTTCAAAACATTTGATTATTTTTTAATTTCAGGTACAAATCAGTTAGTAGGGGACATGCTATGCCTTGGCGGTGCAGTATTGTTTGCTATCGTGACTGTGCTACAGGAATTGTCTGTGAAACACACAGATATTGTTGAATATTTGGGACTTCTTGGTCTTTTTGGTAGTATCGTGAGTGGTTTACAAATGTGAGTATTTTTTTTCAACAAGATATATAATTATATAAGTAGTGCCTCAATGTAACCTCATTTTAGCCATTCATTTTTTATATCAATCAGCTTGGGTTTTGATTTTTTATGAAATTCAGATATTAGATAGCGTTCTGTGAATATACCTGGAAAATTAATGTTTATACTGAATTTTCTATGCAATATTGTATATTGTATACAGTATTGTATTCAATATTGTGATTAATTCATTAGATCATTTTAAATTCATATGTATGTCCAATTTGCAAACGAGTGTAAAAGTATATTTGGTTTACCATATTTAAAAATGTATTATTTTTGTTACAAAACCATGATACAGATAGAGTTCTTCTTCTATGCCTAGTCAGAAATACTTTTTTTTCACTTTTTTTGCAAACTTCCATACCACAGCACAAAAATTAATCAAAAATATGGTTTCCAAAATAAAAGTTCAGTTCCTGAAATATTCACATCATTTTGTTTTTCTATCTAAAGTTCGATTTGTTCAATCCAAAAGTGATTCTTCTCATTTATGCTGGAAAGACAATCACTGTATAAAAGCAGAGAGGTGAAATAATTTAATATCAATATGAAGACTTGATATCTAGTATCAGGTGACTCTTTTTTTCAAAATTAGCCACTTCAATAGATCTCAACTCAAAATATGTTTTGTTTACAAGTTTATGATGAACAATATATAATGCATGTTATATTAAGAACCACATAACATGCATGAATATGTTTTGTAGACGATTTTCAACAAATGATGTCAGAAATGAATCAGCCTCTATACAAAGATTCCGCATATCCACTTGAGAACTACAACTAGCAAGCCCGCTAATAGTGTTTCTACCCGACACTAGAGGGCACTATGTAATATGTTCCATGAACTGGGTGTAATATTGAATGTTATTATGAAATGTAGTCTTAAGCTGGGCGAATTGCGAACATCAATCTCATTTTTTGCGGTGGCATGTCCATTTGATGAAAATACAGGTCCTCATTTGAGTTTTTTGATGCTCAGTTATTGTAAATAGCACAGCTGATTGAATATTCAATGATGAAATGTATTCCATATATACACCATTTGTTCCTTTATACAAAATCTGGGCTTATTCAGGTTTATAATGAAAATGTTTGAAGCATTTGAGGACCAACTCTATGCAAGTTTACAGGTGTAAAATTCATTTCAGGTTGGTTTTGGAAAAGCAAACCCTGATCTCCTCGACATGGAGGAATTCTAGCGCCCTGTTAAGTTCTTTTTCGGCATGTCAATTCATGTTTTGTACATTTTCTTCAGTATTTTTACTGAATATGGGCACGACAGCCTTGCACTTGTCACTTCTCTCGGGAAATTTTTATACTCTCATCGTAGGAATAGTACTATTTAACTATAAGGTAAACGCTCACTGTTAAATAGGAGTTGGTATTTTACTAAATATTTTTTTTTTAGTTTCACGCCTTATATTTTTTATCATATACCCTGGCGATGACTGGAGTATACATTTATGCAATTAAGCATACACCGGTGGCATCTCGAAATATGCCTTCAGCTGGTGAACTCAACAACTCCACCAGGTAAGAAACAATATTTTCATAATATATTTCCAATCATGTGACTGAAGGTATCACTCTGCAATGAATAAGTAACTTCCCATTTAATTATCAGATACACATTTTTCACCACAAAATATTATATATGGTTATCAGTGAATGGTAAAAGTAAGTAAAGCTTAGCAAATCTAGCTGTGCTTCTCAGATGCGTGAACGATAAAGAGAGATGGTTACTGAACAGTAGAATAATATAATAACCAGTAGGCTCTCTTACCATGTGATCCACCCGAGTTGCCGGGGACTTTCATCCGCTCTTAGGATGAGATTCTCATCCAATGCGTTCAGTGCTGTAGTATCGAAGGATTCGACGGTAGGCATCGGATTAGTTATAATAAACGGTCGAAAATTGATATTGTGTTTAGTTTATTCGCTGTTGTTTTTAGTTTTCGTACTTGGTTATTGTTGTTTTTGTTTGTTTTATTATTAAGTGATTGGAAAATGGTAGATGTGAAAAAGACATTATTATATGAGCGCACGCCTATGGTATAAGAACGAAATTGGCTCCGCACTTCGTTTCGAGGTCAACGAGAACTTTGTGAATTTATGAATGAAAGTAGTGGGAGTGGACTTACTGTCCATTGCCAACGTTTATCAGAATGTACAATCGGGAGAAGAATTTTGGCCTAAATAAATCGGCAAGTGTTGACAACTACACATATATCAGTAGGGGACAGGAACCCTAGTTCTTTTTTTCGTGCATTCTCATTAGAGATGAGTGAATTAAGAGAAAATGGATGAACTTACAAACGATAATTGATAGATAATTAAATGCATAATTACTTGAAATGATTATGAAAGGCAGCAGGCAGATAATCTTACACACATTGCTTGCAATATCGATAATAACATACCACTATATACATAGATACAATTCATATATTTTCGAGGATTGATTGTCTTAACATAATAATATGATGTTTCCCCTACTGTAGATATATGGTTTTCATCAAGTAGTGTTTTGATTATTACGAGTATTAATATATGTATCTTCTTACGGGATATGAGTGTATAGTGGGTAGTGGGATAGCATAACTTATTGGTTTCATATGTATGTTTGTATATGATTATTGTGGTATTTGGCTGTAGGTGAATGGTATCAATATATGTATTTTCTTTCGGGCTATAAGTGTATATTGGGATAGCATTCTTATTGGTTCATATGTAGGATTGTATATGATTATTATGGTATTTGGCTTTACTTGAATGGTTTTTTTTTAGCAAAACAATGGAAAATATAACTCGAAATGTAAATACCTAGTGTGTACGTTTAAATTTAAAACAAAACAAATATATTAATACTATCGAAGGAGCTGCTAATTATTATATATAAGATTATACTTTGTGAATGTAGATTAGGATTACCTATTTCAATAAAGATTATTATTATTATTATTCTGGCTAGATTACCATCTTCATCCATGGTATGATCACTGCAACCTTTTTGGTGTGTATCTGTAGCGTGAATATATGTTTCATCCATATAAATAATATGTCGATATTTTTCTCTATAGGTCCGCATAGGAATAAGTTTCTCTTTGATATGGTAATCAATTATGCAGCTGCGTAAAATTGCTAAATCAAATTCCTCACAATTTCCTACTTTTTTCATCTCTGATCCGCGCGTCATCTCTGATCCACGCATAATGATTTTTCGTTTACTGTACTAACACGATGTTGACTACACGAGTTCCTCAATGTTAGTAAGACCTCGCCTCACTCCACCGGCTGATTTACTGCGCATCCAATATTCAGAGACAGGGCTAGATCTGCCAAGTTCTAACTTGAAAATAAATGTTGCCAAAGTTTTCTGCCCTACAAAATCGAATATGTGCTTTCTGAAACCAAATTTTATAATTGCACAAAGTTCAGTTGAAAGTAGGGGGCCTTTTTATCCAGTTTGTGTCTGAAATATACTTCTTTACATAATCTACACACCTTTATACTTTATTTTGAAATTATTAGCTTTCTCTCTTTGGAAGATTTCCATATTTTTTTGTATAGATATGGAGAAGTAGAAAGCCAAAAACTTCCTTCCCCAACAATTTTTTGTAGAATTGCGAAACAAATACGGTCTAATTTTCTTTGTAGTTCAATAAACTTTTATGTAATGAGTTTCATAACAATAAGGTGTCTAACTACATGAAGTTTTCTATTTTTCTAGATCAGAGTGCCAACTTCCAGAACACATGATAACCGACAGTCCGGAGCACACCCCAAATGAAATACTTTCAGCGTTCGGCACCTTGAATAGCAATGACACCTTTCCCCTGAGTCACAGTACAAATACAACCTTCACTTCGTTTTATGGCAGTCACGATGTACTCAATACTCATACAACTAGCGCCTAAGCATTTTGTAGATGACTTTTAATGTAAGTTTCCCCAACGAATTTTTTGTTTTCTGTGATACAGAGAAACGATTTCAATTTCTCTACGAGCTGAAGTGTGAATGAAGCGTTAGAAAAGCGCAGTGGAAAGATTTTTAATTCACATCTATCTGAATTTCTGTATTTGTTTTTTCAAGTATGTGAGCCATAATTTTTAAATTTAAAAGCAATATAGGAAACTTAAAATATCACACATGTAAGATTATTATAGTGCCAAATTTACAGTACTTCATAAAGTGACTTGCTACTCAACTCTTTGTATATTTCAGATTACAAGAGTTTTCTCTACCATTGATAAATTGTTTTTTTGAATTCATATTTCACCCAATTCTGGAAACCTACAAATCTAAATACAGAGGCCTACTTATATATCGTTATCATGAAATTTTGAATTTTCTACAATTTATACTTTCCTCAAAAGAAAGAAGCACAGTAGGTTTTCTACTTTTAATAATTCACACTTCTGAAGTAGTTATAGTGAACAATACTGTTACAATTCTGTAATATTTTACACTAGTACGAATATAATATTGTATTACATTACCGATTTTGATTTATACAAAAATCTAATCGCTCTATCCCCGAACAACAACCAAAATTTTACCTGACCATACTTCCTCAAAAATTACTGTCAAGTTCACAAAATAATCGTTGAATTCCTCAGATGAAAAGCAAGCATCCTGCGAAGAGTTTTTGAAGAGAAGCTGCCTGATAATCTGCCCAATGATCCTAAACTATATCCATCCAACAAACGAAGCAACCCAAAGAAAGATAGATGCGTGTATAAAGCATGATCACCACGCACATCTGCATCTGTTGAGTAAAATAAACAAGCTTTCTTACGCAGCCGCATATTATTGAAAAAAAAATCGGTGGTTCCTTAATGCGACTCTGTACAAGCAGCCTTGTTTGGGAGATCACCTGTACTATGCATTATAATGTTTTGGACCACTCTGTTGCTTAGGACAGAGTAGTTTCATTTGCTTATTGTTCTATGTTACTTGAAAAGAGTTCTTTCTTTTCATTTATAATCATGTTTGTAGGTTCTTCTTGCAATTTTTATTTCGTGTGTGACGTCAACATTCTGATTATTTTTATGAAAGTCTATAGAAGAACTAGCTGACCCGAAAATCGTCCACAAAGTGGATGGTTGGCCCACTTGAGAGCATGCCACATATAATTATCCGTATGAAAAACAAGGTGTGGTCTCAAATCCAAGCCACAGACATTGTTTGACCTTGCGACTCATTAATAGTCATCGCAAATGCCAATCTAATTGAAAATTGCACACATTCAAAATGAATTGGCACATCTGTAGGTATAATGGAGATTCGTGGTATTAATATATTTTCACCTCGGAACTTGCCATTCAAAAGGCTGGCTTTGACGTTTTTCCTTAATTTTTTAATGACTAATGGTGTGCCGTTGTACAGCCGTGGTGGATTCAAATTACATGGCGATCCAAACTTCAGTTGTAAATTATGCGGTTGCCTGACAAATCCATTGAGTTCAAAAACTATGTTGGATAACTCAACTATATGTATTTTTCAATGCCATATCACAAAACGATAAAAAAAATGGGCTGGAACACCAATTTGGCCAGTGGAAGATCTGTGAATACAGACAATTAAAATATTTTTAGTTATAATTTCGACTCTTATGGTCTCAAAATCTTTTTATCTGTAGAGAAATAAATGAGGAGCCATAAAAATGAAAATCTTTCTCAATTTGAAGCTTATACGAAATTCCTGAGAATTTAATGTGTTTCTGAGAATTCACAGTATAATTAAACCTTTGGAAAATGAGATATAATTGAAATAATCCATCAAGTTTTGAATAGAATTTTTATTGAAATCATGATACTTATTGTTCATCTGGAAATTATGGCATTAATAATGGAGGAACAACTAGTCTAGTTCCAAAATTAAACCTGTCTTATCCAGTTGAAAATCAAAAGAGGAACACTTTAAATGCCCTATAAACCCTATATTCAAAGGAATATTTCTGAAAAAAAAAGGAACGTTTCTTAAGCACATTCTCAATAACAATAACACAGTCAGAAAGATAAATTCATATTTATAAATAATCATCAAACATAAATAAAATATCAATTGATGAACAACAAAATAATAACGAAAAGTATCAGAATGTAAGGTAAAATAAAATACCTACATATCGACTAGGAATTTAAATTCGTGAAATAACATTATTTCTTTGGTTTCAATCAGTTTAAATTTTCTCTTTTACTTCAACACTTACTAACTAGAACAATGTATAACTGCTAACAACAAAACTGAATAAAAGCATAATTACTTATGCTTAATATTAAAACAGTAACGAACATTTCAGCCACTTTTATCAGGAGAAGCTGCTCGCGAACCTTTTTCACTGGTAGATTGCGATCTACTTCTTGATCTGCTTTTGGATAATGATTTAGATGGACTCCTTGACCTGGATTTTGACTTAGACAGGCTTCTAGACTTTGATTTAGACTTCGATCTACTTCTAGATCTAGACTTTGATCTACTTTTAGATCTAGATTTTGAGCTACGTCTAGATTTGGACTTTGATCTACTTCTAGACCTCGATTTGGACCTACTTCTGGATCCAGACTTAGATTTTGATCTATTTTTAGACACAGATATCGATTTGGATCCGCTCCTGGATCGAGATTTTGATTTATGTCTGTTTGCAGATCTAGACTTTGATCTACTTCTAGATACAGACTTTGAATTTGATCTACTCCTAGACTTGGACCTGTTTCTGAATTTCGACACACTCTCTACAGATCTGGATCTTGACTTTGATCTGAATTTAATCCTAGTTCTTGAATTGTTTCTAGACCTTGATTTAGAACCTTTTCTGGATGAGATAGACGTGTTCCTTGATCTAGATCTTAACTTAGATCTCTTAGGTGCATTCTTAGATTTTGATGTGTTGCTGGATTCAGATCCAGATCTACTTCTGGACTTGGAATGTGATTTGGATCTTGACCTGAAAGAAATCAGTTGAAAATGCTCAAGATGTGGGAATTAAAAACCTTACCTTGATCTACTTCCAGACTTTGATCTAGATCTGGACCGTGAGTCGCTCTTAGACCTTGATCTTGATCTGCTGTTTGATTTGGACCGACTTCTAGATCTGCTTGAGTCTGAACCTGATGATATTCTCCTCTTCTTCTTATGACGCTCTCTGTCACTATCATCACTAGCGATTTTTAGTTTATTATCATCGCTATCGTCTTCGCTGGTAGATATTGTTGCCTTGGACACAATTCTGCTCTTTTGCTTCGCACTAAGACCGTCATCTTTGTTTTTAGGCTTGGCTTCTTTGACCTTTTTTTTTCCTTTAGAAGATTCTTTCTTTTCACGTCCTGAAGATTTCTTTTTGCGATCACCGCTTCTCTTTCTCTTTCGGCTCCTTTCATTATTTTCAGAACTCTCGCCACGTGGACGTTCTGGTTCGCTACCGGAATCTGACAGATACTGGGGTTCCCTGCGCCCTTTCATTTTTTTCTTTTCCGGGGGAATCTCTAGGAAGAGAACCGCATTTCTAGTTTTCTCTTTGTACTCTTGACGTTTCTGTAGCATCTGTTCGTGGGACACGCGTTTCTCTTCTTCCACTTTTTTCTGAAAGCAGAGAAATATAACAAGAGAAAATAGAGTCAGTTAATGAAACTTAACTTTGCCCCTTGTTATATTTGGCGATAATTTCAAATCAAAAGTATTTATTGTTATCAAGATATGCAATTCTGAAACTGCCTATTTTGCAAAACATGTCTACAGCTAGTGTGACGTCACGAGATATATGCAATGAAAATGTGTTTACTCCAGGAATATTATATTATTAACGCAAACTCAAGTAATTTACTAATGCTGGATTTGCATGAATAAGACTATTTGATATTCAATGAAATGATTTACATAAATACGTATCATAATTATTATTATATTGAAAAGGGGTTTGCTGTTCAGGCACTTTGTCCAAGGCTCCGACCCTTTAAAAAAGGCGAGAATTCATCACCAACCAATGATCACTCCTCGAAACATGAGGTGAGTATTCACTGGGTCCACAAATCTTGTATCCTGAGCATTCCCAATTTTCATTATTATACACATTGAATTATATCATTAGTGCAAGTTTTCTCGCAAAGTAAATACTTGCAAATGTTTCTCGTCTGTCCAGCAGCAGGATTTCGCTGAAAATCGGTTTCAAAGTAATATTCCTCGTCAGTGCAAGAGAGCAGTGCTGTCTGGTATTCCATTGACTGATTTTCAATGAGGTCCAGGCTACTAAACGTGCTAGAATTTGCTCTGCGAGGCACAAATATCTGATGGGTATAATCCAATGCACGTTGTGGTATTAGCCAGGGAAGTAGTTGTTTTCCGGCAGATCTTCGCCATATCCTTCTGTGTAGGATCGTTGAGGAAGGTGAATGTTTCGAATTCCAGTCATCAGATTTATTTTGATTCGTGTTATGAAGATACAGACATAGTACAAGGTAAATTTGTTTTAATGTATTGAAACATCTTATTACTGTTGATCATTTCCATTGTCATCTTTGTGGCAGAGGCATGTTCTATCTATCTTGTTGCATAAAATTTCTTTGAAAATGTATTGCCACTGGTTACACATGTAAAAATCGGATGATCCGTTTGAAGATTCTTTGAAAATTTAATAAATGCTTAAAAATTTGTCTAATACAAGCACATAACGCAAGAATGAAACTTCCTCGTGGAATCGACCCCCTTCAATACATTTTATTCGTTGTTGCCATATTTATAACCGAATAGAATATTGCCAGATGAAAAAATAACTGAGAATTACAGTTACTTACAAATTGAAATGTTTTTGATGTGATTACAGATATAATGAAGTAAAATACTGTATATAGATACAGAAAGATTTAAAATTCACAGAAACAAGTGAAAATTCCTTGGCTTCCATTTTCCCGGACTATTCCAGGTTTTCCAGATCCCAGATACCCTTATATATATTGCCTAATATATCATGTGGGAAAGATTACTTTTAATAATCTGGATCATAGTCTCGCAGAAAGTAAAACATTGAATGTGTTCAAATGGAAACTGAAAATATATCATTTATGCTGGGATCATATTCGTTTGAACTGTCAGTTATGTTTATTAATTATTCAAGTTGATATTATACCCAATACCGACAATGCTCATTAGTTATGCTGAATAATGGATTTATATATCTGGTGACGTCACACAAAGCCACGCTCTGTAGCATCGGATTTTTCTAGAGAATTATTTTAGCCAACATTCTTCAAATCTCGTGCTTGAAAATGAGACTAACATGACTTTCAACGTATTTACCATGTGTTCCATTTGTCGCATTTTGAAAGCCGTACGTTCTTCATCCTGTTTCCTTCTAAGTACCCTCTCCTCTTCGTCTACTCTTCTCGCTCTAGCAACGTGATACTGGGCTTGAGAGAGTAGGTCTTTGCATTGCCTGGATTCCATGGTTGCTAGTGTAACGTCGTACCTCAGTTTGTCGCCAACTTCTGAAAGGTAACTAAAATACCTGCAAAAAATTATTCGTTGGTAATGTATAAAAGATTATCACACTCTATCAACAATAAATGAGAGACAAGCCCATTCGATTCATTCGTTTCAATGAGATTGAAAAGAAAATGAGTTTAGATTCATTTTTGGGGAAAAATCTTTTTGGTTTTCTACTTCTCCATCTTCACGCAAAGAATGTGGGAACTTCCCAAAGAAAGGAAGAACGTAATTACCTTTAATAAAGGTAATTACGTCTGAAAGTAGTTGTTTTGAATGGGTTTTCTCCAGTTTGATTCTTAAGAAACTTTTGTGCATGATCTTCACATCTGTGTGTGTATAAAGATGGAAAAGCCTAAAACCAAAAAGCATGATCCACCATCCAACTAGATTCATCCATCTGCAGCATCGATAAAACAAGCTACAACTATTTTTTCTTACTTCAATGAGAGTCCAAGCTCATGTACGGCCTGCAAGACCGTTTGAAGAGTCGACTTATCGTCTTTCAAAATGACAGTTGCGAGTCTCTGTAATACCAGGGCTATATTGAACAAAAGAATGGTGTCTTGAGGCGCAACTCTACGAGCTTTCAGCAGAACCATCTTAGCTTCCTTCAACTTGCCAGCTTTGAAGTAGGCTCTAGCTAGATATTGAAGCACTTCTACATTGTTATATTTGTAGAACTTTCTCAAGCAGTTCTCATACTGTAACAGAAGTTACCGTAATAAGCACTGCTACTAGCACACAAAGTAACTTTTATTTTGAACATATCGATGAAATAACTTTTAAATTGGTTTTGTTGTGTTTTTTCAGATACACTTGAAGGATTCAAGACCACAATTGTATTGGACATAAACATAAAAATTCTGAATTATTTGAAAAAACTAATGTAAGTGCTAAAATATATTTCAAAGTATAAGAAAGTGTTTACATATAGAGCCCAGCTAGACCGAAACATATGCCTGTGGTTTGTTCTAAATTCTATCTCTAATAAAGCTATCTAAATTGTTTGGATAGAAACCTGTTGATGGTTAAACTAGAGAGATATGGTGTTAGAGGAAATACTCTGAAATGGGCTAAATCTTATCTCACAGAACGAACTCAAAGAGTGTGCATTAAGAATCAAGGAAAAATGTATAAATCTGAAATATCATCATCAAATATCGGAATACCACAGGGTAGTATTATGGGTCCAATATTTTTCATAATTTTCATGAATGATTTATGTGCAACCAGTATTGAAGAAGATCAGTTCATTACAAATTATGCTGATGACACAAACCTTTTACGCGGGGGTGATAATTTTCCTGATCTTATGCAGAATGCAAGTAATCTATTTGGCGGTACCAAACATTGGTTTGAAAGTAATAAATTGATTCTTAATGAATCAAAAACTAATACGATCCTGTTTCGTCCAAGACAGATACAGATAGAACGTCCATCAAGCATAAATATGAAAAATAGAAAGAGAGAGATAGCTCCTTGTACTAAATTCTTGGGTGTTTACATTAATGAATATTTGGGCTGGTCTGAGCAAATAACAAAATTATGCATGAAAATAAATTCAGTCGTGTTTGCCATGAGAACTCTCAATAGATTTCTAAATTTCAGTTCAATGAAAATTATGTATCATGCCAATTTTGAAGCAGCTGCTAAATATGGCATCATGTTTTGGGGAAGCAGTTCTGATACGGAAAAAGTGTTTATTATTCAGAAGAGAACGTTAAGAATAATCTTAAATATGCCATATAGGGAATCATGCAGAAGTATTTGCCGATCAAACAATATATTGACCATTTATGCAATTTATATTCATGAATGTTTAATGTTATTTTTTAAAAATAAATCTCTGCTTATTATAAATTACATCCCTCACAAAAATCAAACTAGGACTAGAAATATCAACTACCCTGTTCACAGACTCACGGTAACTGAAAATAGCCCACAAGCTACCTTTACCACGAATGGTGTTGTATCTTCCCAGAACATGAGGTTTTGGGCTGAACAAAATCCAAATTGCGTGGTGAATTGTAGAGACCAAATATCTCAGAAAGTTAATGTGTGGTGTGGTATCCTGAACGAAAATATTATGCCATTTTTTTTCGATCAAAATTTAAACGGACGACTATTCGTTGATTTTCTCGAAAATGCATTTTCCGATGTGTTGGAAGAACTACCTTTGGATGTGAGACACGGCATGATTTCTCAGTTAGATGGTTCACCAGTTCACAATAGTGGCATAACAAGGGTTTGGTTGAATACCTATGAAATGGATAGGACCCAATAGCCCTCTCGTAGAATGGCCACCACGATCCCCAGATTTAACTCCACTGGATTTTTATTTATGGAGAAACTTGAAAAATAAAGTTTATTAGGATAGGCCAAGAAATAAGGAAGATCGTGCAAAAATTATACAAGCGTGTAGAGAAATTTCATGTAGAGAACTGAGAAGAGTTGGAGGAAATAATAGAAGGCGCATAGAAAAATGTGTTTGATTGGAGGAAAATTTTATAGAAGGCACGAAAATATAAAATTGTCAACAGTTAAATCATTTGAAATTGATTGTTTTGTTTTTTAATTGAAAATGTGATTTTAAAAGTAGTACTTCAAAAGAATTTTGAACTACATAACATTTTTCGCCACGAAATATCCTTGTTTTTTTTTTAAATAATGGGAAAATGAGAATATGAACTAACATTAACCATCCTAAAAACTCACTGATTACATGTTTCCGTTCCTCTTACAAAATTACCATTTTCTCTCTTATTGAGAAGGAATAACTTTCCTGACAACAAAATAAAAAATAAATTATTTATGTGAAAACAAAAGTTGAGTTTCTCTTAAACAATTTCGTTCATGTTTTGATATCAAAACCAAAAAAAAAATCTACTTCAATTATTACGGAAGATACGGGGGTGTTTCCATGAGAAGTGAAACAAATTCGGATTTTTCAGGACTGAATTTTTTTCTGGAGAAATGTGTAATCGTAGTAAGTTGGTAGTCCTGATCACGAATCTGAAGGAATTTTGAGCCTATTTTGCCCCCTAATATGTTTTACCGTAAAAATGGGGTATTCCATCGCGAGTGGCGGACAGCGTATATCACTTTGGCCAACCCCATTCAGGTGGTAGGTGCATTTTGAGCATTTCCATCAGTCCTGGGAGTTTTATCGTTCTACCTCGAATATTATGGAAAATACGGGGGTGTTTCCATGAGAAATGAGACACACTATATAATGAAAATTATCATAATTATAATATCAGGATCAATCGAAATATCCATGTAGGGACCAAAAACAAGAGGTGTATTGAAAAATCTATTTATCATGCAGGAATGTTGGCTTTCAATAATTTAGATCATGGTATCAAAGATTGTAATTTGATGAGTCAATTCAAAGGCAGGTTGAAAATGCACATAATGGGCGAGTGATTTTGATTTTATTGTTATTTCTTGAGTTGAATACCTTCATTACTATTCCAAGGTTTTTAAAGTGTTGTGTTTGTTGCTTTGTATTACCTTTGTTGCCCACCTAAATGTAGATATTTCATATGAGTGGTTGAAGTTTATTATTTGTGATTGTAACCAGTCATATAAATGTATATATTTGTAGTTCATTGTTTGAATATTTTCACATTAACGTAATGATAGTTAGATTATGCTAAATAAAGGAATCAATAATAATCAAAAAATTATGAATGAAATTAATTGTTTCAACTCACCATCTGAATAGCGCTGACAAACTGTTTCTGTTCGACATATACGTGAGCGATATTCAACCAAACGTCACAAAAGTCAGCCGTTGCCTCTCTAACCTGAGCGAATATATCTCTTGCTTCGTTGATGGTTCCTTTGTGTGCCAAAACTGCTCCGATGCCATTAGCTGCCCAAATGTTTTTGGGATCGATTTTCAAGACCTGCTTGAACATTGAGAGGGCCCTTTCTTGGTGGCGTTTCTCTCTCTCTTTATCTCTGGATGGCTGGTGGAGAGTTTGCAACCAAACATTACCGAGAGCTATCAGTGAGTATGAGTCTTGGGATGTCGCAGGATTCTACAATTATACATAAATACAAATACATAAGAAAACTTGGTCATATTTTAGCTTAATTGTTCTGATTCAAATTTTCATGTTATAGATATCTACATAGCCAAATGATCATACTGAATGGGGATATCCTATTTCGCTATGTCCTTGAAAAATAGAGAGGAACATGCTTAATAATATTCCATTCTTGTTTTCATGAAAACCAATTTGAAATTTTTACTTTTTCTGGTCTAAATCCTTTAAAAATACTAAAATGATTGGTCTCAAATTTATAGATAAGTCAAGTATAGTTATTTAATGTCTTAACCTAACTTTCAAGTCTTTTTGTGATTTGCAACTCTCTAAAATATTACATTGTTTTGAAAGTTTCGTCTGATTTTATGAGTCTACTCTGAACTATGATATCTCAGTGTACTTTTGCCAACTTGACACAAGTTGATTAATTCCGTCTGCATAAAAATTGTGTAATTGGGATTCAATGAAGTTCACGAAGGAAGTTTTTGCCTAATCCTGATTGGTGAAGGTTCTGTTGACGAGAAATCAATAACTGCTTTAAAAGATGGTGGTAGGTTGGGAAGAGTTCTGGAGAGTATGGTGGATGAGGCAGAACTTCGACGCAGATCTTCGACCTCTTCTGTTGACCAATGCCGGCTGCTGCTGACGCAATTTTCAGTGTATTTGTCGATTTCCTCACAATAGGATTCTGCTGAAATGGTTTGGCCGGGTCGTAGAAAGTTATAGTGATCACCATACAGTAACCATGGTCTTTCTTGGTGGTTGGGCCTGTGTTGCCGTAGAAGATCCATTTTTCATCATACGTGAAGATCCGAGTATCGTTTTGGTTGCGCAAAAGCAAAGAACGGACCTCGAAACGCGACAATTTCTGTTGATTGTTCAAATCGTGGGGGCACCCATTTTTCGAGCTCTTAGACTACTCCAATACGATTTAAACTATTAAAAACCACATGGGAGCTGCCGCCCAGTTCTTCCGCCATCCCACGCACCATTTGTGATAGGTCAGTCTCCACCAGGGTTGTCAAATCCTCGTCCTAGATTACTGTAGATCGACCACTTCGGGGCTAAAATCACCAGAACGAAATTTTGCAAACCAACGACAAACAGTGCGTTCATTAACACTATTATTGCAGCGCTTCGGTTCAATTTGAATTCATAGAGAAAAATTGGCCTAAAATCACATATAGTAATAAGCTGAAGAGGCAAAAACTGAAAATTTTGAAAAAAAAAATAACAGCATCAATGTATAGAATACAGGTGTAGTATTCCTTGATCTACAGAGGGCTTTTGAGACTGTGGATAGAAATAGATTAGTGCTAAAGATGGAAAGTATCAGTATTGGGGGTAAAGCATTGAAATGGTTTGCAAAGTATCTAGATGATAGAAAACACAAGTTGCTTCTGAATAACATACAATCCGACGAAATAGAAAATAAATTTGGGGTGCCGCAAGGTAGTATTCTCGGCCCTTTACTATTCCTTATTTATATAGATGATACAGTAGGAGAAGCTGGAATGTGTGAAATCCACTTATTTGCAGATGATACTCATCAATTTTTCTTCCACAGACCATGGAATTTTGAATGAAACTATAAACTCTACAATAAATTGTATTCTTGAATGGTGTTGCAGTAATTTACTTAAAATAAATGAAAATAAAACAAAATGTATGTTCATTGCAAGAGAAAACCAGATTAAAACACTGCCAAGCTAGAATTTGGAAATCAAACTATGCGAGAACCCAATCGAACAAGTGAAAAAAATCAATTACTTGGGTATTACAGTTGACTATGGACTAACGTTTAAAGAACATGCAAATTATATATTAAAAACTATTTCTTTTAAAGTAAACTTTTTATTCAGATGTTCAAGATACCTTGATGCATGGACAAAAATGGTGATATACAATAGTATTATACTTCCCCATTTGAACTATTGCTCCACTATTTTATACCTACTGGTAGGATGGTTAGCAATTAAAGATTATCTGTTATACCAGACACTTATTTTCATTTTTAAAATCAAAACAGGACGGGCACCTAAATACTTAATTGATAAAATAAGTTAAAATTTTGAATTGCACCAATACCCAACCCATAGAATATACAAACAAGATCAAGAAATTGCTTTCACTTACTTCTAGTAAGGACAAAGACTTCTCAAAATTCTGTCTTTGTTGAAGGACTCAAAGCTTTCAATGATTTAACCCCAGAATTGAAGGATATAGATTCTATTGACCTTTTCAAAAAGTTATTAAAAAAATATATGATGGAAAAACGTAATGAGACTTGACGTTTATTTTATAAACACACAGTATCTATATTTGTTGTGAGACGTAAACTTCTAGTTTATATGGCACAAAGCGCCCATGCTTTTTTCACAATAATACTAATATTTTTTGTTCGTTATTTAAAAAAAAAAATTTTTTAACTTTTTAGTTCGATGTTCTTCAAAAGCGTGTTTTTTAGTTTTCTGAACTAGATTATTTATTTTTCATTTTTTACTTTCGTATGCTATAGAAGCGTGTTTATCAGTTTTTTTAAACTATATGAATTTTATCTAAACTTTGGGATCAATCAGCCGTATATTGTTTATAAAAATGACCATTGATATTTTCCGATTCCGGGAAGGGAGCCTGAAAATCAGCTACCAAGCCCAAGGAAGGCGGCAGGCGCGCGTGTTAATAAAAAAAATACTTTTTTCAAATGTAGAGTTACAATCATACATACATACATACAGGTGAAGCTAATAAAAGCGTGTAAAAAAAGCTGATATTTCTATCTGGATCAGACAACAATATATCAGACAACACAAGAAAATAAGCTTTTTGGCAGTGACAGCGAACACGATAATTAACGATAGTTCATTGGCAAGCAGTTGAGAACAAAATAGGTGAAATTTTGTTGAACTCGTACACTGCAATAAAGTAATCTTGAGCTTCTTTCACAGCGTAAAGTCAATGAAATAATATATAGTTTCATTACCTTTAGTATTCGTTCATATTTTTTTTGTCCTGGACCCCACTCTGCTTTAGCTAAATGAAGGTTTCCCAGCAACGACCACGCATCAGGATGTTCGGTATTGACCTTAAGGGCTTCTTTAAACATATCGGAAGCTTCATAGATATGCCCTTTGTCCCTCGCCATACATCCCAATCTCAAATAGCAATCCACGTAATTGGGGTGTTCTTTGAGAATATCCTTGTACAACTTTTCAGATTTATCGAATAAGCAGAGTGCTTCGTTCAGTCTAGCCAGGTTGTAGGTTATGGTGACAGAAATGGAATTGTAGTACTGAGCATCGTGCTCGGCTTCCAAAGTGGCCCGCCCAAGGGCCTCTTCTAAATTCTTCTTGGCATCCTCTAGATTACCCAACCTTGAAACAATTTCAATTTTGAGAGAAGATAGTGAAATGTAAATAAGTCTGTGTTGATAAAACACACAGATTGCGGGATCTACCTTCTGAGACTTGCCATGACCATTACCTTTATCCTGCAGAAAAAGAAAATGGGCATGGAGTTCCACAAGGTTCCATTTTGGGACCTTTACTGTTATGTCACTAACTGTTAGTTAGTACCTGTCAAAATTGTTATTTTTTTCGAAAAAATTTCAAAAACGTTATTGTTTCACAGAAATTAGAAAGTCATTTGAAAAAGTTGTTCCGTTTGCAAATTTTATGGCTATACCAAATGTATCAATCTAGGACAATAAACTAAAAAATCGATGTCTTCAATTCATATTTACTTCTTCGTTAGCAACATGTTATGCACATCAGTTTTTTGTCAATATTCATTATTTGGAACTTAATTTGGAAGTAAATTTAAATGCCGGTATGAAAATTCGAGCACAAGTGTTGTAGAGTCCTAAACAGTTGCATGCTTTTTTGGAAAACTCAAAACAATACAAATAAAATCATCAGACGTATACTTTGAGTACTTCTTTTGTGATGTTTTTGAGACGAAAATCGCCTAAAACTCAAATATATTGCTCGTTATTCAAGAATTCGGTACTAGAAATTTTTATCGCATATCCCTGACTAATAGCCATTTGAATCAAATATAAAAACCCAGTGCGATGAAACACAGCCTAACTGATTTTTTTGTGATTTATTGTCAAACCTGGATTTTTTATGCAAGACCTGTGTCTGGGCTCCAAAGCCATAAGGTGCGTTTTTAGCCGCAGTACCTAAGTGCAATGACTTTTTCCTCAAGGATACAATCTTATGGGAACTGGTAGGCGTCTCAGCGAGCTAAATTATTCTGCCTTACGACAGAATTTGCCTACACAGAGCGTCCGTCGGGCTCTTGGGGTGGTAACGCAACCTCATGTCTCCTGTTGTCTAAATAGTCTGGTAGCCTCAAGAGTTCTTCGTCTCGATGACAACAGTAATTGGGAACAAATGGGAAAGGTAGTTTGATTTTTATTTATTTATAAAAAATATCGAGGCTGCATCAATAATTTCTCCTCATAGAACAATAATAAACTTGTTCTAACGAACAGATGGTTTTACAACTTTTTTTGATGGTTGTCGTTCGCTCATCCAAACGGGTCCAATTTATTCCAGAGCTGGCTGCATATATTTCCAATATAATCAAATAAGCCAATTGGAAATCAGTAATATCCTTTTTCTTTTTCATATACAGAGAAACCGTAGTGGAACGCCAAAAATAGAAGTTACAAAGGAAACTACTTTTACTGTATTTCAACAAACAAAATACATAAGCTTACTTCCACTGAAAAAAAAAAACTCAGAATTAAAACAGTGAGGCGTTCTCGAAGTTACCTGTTCGACTCTTAAACAGAGATACTTGTCTGTCTTTGCATCAAATCTCGTCATCTAATTATATCTTCGTTTTGCGCGCTGAAAGATAAAGTGAGTGAAAGTGGGCGTTATCCTTCAATTCGGGATATTTGCGTTCCTAATAAACTAATTTTGCATGAAATCAAATAAAATATTGGGTTTTTTATTATGAATAACCAAATTTTAGTTTTTTGAACTTTCATTCAAATCGATATAACACACCACTCCGTCCGCCGCGTGTGGTGGGAAGGCGACCGCTGCGTGTGGTGGAAAGACACCCACTGCGTGTGGTGGGAAGACGCCCGCCGCGTGTGGTGGATAGGCACCCACTGCGTGTGGTGGGAAAGCGCTCGCTGCGTGTGGTGGGAAGGCGCTCGCTGCGTGTGGTGGGAAGGCGCCCGCTGCGAGTGGTGGAAAGACGCACGCCGCGTGTGGTGGGAAGATGCCCGCCGCGTGTGGTGGGAAGACGCCCGCCGCGTGTGGTGGGAAAGCGCTCGCTGCGTGTGGTGGGAAAGCGCTCGCTGCGTGTGGTGGGAAAGCGCTCGCTGCGTGTGGTGGGCAGGCGCCCGCTGCGTGTGGTGGGCAGGCGCCCGCTGCGTGTGGTGGGCAGGCGCCCGCTGCGTGTTGTGGAAAGGCGCCCGCTGCGTGCTGTGCGTCCGCTACACACGTTTCCTGAGATTGCAAGCGCTCGCTGCATGCGGTGGGCAGACGCCGATGCGTGCGGTGCGGAGGCGCCCGCTGCTTGCGGCGTGGAGGAACCCGCTGCATGCGGTGTGAATGAGCACGCTGCGTGCGGTGTAGAGGAAGCCCGTTGCGTGCGGTATGGAGGCGCCCGCTACATGCGGTAGAGAGGTGCCCGCTGCATGCGGTGGGTAGGCGTCCGCTGCGCGCGGGCGTACCAGGTGGGGCTAAATGTGTCGCGAGAGGCTTCTGGCACCCCCTGACGCCTGTGTGCACCGCAACTCTTGCTCTATAGGTAAAAACGAACCTGTTCGCTGAAGTAATGAGTGATATGGGTTTTGAACCCACGAGTAACTGAATGACTGAATAAATAAATACAAAGAGAACTCAAAGGAAACTATCAAGAGATATATTGACAATAAGAATGAAATTATACCCTGCTAAGCAATGAAGGATTACCTGTAATGAAGGGCCCCGACGTTGTTCAAGATTTCCGTGGGGATTTCAGCCTGTACGTCCTTCTTCAAAATCTGAATGGCAGTACCGTAAGCACTCAGAGATCCATGTAAGTCGGACTGTTCCAAAATTTGGGCTAGTTCTATCCAAGCTTCAATGTCGTCCGGAAATTGTTCGGTCACCTTCTTCAGGTGATTTTTGGCTATATCGCGCTTTGATTGAGACGAGGAGTTGGCATAAAGTGAACCCAATATTTTCATTGTCTCGTAGTTTCCAGGCTGTACTTTCAGCACTTTCTCGAAACATTGAGCTGCCTAAAAAATTCGCCACCGAAATGAATGAGATCTGATGAGTACGTTTTAACAATGAAAGATCTACTCACATTTTCTGTATCACCCCTATAAATGTACATTTGCCCCAATCCAAAGTGTGGTAAAACAAATGCTGCAGGGGCGAACTGAGTTGCTTGATAATAGTACTGGAAGGCCTGATCAAAATCGCCTTGAACGTGAAAAGCCCTCGCCAACTGATAACAACTTTCTGCACGCATTGCCTCATTTTCGGTATTATGAAATGCATGTAGAGCCAGATGCTGCACTTTGTTATAATCCTACGAATATTTGATTTTTTCAATAAGTTTTACATGCTTCAAAATTTTATATTCAAATTGTCAATAAGAGTGACTCTTTGGACAATAAAGTACATTCCTTGTTATCATTAATTTTTATTAAAACATATGCTGGCATTAGGAAGCGAAAAACTTTTTGATAATAACAAAATAAAAGATTTCTAAAGAATTTGAAATCGGCTTATACTTTTCTTTTTTACTACAGCTGCGTTCAGTAAGACGTTAATTTATTTTCTTTTATCTTTCAGTAGAGAATGACAGCATTATAAATACCCAAATATTTATGCTACTCAACTCTGTTAATAATAATGAAAATAAGAAATAGTAAATGTTTTTAATGAAAGGTTACTCAGTACAAGAGATACTAACCTAACCTAACCTAATACATGGCAGATTTCAACATCTGCACATAATAAACCTAGGCAGAAATTGCTCTTCCATCCAACCACGATTAATGTATACTCAATTTTAACACACAGTTTGATATCGTTCATATTTTTTTGTTTGAAGATCATTTAAATTGTATTTACTTAATTGTTTGTTGAATTGAGGTCATTTAAATTTAGTTTTTGCAGAATAAAATAATGAAAAGTAATCTGCAGAAGAAAAGTGATCACCTATAGGTTTAATATTGTCAACAAAGAGAAAACTGAACATTGTGGAACACCTGAAATGTAAAGTGCTTCACCAGTTTTACAATAATTATTGGCAATTATTTTAAAATAATTGGCATGAATGACCTCTTGTTCCTGAGTTGAATAAAATACCTAGTAAAATCTTATAGTATACTGTATATGCTTCTCTTTTTTATTTCCAAAAATATAACACCATAATGACTTATATGTAAACATGTATATGAATTATTCATTAGATTGTTACTGCTAATTATTTGAATTTTGTTGGAAGACATGTGGGCTGAAAAGTGATATATTGGGAAGTTCATTGTCCAGATACGACATCTACCGGACATATTTGAAACTAAGCCAGATGGTATAACAAAGTTCTGTCAGCTGTTTTGTGCTTTCCGTGAGCTAAATCAATTTATTTAAACTATTCATCAGTTTCTCATGTCTATAATAAACACACTAAAATACATTTCTCTCTCATAAGTATACAGTTGGTCCCCATGATTATTCTTGTACTTTCTCATGGTTTCTGGTCAATATCTTTATCTTTCTATTCTCTCGTTAATGTCTTCGAGGGTCCTTAAAAATTGTAAAAATCAAACTATACAGAATATTCAACATCTTCTGAAGAAAATTAACCTCTCAACGCTAATGTGAATCAAGATTGATTTCTATCAGATATAAAGCCCATATTTAAACTTAATACCTAAAAAACAAATCACTGAAGTTATTCTTCGAATTCTTGTTCGTGTTGAGAAATCTTCAAGGTTTAAATTATCTTCAACAATCCGTCTCAACCTGAATTATGACAAAAAAATTTTTGTCAAGATAAAGCTGACAGTTTTTTATCAAATACCTATAAATATCATTTGTTACCTTGACGTACCTTCTTGAAGAAAAAATGATTGGCCAAATGATTCAGAACCATAGGATTTGAAGAGTCAATGGTATACGCTTTGGATAACATTTGAACACCTGTTCTAATTGAATCCGGCTGTTGTAAATTCAGTTTCAAAATTGCTATGCCCACCAGAGCTCCAACGCATTTTGGATCAAGTTGCAGAGCCCTTTCAAATGCAAGTCTGGCCTTTTCCTGGTTGCCAAGCTTCATAAAACAATGACCCATACCTAAAATTGAATTTCTCAAGTAGGGAATACAAGGACAGTCCACTGAAAAACTTCAAAAAGAGGTTGAAAAGCTTGTTTCACGCACAGCAATGATATTATAGCGCAATGTATATATTTCTATTTGGGATATCCCCACATAATGTTGTCTCACGCGAATTATTTGATCTGTATACTTGTTTAGTTACTTTTATTATCAGTATTATTTCACTTTTGTCTTTATTTCAGTATTCTTTGACTGATTGATTTATTCATTTAAGTAGGACAATCTTAATTTACAAAAAATAAAATAGTTAACATACCTATTTTACAATAATATGTAATTGGGATATTTTTTTCAGATCAAAGCAGTATAGTAATGTAGGGCAATATTCTAAATGAGGTTGAATGATAGTCTTATACACAGTTATTCTGGAATTCAGACTTCAGTTTTGGGACCCTCTAGAAAAGAAATACAGTTTTTTCAAGATTTTCTTTTTGATATATTCAAAGTGGCTACTAAATAATAAATGATTATCCAACATAAATCCCAGATATTTAAATTCCTTTACAATTTCAATTTTTTCATTGTTTATTTCTATGTTAATGTTACTACTATTTATTTGTTTAAATTTATAAAGTGTAGTATTTATCATTGCCTTACTTTTACTTACATTCAACTTCAATTTATTCATTTTCAAATATTTATCCATATTTTTCAGCACATCATTCATTTTGATCACTGCTCTATCGATATTCCCATCACTTACTGATATCAGAGTATCATCTGCGAATATATGAATGTAGTCACATTCAACTTATTTTTCCATGTCATTAATATACATTAAAAACAATAGAGGGCCCAAAATACTACCCTGAGGAACTCCATGATTTTCTGTAATGGCTGACGACATTACATCACAAATTTTTTTGTCTGTTTTCTATTTGTAAGGTATCCTCTAATCCAATTGAATACTTACCCTCTATACCATATTTATTCAGTTTTTTTCAATAATATCTCTCTATTTACTGTTTCAAAAGCCCGTTTTAGATCTAGTGATACTGCTATAGAGCACTCATTTTTTCCTTCCATTTAGTGATAGTGAGTTGTATAGCTGATTCACATGATAGTGCTTTGATCTAAAGCCAGACTGATTAATGAATAGCAAATTATTTGAGTTAATATATTCTAATAACTGTTGATAAACTACTGACTCTAATATCTTTTCTTCAAATGCCAAAGAATTGATTGGTCTAAACTCACCACTTTTACTAGTATTTGCAACCTTTTTGATAGGTGTAACAGTGCTTGTGTTTTATTCATCAGGAAATGTGCCATTTTCCAATGATACATTCATGAAGTGGCACCACACATGCTCAATAAAATCAAAGCTATTTTTCACAACTTCACTGTTTAGTTCATAAATTTGACTTCCTTTATTTTCTAGATTTTTCATAATTATACCCAACTCATGTATAGATTTATGATGCACTGTTTGGAACCTTTGGTGTAGCAATGAATATTACTGGAGTTTTTTTCCCAACACCAAATTGTTATTTTTAACACCTCGACACATGTTTCAATCACCAAGTGATCATCTTCAAGAGAAAGATTAAACTAGAAACTAACGCGAAGCTAACGCTATTTATGCTATACAGGTAAACCCTACAGGTGTACCACCCATACAGGTATACCACCCTAAATTAATTTTACAATTCTGCCTTATCTATTATTTTACGTTATATGTTTAACTGTATATAAAACAATTTTCAGCTATATAAAATTAATTTCACAATATTGCCTATCTAAAATTGCAAAAAATAAATTTAGATAGGCAATATTGTGAAATTAATTTTATATAGCTGAAAATTGTTTTCAATACAGTTGAACATATATTGTAAAATAATAGATAAGGCAAAATTGTAAAATTAATTTAGGGTGGTATACCTGTATGGGTGGTACACTTGTAGGGTTTACCTGTATAGCATAAACAGCGTTAGCTTCGCGTTAGTTTAATCTTCATCTTGAAGATGATCACTTGGTGATCGAAACACGTGTCGAGGTGTTAAAAATAACGATTTGGTGTTGGGAAAAAACTCCAGTAATATTTATGTATAAAATTCAGTAATTTTAAATACTATTTAAAATTACTGAATTTTTTTCCCTCCACTGTATATTACAAGAAAATTCAACATCTTCAATACTAGACACCATATCATCAATACTATTGACAAAAGACTCATTAAAATGCTCAGAAATCTCTCTTTTATCTCTCACACAAAAAATCTGACAATTTTTTTTCGAATTGCACACCATTGCAGAAATCATTATTAATTTGTTTAGGGTTTATTAATTTTTTTAGCATTTTCCACATTAAACGTGGATTATGCATATTTCTGTCTATTTGGTTATAATAATAACAATTTTTTTTTTTATCAAATTAACAACAGCGTTACGTTTTTGTTTATAACTATTCCAGTTGGTTGTATTAGAGATACTTCTGAAGATTTTATATGCACGATCTCTTTCTCTGCTTAATTTGTTTATATTATCGTCATACCAAGGTAGGTCGTTTACGCCATATGTTATTGTTTTCACGGGTGCGATCTTATTAACAATTTTGCCTAAAATATCCTTAATATTGTTGTAAATGTCTTCAACATCTATACTATTCAGTAGGAACTGACTATTCGTCTAAGCTGTTCTTTAAAAACTGAGATAAAAAAATAAACTCTCCATATGAAGTTGGGTTTATTTATTTACGGACTTGCCATTATACAATGAACACATAAATAGTGTGATTGAAAAAATATACAACTGAATAATAATATAGAATGCCAAAAAAGAAAAAAGAAACAAATATCAATTAATTATTAATAATAATTAACAGTTTCTTCTACGTAGGTCAATACGTTTAACCTGATTTTTTTAAATAGTACAAGGATGAGTCAAATAAATCAATATAGCTGCTATTTTTATTTGCTAACCTAAGCATTCTAGCCATAGCTAGTAGAATGGTAAGGAACTTTAAACAACTCCGACAGTCTGGTTCTTCTTGAATTTACATTGAAGTTAATCATTTGTGTTACAAATGGACAGTTTATATCACCATTTATAACTTTATGAAAAAGTCTTAGATCAAAGAATAATACATATGAATTATGTATTATTCTTTGGCTGAATGTTTTTGTAAAAATGATAAATAACGTCATATTATTATTATTTTTATCATCTAAACATGTGCAGAAAAGAGTATTGCAGATTGATCTAATGTTTGCGTGGAGTATTTGTCTTTGATGCATTCTACTCCAGAGGTTCCAATTCTATCTTTTAATTATACTGTAAGACCCGAAGGCTGAGGATATCATGTAGAAAAATTCTATGATCATATTCTTGTAGAGCAATTAATGATCCAATGGCAAGGTTTAAACAGATTTTTAATATGACTGCAAATGAAACAGATACAGCAAAATATTAAACAAAAATATATAACCTTCGTTTAAGAAGGTACTTATTTACCTAATCGAACAGCTGCAGGACAGTTAGGATTCATTCTCAGCGCTTTCTTGTAAAAAGCCAAAGCTCCCCTGTAATCTTTTTTATTATAGGCAATACACGCTTTTCCCAACAGTGATGGTATGTTATTTGGCGACTGATTCAGTACAAAATTAAACTGGGCGTCTGCCTGCTCCATTTTATCTCCTTCCAGAAGACAAAAGTAAGCACGTCCCAGCAAGTGATTCTGAAAAGTTCAAAAGTAATTATGATTTCAGTCATCAATCAGTCAAAGCATACTTCATTGTCTGAAAATAACATCTCATTGACAAAGCCATCTACAAATCTAAAAAATAATTAATGAATTCACAATACAGGAGAAGAATTTTAGGCTTTTTGAGTGATGGATACAAGATGGATATGTTGGTGAACAACATACCTAAAAAAATATGCCCAAACTATGTAAACACAAATAACTTTTCTAATATACTAATATATTCACCACACTAAAAATCCAATGAAAATAGTCAAACTATTTCAGAAGAAGGAGTTAACTTTTTAATTGATTTTTTTGTTTCAACAATTGGATTAGTTGGTGAGATTCATTGGATGTATAAAGTGTTTTGTGTGTTGTATCTTCAGAAATATATTTTCAATCAATAAGAAACTGGCAACTGAAGATGAACCAGATATATCTGTAGTACAGAAATTGATTTTGAACTGATCCATACTGGCCAAAAATGGCCATTCAGTGAAACTACTCAAGTGACTTGTAGCGTCAGATGAACCTTTTTTGGGATGAAGTTGAATTGTTGTGAGACGTACTGCTTTGAAAGGGTCCACAAGAAACTCACCTGATCATACATTATGATTTTGTCTGCTGTGGTATAGAGAAGTGTGGCTTTGGTGAATAGTTCCCTCTTTTTATCCTTGTTTTTTTCCCTATTTGCTTCCTGCACATAATATGCAGCAAGCATATCCAGGGCTCGCATTTGATCTTTCTCATAGTCCCTGTAGTCTTTGTTTGCATCTACCCGGGAGGCTTCCAGTATTTTGATGAAATCTTCAATCTTTTCCTGCTTATAGTACTCCAACTACAAAAAAAAAAAATAATACAACAAAATTCATTTGCATGTATGAAAAGTTTTGAAAATCTATTATTAAGGTACATTTTTGTGGTCAGTTTTTAATTTATCTAAAAATGGCAATGTAGAATTTTATATAGGTGTAGAAAGTTTATCCCAATAAGTTACTGCATAACCTCAATAAATCTTTTCAGGTAAAAAAAAACAGAAAATTGTAATTATGAGATACCTTTTGAACTTGTGAAAAAATTATATAGTTGAACTTCAAGTCATTAAAGGGGCCAAAATGAACATCTAGATTACATCAGAAATGAACAATTAATCATGAATCAAAAATGAATTGGTGTGTAACGAATAACTGTGGCATACTTCAGGGATCAGTCCTGGGACCTCTTTTATATATGCTTATGGAACTGTCATGATTGGCTGACCTTTTAGGAAGGTACTTCACTTTCTTCTGTACAATGGATCAAACTCACAACCATTGGAAAATTAATGTTAGAAACCTTTTATAAAGTAAAAAATGACTGTATTAATAAACTCATATTCAACTAATAATTTTATGAGTATAACTCAAGTGGTAGAAATGATTTCTACACCAGCTGTAGAAGTTTTTAATGAATTGCCATTGAGTGTGCTTGAATTACCAAACTATTGTTCATTTTTGAAAAGTTTAGAAGAGCTTATAAGGTCTGAACAATTGTAACTCATATACTACTCTGATTTTTTCTTTCAACATAAGTTTTATTGTATTTTATTTGTTGCACATTTGTATTTGCTGTATATTTGTTTTATCTACGAAGTCTTAGGATCAGTACTACTACTGATAAGGGCCAATAAACATCATATGGTGTGTTATGGTATTGTGAGTTGAACAATGAAACAAATTAGAGAAAGAAAACTGCAAGATATACTTTATTTTTTATTTCTGAGGATGATTTCTTATGAATTTTGAGTTTATTCTTAAGGTTGAGATTTTAGATTTGGTAAATTACTTTATGCAAAAACTTCTTAGGATCAGCTGCTAGGAAATCTGCACGCTTGCATGTCCTCAAATTGCATTAACTGGCAACTCGGTTAAAGAAATTTTGGAAAACGGTATTTGTTGATATACAGAAAGAAATATCAACTACTGATGGAATGAAAAGAATTTTGACATTTTCCTGACATAATGCGCAGTTGCAAACTGCCTATCAATGATATTGACGCCACCAAAATATATTGATACACTGACAATAAAGATCGAATTCATCGCTTTTGTTGCCATAAATATATACTCCTTACAAATGAAATTTATTGATCACAATAATATTGACCCTGTAAGACAGGCAGGTTTACTTAATAGATGTGTTGCATAAAACCTTTGTTACTGATAAACAACAGTACGTGTACCCAGTAACTTATCAGACAAATTAGAAGTTTGTCGATTCTAAAGGGTCAAGTCGAAGTATAAAACTTGTGAAAGGTTGATGACTCACAGCAAGATTAACCCATATTGATAATTGGGTGTTTTCTTGGCGTAAAATCCCAAGAACTTCATCTCCATCAGGCAATTGATCTGCATACAGTTCGATTACCTAAAAACAAGTCAAATAAATCAATAATCAACCATAAGCTTTAATGCTGACTTCATCCGTATCACGAAGGGGAATTTCAATAGAAGCAGCCATTGATGCATATGCTTTACATTACATATCAGAATTAAAACACCCTTAATTCATACATTCACAATTTTCGAAAAAATACTTTGACATTTGACCATTTTGTAAAAGTCAGATATCTTGTTTATCAAAATTTAGTTGGATTAGTACATAAATAAAATGTCAGATGGCAACCCTATTCTATGCTTCAGTCATTGTCTCAGAACTCACGAGTTCTATTCTATGCCATTTGTCATTTTGAACTCTTTTGTCATAACAAGCAAATGTAATTTATTAGTTTGTACTTTTTGTAGTGGAAGATTATCTTTTAAATAAAAACAAAAAAAGTGATGTTTTAAAATGGTAGAACCTATATTCGATTACCAATTTCGCTTAATATTAATAGGTGACAGTACTGTGGGAAAAAGTTCTCTGTTGAAATATTTCACGGATGGAAAATTTGCTGAGGTATGCAAGAAAACAATTCTATTTTTACCGTCAATTTCAAAAATTGTTTAGCTTTCAGATCCTACCGTAGGAGTGGACTTTTTCGCAAGGCTTATTGAAGTGAAAGATGGTACTAGAATCAAACTTCAACTATGGGATACGGCAGGACAAGAGAGATTTCGGTCCATAACAAAGTCATATTATAGAAACTCGGTCGGTGCTCTCCTGGTATATGATATTTGTAACAGGGCAAGTTTCGAACACATACCAGTGTGGATGTCAGAGGCCAGAAGACACATTGAGCCCCATCGTCCAGTTTTTGCCCTTGTGGGCTGCAAAGTAGACCTTGTCAACAATGGAGGTCAACGAGAAGTGTCGAAAGAGGAAGCGAAAGCGTTTGCGGATCAGCATGGTCTGTTTCACATGGAAACATCCGCAAAGACTGGCATGAACGTGGAGGAATCTTTCAAATGTGTCACTCAAGAAGTATTTAACAGAATTCAAACAGGTGAATATAAAGTAGAAGATGGTTGGGATGGTATTAAAACAGGTTTTGCCAGACCTAATGGTCTAGATTATAATTTAGTTGAAGCCGAGGCAGCAAAGTCATCCTGCTGTTAGGTTGGCATGGAAATGGTGATTTTTATCAAGTGATTCTATAAATTATGTAAATATATGTTTAAGGTATTCAGATTGGTGATAGTGTATAGCGAAGTAGACTTGCTATGAAATACTGAGTCTAAAAACTATTTTTAGAAACTGTTCAATCTACAGTAGGAAGGACTAAATGTCGTTTGAAAAATATTTTATTTCTATGAATTCTCAACAAATACCAACTTGGAGCATATTAGCTTTAGATTATGAACATCTGCAGGATACCCATTTGACAGCTATTTGCCAAATAATGTATAAACAATGGACATCCAAATGTATATAAATGTCCAGAAAATACTAACCTGTATGTCTATGAGATATCCATCAGGGACATCCATATATCATCCTTCAAGGACATTCTTGAAATACCCTTTTTTTTTTGTTGGTAGTCTGAAGAAGTAGAAAACAAAAAGTGCAAGGAATTATCTTAGCAAGACAAGCAAAAAGATCTAAATGTCATTGCTGTTCATCTTTATTTTGAAAATTAAATAACGTTCAACTTCATATAAGCAGCTCTTCAGATGAACTATTCATTTTTTTTGTTTATTTAATGTCATATGGATGTCCACTACAGGTCTACCGAGGGATATTTTATAGACAATCATTTTATGTCAAGGATATTTCGACCTGAATTGGATATACGTAGGATTTTTTGTGTTGTGTGGAAATCCTGATGTGATTCACTGTCAGAAGAGAAATGAAAAAGTTTTTGGGTAGTATCGACTTTTGGTCTCTGCTGTAGATTTAAGTATATATTGATCAAATGGTTCACTTACAATGAGATTTATGGAACATATATTGAATTAGAGTATATATCAAACAGAACCTATATGGGAATCATAGAATAGATTACATATACGCTATGCCTATTTATTTTTTTATTTTTGAACGAATTACTGAAAATGGAGAGTTATTTGCACTTTCATTTCTGCCTCATTTGGAAGTTGAAGTTTTCTACTATAAACATTTTGAAATAGTCAAATAATTCATAAATCATGAATGATTGTGGGCTTAATAATAATTGTTTGTCATTTGTTGTTTATTGAAATCAATGTTCAAAGGTTGTAAATTATCTCAACAAAAAAGTTATCAATTATGTATTTATTCAATTTCTGATAGAGGTACAAGACTGGTTGTACTTTGCTGTTGACCAAGGCCAGAGAATGCTAATATTGATTAGGAGATATGAATTCCAATTGGTTTTTTCTGTTCAGTATTCGAATGTCAATGGAGAGCATTGAATTTATTAATTTTAAAATTATTTATATGATAACTTGTGATGAGTGCAACTGAAATAGTTCAGTATTTTGAAACAACTCTTTGAGCTTTTGTTTCTTCAGTTTTGCCAATAGAATTAATCCAACAGAAAAAATTCAATAAATCTCCATCATAACTTGGTGTGATCACACAAAGTTTTTCATAATTTTTTCCAGTAATTTTCATTCTTTTATTATTTCACCTGTGTTTGGTTGTTACTTGAAATTTTTAACACATATTTCTCTACAATTTCAGTACAAAAATCAATATGTTGAAATAATGATCTGTATCAGTCTTTTTCTTGTTTGATTATTTATAGATAGATTGATTTTTTTAATCACGATATTCAGTACATTTATGACAAGTCAAAACAGTTGGTACAAATGATTGTAAAGACCAATTAGTAGTAAAAAATAAAACTCTGGGTATTCACTAATATTTGGATTTTAAAAATTAGTAATTGTCAACTTGAATTGACATAAACACTTAACTTTTTACATGTTATGTACTTATTAGTATGAATTTGTATTCAGAATTTTTGGCATATTTACAAACTTGTGTGCCAACTTTGAAAAACTTGACTATGCCAAATAAAAATGGTTCAAATAAATTCATTGGTACTACAATTTTTGATACCTTCATGCAGCTATTCAAACTTCTTTAACATATTTTAAAATTAACTAGTATAAACAATTGAAATACTTCAACTTTTGATGTTTTTTATAATTTTTTTCAATATCTTCATTGTATTATCAAAAGTTCAACAGTAGATTATCTATAATCGACAGCTCAAACTGATCAGTCGATTATAGATAATTGACAGTTCAAACTCATGATTGGAGCTGAATAATCGAGTGCTTGAAAAATACTCAGTATCCCTTCAGCACTTTTTTTTTCTATCAATTTTAATCGATGATGATTTCTATTGGAGCTCAACAAATTATATTAATTTTAGTAATGTATGAGTACCTACTTGATCTAGTCCAAAAACATTCACATAATTTTAAGAGAAATTTGACATGTTATTATGTACAATAATGTACTGATTTGCACTTATTGAATAATAAAAAAAATTAAAATTTTGAGTTGTTCATTTTGAGTTGTTCATTGAAATTACCTAAAATTAGTGGTGTGAAAATATATTCTGTATTTACTTGTTAGACACATTTCTAATTGTAATAACTACTACAATAAAAAAGTAAAACTGACATTTGGAAGAATTTTCAAAATTACTTTATAGTTAACAGCTGATAAAAGGTTAAAAATTTTCCTGAAGAAAGATATTTGATGTAGATTTGTGATAATATTTGTAAAGATTCCAAAACAAGAACTGCACCAAACAAGTTTGCGTCTTCAGGAGATATATTAAAAAAAATGTTGAAATGTTTTTTTACGGTTACCAGCTGTCGCATCCCTACGAACGACCACCCTCAGAAGTCGAAACTTGTGTGAGCTAAGGACTAACGAGGTCCTACGTTTTAACGTGTGATTCCTAACACGATGATGATGAAAGCTAATTATTAACTCCAAGACCGATCTCTATTTATATCTGACACTTTCACTTTCCAATGATTTTGGAAGTTAAGTAACGTCCGGTGTGGCCCAAGGATCCCATTTGGGACCATTGCTGTTGAATGTTTTATGGTCGACATTCGGCACTGATTTTCCAATGCAGAACTCCTAAGCTTCGCAGATGATATAAAAGTTTACAAGAAAATCGATTCACGAGGCGACTGTGTTGAATTCCAGAGCAAACTGAACCAACTTTCTCCTTGGTGTTTTTGTCAATGGTATAGAAATAGAAATAGTTTTATTCATCACTAAAATTTTCACACATACATAATTACAAGACTAAATACGTGAGAAAACTTATTGGACTAGTCAAAAGTAAAACGCTAAAAGCAAAACAAAAATGTTTGATCTTGAACAAACTTAAAAGAGAAGACTACATGTATAAAATAAACTAGGTCATTTATCTAAGCACTAAAAGCAAGAAATTCATCCATACTGTAGAAGCAGTTATCCAACAAGAAATCATATAGTTCATTCCTCATTACAGTTCTACTTTTATTGATCCCTATAAAAGTTGTTATTTTATTGAAACATTTAATACCCAAGTATTTTGGGGAATTTTGACTCACACTCAATCGAGGGTAGGGGTGGTATAAAGTATGTTCACCCCGAGTAGCGTAATTATGTATATCAGAGTTTTTTGGATATAGGTGTTTATTATCATAGATAAATAACACTAGCTGTAATATGTATAAGCACGGCAATGGTAGGATATTGAATTTTTTAAACAGTGGTTTACAAGAGTCCAGTGGACAAGACTTGTCCATACAGCAAATGACTCTTTTCTGAACCTTAAAAATGCGGTCAGTATATGCAGAGTTACCCCAGAAGATCAATCCATACTGTATTCTTGATTGTACCAGTCCATGATACATGAGTTTTATAACTTCTGTAGAGACAGTGTCTCGCAGATTCCGAATTGCATAGTTTGCACTACCAACCTTTACACATAAACTGTCGATATGTGCCTCCCATGTTAGCTTTTGATCCAGGAGTATTCCTAAAAATCTAGCTACCTGGCAGTATTCCAGAGTTTCACCACACATATTGATGTTGTTCAATAGATCTGGATTCGAAGTACTGTTCTTAGGTAAAAAATTGATAAACATAGTTTTCTTTATATTGCAGACAAGGTCATTGTCGCTACAGTATTTACTGAATTCATCACATGCATAATTACCCAAGTTTACCAGACTTCCCAAGGTTTTATGGGCTAAGAGTATATTTGTGTCATCAGCATAAAGTATCATTCTATTTGGTGTGGTACAGGTATCGTAGATGTCATTTGAAAATATTATAAAAAGAGTTGGTCCCAATATAGACCCCTGGGGCACGATTTGTCGAATATGATACTATCCAATCATGTGGTATACCACGAATTCCTATGCTCTATAATTTACGAAAAAGTAAGTTGTGGTTACCCATATCAAATGCACGAGTTAAATCATAGAATATACCTAGCACATTCTTCTTGTTATTAAGCTGTTCATAGATAAAATCCAGAGCTTGTTCAATAGCCGTTGAAGTTGATTTAGCTTTCCTGAATCAGTTTTGGTTATTGGAGATGATTTTGTAATGTTCAAGGTAGGAGATCAGCCGGACAGAGTAGGCAGCTTCAAACGCTTTGGAAATTTGACTCTGAACACAAATAGCCCAATAGTTTGTAGCATCATGTTCGGAACCTTTATTTTTAAATATTGGTATACATTTTGATTGTTTTAGGTCCGGAAAGATACCACTATGACTATGGAAGTAAATACTCGTGAATGCCATATCACAATTTTAAGTCGAAAATATATTTCTTTAACATTCTCCTATTCTATAAATCAAGTCCCACTCAATAATGTTACGGAATTAAAAGACTTGGGTTTACTTCTAGGCAACTCTCTTTCGTTTCAGCCCTACATATCAGCCACTGTTGATTAGTCTCTCAAAATGGCTGGCTTCCTAAAAAGATGCACCTCAGGCTTTCACTTTTTTTTTCTCAGGACAAATTACCAGCGCTACAGGAAAATCCTGAAAGTGCTTTAAGATCGGTGCCTGTATGAAAGTAGCGATTCACATTGGATTTGAATCACTGGATTCCATTTGGAAAAACGGTGTCAGGAAGTTTATTCCACATAAAGCAGTTCTCCAAATGAAAGAGTTCTTAAACAGTGAACTTCGAGGTTGAACCTCAAAACGATGAGCAGCCACAATCCGTCGCGTATTTCTAATAAGTACCGCTCTTGGTGGAATAAAATGTGCCTTCACTTGACCACTTTCCATGAAAGTATCTATAGAAGAGAGATAAATCCCCAACCTTTCTTTGATGTTCCAGATTATCAAGATTGCAAGTGATGTTCACATCTCCAATCAAGCGGATGGCTCTTTTCTGAATGGAATCCAGCAGCTTTAGAGCTCCATACATGAGATCAATACTCCAAAGAAGCTCTGATCTGAGCTTTGGTTTATTTACTTTTGCATTTGATTTTCAGAGGCAGCTGAATTCGGAGTGGAATTTTAATGTTGTGAAATTGCCAGGATAATGAATTTCTTGATAATTATTGCCATCCTTCTAGTTTATTTTCAAATTAATATTTGAAAGAAACATAAAAATTAACTTTAGCGTTTAAATATTATTTAGATAAATAACTAACTATATGTTTTAGATATAAAACTTCCAGAGGTGAATGAAATAATTTTATTTTTTTTAATGTAACCAAATAAAATATATAAATTTGCAAACTATCACAATACATCTGAATAAATAATAGGTAACAGCTAACTGTACCGTCTACTATGGAAAATTAAATACACTGATCTCCAATATACATATTTGGTCAACAAAACATTACACTCAATATTCAATTTTGAGATCACACACAAACGAATGATTGACAAATTGTTTTACAACTTTGGAAATGGGTAAGTGGAAGGTAAAGCTGGTTGGTAGTCTGTGTTGTACATTTGAGCTTTAACAAAAGCTTCCTTGTCTTCTGGTTCGGGAAATACAGAAGCATTTCCTAAAAAAAAAGAATAATGATGTTGATAATTGTTCACCAATTTTAATTATATACTGACTGTCCAAGATAGGATGACCAACAAGAGAAATACGGAGAGAAGTCGGTTAAATTAATGTTACTGGAGTTTTTTCCCAACACCAAACCGTTATTTTAACACCTCAACACGTGTTTCGATCACCATGTGATCATCTCCAAGAGGAAGATTAAACGATGATCACTTGGTGATCGAAACACGTGTTGAAGTGTTGAAATAACGGTTTGGTGTTGGGAAAAAACTCCAGTGATATTAATTACTACACCAAAGGTTTCAAACAGTGCATCAGTTGAATTAGAAAAAAGTTGCTCATTTCATAGCCTATTTGAATGACGTTTCAAAATTCAGTTTTTTTATAAGTTCAGGAGGTATTCAAAATTAATCTAAATTCAACAGCTTTGTTTACTTTTGTGAATAAAGAAACCAAAAATATATTCTCATTGCCATTTTTTAAGCTGTACAAGATGCTGTTTACAGATGAATTTCACTAGTTCGGACTTCCATTGTCTACTATATAAAATGATTTGAAATCCCTTAAACAAGTAAAAAAGAATAATTAAAAAAGAATAGTTGAAAATAACAATTATATTAAGCAACAATAAACCTGAAATGAAATGATAGTGAAGTAACCTACAAGTAAAAATATAATAATTGAATAAATAAAAATTTTAAGAATGGCAATTCATTGTGGATTTCCTTCTCCATTGTGAGAGTGATGGAAGGTCTCACGCTGTTGATGTGTTTCAGAAAGGCGTCTAGTTCAGTATTCCCGTGGTTCCATATTATGAAGGTGTCGTCAACATATCTCAACCAGACTCGAGGTTTCTTGTGGGCTTCTTCAAGCCCACCTTCAAACGAATGCTGTTTACAGATTTCATATCCGAGAAACCATGACCAATTTTATATATTTATATGGACCAACAAAACGAGATTCTCATTACAAGTTAGATATTTTGGCGAAAATTGCACTGATATACCACACGTAAATGAAATTTACTGAATTTTGAAGCGTCACTTGAAGGCCACAGTCATATGGAACCTGAAATATAAAACGTCTCTTCTGCTACAGTGGCAGACACCAGTGGTATGAGCGTTAACTGCGAGAACGAAGATTATATCCCGAAGTCTCAGCAAGGACTGACTGGCAAGCTACATGTTCACTCGTATTTAAAATTTCAGAGAGTGGTGGAGATGGTGAAGGCACTGATGCTGGGGACGATGGCGGGGTGTCCATGAAAATGTTGTTTTCGGATTGGTCCGTACTTTTTCTGGGTCGTTCTGATTGGACCCCACTGTAGAACTACCCATCAAAAGACGGACCAATCAGAAATGAGTATTTTCATGACTGACGTCACCCCTTTATCAGCCCCATCGTTACCCCCTCCATTCTCTAGAATATAAATACGAGTGCATAGGTAGCTCGCCAGTCAGTCGTGAGACTTCGAGGTATAGTCTTCGCCATCGCAGAAGTAGCAGGCGAAATGTTTGGTACTTTAGGTTCTATTCTACCATGGTCTACCAGTCCAGATTTTGTTTTCTTTGATCATAACTTCGGCCATAAAAGTCTGTCTTATAAAACTTCGAAATGAACAACTTTTCCGTTATGTAAGTGACTTTGTGCCTTTTATGTTTGACGAATTTACCATACTCATTTTGGACACGCTGTTTAGTAGCAGTAAGATCTTCTGACACTTCATTCTGTTACTTGATTTCGACTACATTACCTTTCTTATAAGCATATTCGATTATCTTCACAGCTATTTTCACAGAACAGTTCAGGATTTCAGATAGAGGAGGGTAAATACTTCCTTTGTCCAAGTCTTCTTGTGTCACCAACTCACACAATGCCTGTGAAATGAAGAAAAAAAATGTGTTAAATAAAATCGGTTATGACAATAATGTAGAATGATTCAATGAAATTATTAGTTTGGGATATATTCTAATCGATTTCCAATGAAAGTATTGGCTCTACTCACTTCTGCGGCTATCAAGAAGTGATCCTCCCCAATATTCTTGATTCCTGCACAAACAGCGGCCAAACCAACACCAGGGAATATGTACGAATTATTTCCCTGTCCAGGAACGAGGGTTTTGCCATTAATAGTTACGGGATCGAAAGGACTTCCGCTAGCAAAAATAGCTGTACCCTGGAACACAAAAAAGTGATGAAATAAATTAATAGAGCACATTGAAACAATAGTTTCGTAAAAAGTGATGTTTATGACTTCCTTTAGAAAGATGCCATCAATGCGACAGACAGAAAACTTAAGCCATGAATGTTAGGCGGGAGTCCCAAATATCAGTCCATTGCAAAGACAAGGTTTCGAAATTCACCGCCAAATGGAAACCACTTTCATTGCTGAAACTATATACCTATATAATTTGGAAACCCTACAAATAAAAAACATTTTGGGTCATTATACTTTACTGGAACTGAAATTTATAGTAGTCTGCCCGATTACAACCATGGGGTAAACCAAATGAATTTCTTTTCAAGTGTCTTTTTGGTAGTACAAAACGTCAGATTAATTTCAATATTGTAACTTTTTTAGTGCTTGTGAAAAAAATTGTTATACAATTTTTATGTACCCCCTTTAAGGGGCTGTATCTTAACAAGGGATGCTCCAATTAAATATCTTTATATGAAAGATCCCATCTTTTTTCGATGAGAAATCACCTTTAATATTTTACACTTATTTAGTTACACCCTGTATATGGGCTACTGAACATTTTTCTCTACGAATTAAAATTGAACCAAAAAGCTGCCGAAACAGCCTAAAAAACTAGCCAGACATTTGGCATTGATAGCGTTAATGAACGACGTTGGTTTGCGAAATTTCGTTCTGGAGATCTTAGCCTTGAAGATGAGCCCCGAAGTGGCTGACATACAGTAATCCAGGAGGAGAGATTGACCGATCAAAAACGATGCGTGGGATGGCGGAAGAACTGGGCATCAGATTCCATGCGGTTTTTGATAGACAGAAGTTGTTACGTTTCGAGGTCTATTCTTTGCTTTTGCGCAACCAAAACGATCCTTTTTTGGATCAGAACGTCACGACGTCACGTGTGATGAAAAGTGGATCCTCTACGACAACAGGAGACGCTATGGACAGTGGTTGGATACCGATGAGCTACCAGGCACTACCAAAGGCGAAAACCCACCAAAAAGGCCATGGTTTCTGTATGGTGGGCAGCGGCTGGTGTGATTCACTATAACTTTCTGCAACCGAACCAAACCACAACAGCAAAGCAAAGTCCGATTGTGAGGAAAATTAAACGACTTGAGCGTTGAAGTTCTGCCTCAACCACCATACTCTCCAGACCTCTCGCCAACCGACCACCATCTCTTCAAACACTTTCTCACCAAAGAGTAACTGGGACTTACTATTCGATGTTCGCACCACTCTACAAGAAAAAAATGATTGAGAGAAGACACGGAAAGTTGTTCAAAGGTATTTTGTTTTTGCAGGACAATGTTTACCCCTGTACACAAATCGCATGATGACATTCAAACAATTCGAACTTTAGGGTGTTCGAAATACACGCCATTCCTCAAGAGAAGAGGTGATAAAGGTCGTGAAGGTCTATTACAGAGCAAGATCTTTTTTTTTAAGGATATAGAGGCGTAATGGATGTTTTCAATTAAGGAAGTATGTTGAATAAATAAACACTTTGGCATTCATATTGTGTTTGCTTCTACAGTAGGCTAAGAATTTTCAATTCATCATCGTATAATTGACGTTAACGATTTACTGAAACACAAGTATACCACTTACATTGGTTGCTCTATAAGCTTCCTCTGCAGTACTTTCAGCTTTGCTCGTGGGGTTGCTGAGTGCGAAAATAACTGGTCGTTTGTTATTTCTGCCCATTTCTTCCAAAATCTCTGTTGTGAACGCCCCTCCAACTGCGGCTGCTCCAATTAAGATGGACGGTTTGATGGTTTTAACGACTTCTGTGAGAGTTTTAATAGGTGCATGAGGATGCGCGTAGAGTGCTTTGTGAGAAGATATTCCACCTTCAGGTCTGTCCTTGACAATCAATCCTAGAAGAATGAAAAACGTCAAACCCCATCAAATATTTGTTTAGATATACAATTTGTAGATAAAGATACCTTTTAGTGTTTCTGAAGGAATGCGTAAAATAATCCAGATGTTTTTATCAGAACCCAAAATTCACTTTGAAACTTCCGTCTCAAATTGTGAAAAGATTTAAATTCTTTTGACATGCGTATGTCCATCTCCTTTCATTCAAATGATTTTTTCAAAATAAAGTTTTTATCGACTGGGCCCATTTCAGTATTGGCCCTTTTGTGCCCGATAAAAATGAAAAGCTAGCACCCCTACTGATACAATGGTTGAAACAATATACGAAACTGATATAAAAATTCACTGAGAATCATCTTTCAATGATAGATAATTATCTAATTATGTTTTATGGTAGGGATATGTAAAACATCAATGAATCCAAAGTACAAAAAGCTTTCAAATAACAAACCTTTTGAATCCACCATCCAAATCTTCTGCCTCGCCTTCTCTTCGCTTATACCTTCCGCCACCATCGCCATGGTGCAGAGCTGCGCAATCCCCAGATTAGCCTCCCCGGCTCCTTGGAACACCAGGACATTGTCGCTCAATTTCGTCTTGGTGATTCTCAACGAAGCCAGGAGTCCAGCCACAGCCACGCTGGCAGTTCCCTGGATATCGTCGTTGAAGGTGCAGTACGAGTTGCGGTACTTCTCCAACAGTCGGAACGCATTGGCATTCCCGAAGTCTTCGAACTGTATGAGCGTGTTCTGGCCGTATCTTTGGACCACGGCTCTCATGAATTCGTCTATCAAGTCGTCGTACTCTTGTCCTCTGACTCTGTTTTGTTTTAGGCCGATGTAAAGAGGGTCTTTGAGGTGACCTTCGTTGTTGGTTCCGACATCGATCGTGATTGGGAGGCATTGATGCGGTTTGATGCCTGCTAGTGCGGTGTAGAGCGAGAGTTTGCCAATTGGGATACCCATACCACATGCGCCTTGGTCTCCTAGTCCCAAAATACGCTCTCCGTCTGTTACTACTATGACTCGTACATCTGTCTCAGGCCTAAAAATAAAAAACCACTTAGAAAACATCAGCCAAGAAGAAAACATGAATCCACAAATACGAGGATTGACTTACTAGCGACCATTAGATGATGTTATGCCCTTTATTACCCTATATCAGCGGGTGCTAATTATTTAACACAGTTCTTTTTTGACAGCGAAGTATTAAAAACTAGGAATCACTCGCGAATGTTTCTATTAGACGACTTTCTAGTATTTTGATGCCTAATAATAGGGGATCCCAAACGGGGATTTCGGGATTTACTAAAGCGCGGCAGATTAATATTCAAGGGGATACCTTGTAACCGGTTAAGTACCTCCACCAAATATGAGCCCCATATATAAGGCCGCCTGTAAGGGATAAAGGATCAGATTAGTAAAAAAAAATGATCGTCAGAAATTCTCGAGCGCGTCAGATTAAGGTAGAGTGAGTTAATTACCTGCTAAAAAGTGTATATTCCAGTAATCTGACAATTTGAGAGTGACGTAAAGAAAGGGGAGGGCAGCAAAGTTGTAAAAAAATAACGTCATTTCGACATTCTCGAGCGTAGCAAATTTTTTTTATTTTGAAGGATATAATTCACGAATAAAGAAAAATATATAATCTGACGATTTTCGCAAGCCGAAATAACAAAAATTTGTCGATGACGTTTTTAATGCGTGCAGCTGTGTGATACCTATATTTCCCTCTCCGGGTTTCTATTCCTCTATTCTCTATTCACGTTTTCTCTATCTATTACTCTCTCACTCCGTTTCCACTCTGAATTCTGTTGCCATGACGCCATCACAGCTGATCACAGAGACTCGTTCGTGATGAAGATGATGATTAATTAATCAATGAATTGATGGATGTAGCCGTTACTACGTGTTAGGAAATCATAATGAAGAAAAGAGAAATTAAACTTTCTATGTTTTAACCACTTTTATTTGTTACTAACGTTACTGCGGTTTCGTCCTATAAGGACATTTTCAAACTTATATAATATACAAGTTCGAAAATGTCCTTATAAGACGAAACTGCAGTAACGTTAGTTACAAATAAAAGTGGTAAAAAACATAGAAAGTTGCATTTCTCTTTTCTTGTGAACCACTTGTGAACTGTAAAATAACAACAATGTAATAATGTTGCAAATAACTTCTTTCAACATTAATTTGAACTCGTGTAGAATTGTAATCTTAAAGGCAAATATTTTGAAAAACAATAAAAAAGTTTGTTCAAATTTTTTTTTTGTACTTTCTGTAAAAATTTGAATAATGTCCTTCGTATTGGGCTAGATTTCTAGATAAACGAGAGAATTTTGGAACGAAGGATGTTAAGACGAATATAGACCGGTTTTTAGCAGCTATTGCTATTTTGGAAACGGTTATGAGTTGGTTGGATCAGACTAGACTTGCCTATTTGGAGGGGCAATTGAAATCTTTTTTCATTTCTCGAATATCAGTGGCCGTTTTCAAGTTATTCGCCTCCATAATATGAAATTGAATCAAAGGATTTTTGTGTTGTTTCATTTTTGTTATGATCTGATATGCATTAATACGAGGTTTCATTTTTTGGACATTACCATTACCATAACAAATTCAGCAATGTATGAAACACACTATCAAAAATACACGAAAATACATTTTCAATATGTTATTGAAATTCTCTATCAGAGACATTCCAAAAAAGTAGTTTAATATTCTTTGAATGTAAAATTCGAAGACATACATTAAACTCAAATATCTCTTGAAAACTATTTTTATGGAATATGTATGCCTCCTTATGCTGTTTTTCACCAAATGAAAATATTGGGAAGAGAACATATGACGAATCGTAAGGAAACATAAGAGTTCTCACATGAATTGAAGGGGTTATATTTTTAGGAGTGATTAATTTTTGGGAAAGAAAGTTTTTGGCTTTCTACTACTACTACTACTTTCTACTAGAAAGTTTATATATTTTTTGTACACGCAAGATATTTGAAAAATACTACTTAATTCCTCATCTGAAGTCTGGTTAACTGGTTCAGAGTTGAGAAACTTTTATCGAAAGTAGATCTAGCGTTTGTACAATCATTTTTATCATTGAAAAAACTCAACAAAGCAATTTCTACAGCTGATACTGAATCTAAATAGATTACATAAAATCAACATGCTGATAATCAAATTACTAATAAACACAATCTGCAAATGCACAATCATAATTATGCAAAAAACGCCTCAGACTGATTTTGACTCACTTCAAGATCACCTGTTATAGAAAAATAATAATCCAATAAGATATTTTATCGTTTTCCATTGTTTCAGTATTTATCAATTTCAATCACCCATGAAAATTTATTTATTTAACTTAATCTCACTGAAGATGAAAGGCTTATTTTGATTCCTGGTAAAATAAACGATATAATCATAAAAGCCTTCAACTCTAAATAAACAGAACATATTGAAGTGATATCCCAGCGACATATTTCGCTTTCAATATTTTTGATAGGAATTTATTGGAATAATAATTTTAATGAGTGTTAAAAAACGTTTTGCGACTTTTTGGAAGTGTTAAAGATTCATATTAGTTCGGTGAGGTTTCGAAAAACAAAAAAAAAAAATTAAAGAAAGGGCAGGAAAGGGGGTGAGAGAGAGGTAGATCTAGGGAAGAGTGGCGCTGAAAAGAATGGAAAAGCGAATAAAAATGGGAGAGAGCTTTTTATAAAAAAAATCAAAACAAATAATACACTTACCAATTTTTCAAAACTTCATACACATGGCCTTTGTCGTAAAGAGTGATAAAAAGGCCTCTGGGCCTCCTGTAAACTAATCCAAAGTTTTGACAGGCTAATCCTACTACTGGAGTATACACCAAAGGCATAATGTCTTCGACATATTTTCGTACTAAACTGTAGAAGAGTTTTTCGTTACGGTCCTAAAAAAATATAAGTTTTCTGTTACTGAATTCAGTGTTCTGCGATATTTTTCCTATCACAGAACATTTCAGTTCCTGAATTGATTTCAAGTATAATGGCATATAAAACGTGAAAATTTTGTCGTTGACATGGTAACACGATAATTTTATAACATTATTTGTAGAATTTCAACAACATCAAAAACTTATTACAACTATATCGTGTAAGAATCATTAAACATCAGTTGGCGAAGAAGAAAAAAAGACCATGATTTATAAAAAGTATTCACTTTTTGGAACTGAGTTATATTACTTGAAAAAAATGTTTTTGAAATGCATTTGAAATCTTGTAGAAACCCAACACCAAGAAACATATAGGTATAATAAAACTTTATTAATGTTCTCCACCATCATAATTTACATCATAAAAAAACATTCATTTTATTTATTTTCATTAAATTATTAGTATTTTGAAAAAAGTTTTGGTGAAATGAACATTTTAAATACATGGGACTACTAAAAACCACTGTCTGGCAATTAAAAAAAATGTTTGACGTTATAAATATTTTTTGTGACAAACTGTGTCTGATTACGAAAACTGCAAATATTTTTTTGAGAAAATTATAAATTTCAGGCAAACACTCCAATAAAAATTTGCTATGAGTTTTTTTGCAATGTATATATACAGGGTGTTACATAAGTACGTTAAAATATTGTAGTGACGTATTCTTGAGACAATTGTAAGAAATAAAGTCTATATAAATTTGTGTCCTGAAATGCTTCGTTTCGGAGATATAGGGTGTTGAAATTGAATTTATTTCAACCCTGTAACTAGAAAACAAAGAATTTCTGGACCCAAGTTTATAAAGACTTTTTTCTTAAAATTGTCTCAGGAATACGTCAATTGAATATTTTAACGTACTTTTGTTACACCCTGTATTCAATTTAATTAATGACACATAAATGTTAATTTTATAGCTGCCAGTTTTATTGCTGTCAATTTTATCGCCATTCATAAGAAAGGCGTTTTATCGCTGTAGAAATGTTTCAACAGACTATTATTCGATTTAATTATATTGTATTGCTTTCAAGGAAATAACCAACAGAACATATTGGTTTTCACTTACTAGTAAGCCCATCAAATACAAATACTTGTTCAGGTTGTCGTCTAATCTATCCAAACACAATTTACAATGGAATATTTGTTCTTCCTGTGTCTTGACCTTTGGAGGTAAAAGTCCGTGAATGCCAAGCGTCTGACGTTCTTCGAAAGTAAAGGCCATACCCTGAAATAAAACCACAAGGTGTGTTATTCTTTTTAGGAAGGAAAAATCTTACTAGATTGAAATTTCAGATTATGTTAAGGTAGTGAAAACAGAAAAACATATAATGGGAATGGGTTGTTTAATATACAATTTTTTTTTGAGTTTTACGAATAATAAAATAAACACAGGATCTTTGAACAAAATAGATGTTTATCGACCATTTTCGGGTTTTTTCACCTAGTGGAAACTAGTGAAATTGACATACAGCAAGAACAACCCTTTCAGATCTCATATTTTCACAAAACTCATAGAAAAACTTCATCAGCTGAGGGAATGGCTTTGTAGGATTCATTAGCTTCATTCAGATCTACTATGTTGTATAGACTTTTCAAAATTCAAAGTTCTACTTAAGTACATCGTTCAGTACATCGTTATTGATATCATTATGTTAATCGAATAGTTATAAACTTCCACGGCTGGAGATAACTGACGTTTCGACTACGACTGCGGTAAATATTATCAAATGCGATGACCCAACGAAAAAAGGGCGCTAGTCGTCCTCACGGCAAATATTCTTCTTGGGGAGTAATTCCAAACGTCGTAACTTTGATGTTTCCTTTCCGTAAAGACAATTGGTAGTATGTTTTGTATAAGAAATGGAGCAAGCACTTCGTCCATTGCCTCATCACCTTTGATGATTTCCACAGCAGCAGAAGACGAAAAACCTGTAGAGCGCTGCCTACAAACTCGGGAAATAGTTTTGACGTTATAATTTTCTTAATCCCCAAGGTTGCGCTGGCTAGCCAGCATTATCAACCAATAGCCCATATCGTGGGGTACGTGATCATTGGGTCTGAGAATCATGAGCCGTACGTGATCATTGGGTCTGAGAATCATGAGCCCTAAGCAAGCCTAGTGATGACAGCCTTCTGCATTTGTCCGGCTAAGATTTCTGGCTTAGTGTGGCAAGTCCGAGATTCGAGAGTAGAAAGGGCTTCATTCCACCAAGGAGTCGAATAATCGAAGCTACCATCTTGACGGAGTGATCTGGTTAGAGTCTGCGCAGTTCGAAGAGAAAAAAATCTCGATGATTTATCCGTATTTCCTCCTCTTTTCGGATATTCGTCTCGCCAGGGATTGAAACCTCCATGATAAATATCATCTTGCTATGATGGTCGAGAAGGACTACATCAGTCTTATTACCTTGTATGAGCTCGAGGGTGAGGAAAGGATTGTTTCAATAAAGTCGACACTTCTCGTTCTCCACAACGGATTCAATATTTACCGGAGCGTGGCGCAACACCGGTGTCAGCGTGGGACAACACCGGTGTCTCGTCAATACCGTAAAAGTGCCGTAGGTGGTAATAAAGCACTCTTAGGGCCGCATTATGTAGATTGATATAGGCTGAGGCCGCTTATGCTGGACATGCTAACAGCAAGTACATTATGGTTTCCGGTGTTTCGCGGCAGGCCCTGCACTTTGTGTCAGGAACCTCTATACCCATACGCGACTGCGGTAGACTAAGGTGTTGAAGACACCATCCTAGCAAGCCATGATGGAACCCTCAGTTTCCGACTTCAGCCCATTCGACCTGAGGAAAGAGAAAGTCAGGCGCTTTGATAAGACCCTATGCATTGGCTTATTCTTGTGTTGCCGCAGGAGTGAAGTGATCTCTCTGGCTTTTATATGGGCCTTCTGCTGGACGGGTTCCAATTGGTGACAGAGTTGTGATCACCTCGTTGTGATCAGATGTCAAAACCGATTATTATTATTATTATATTTGTACACAGTGAGGTTTCTTGAGATACCGGTATCGTTTTGTATGTTTTTATATTCGTATTACACAATAGTAGAACTTCGGCAAAAGTCTTAGTAATTACTAGACATCGTATGATGTCATCGTATGATCTAATCTATTTGTCTATCTTTGATGTACAAGAAAATCTTGAACAAATTATAAATATAGTTGAGCAAAGTTTCAGCCAATTCAACTGTATTTTCACCAACATTTCTTAAAATTGACATATCTTTTTTTTAACCATTTTGAATAATTCTAACACTGAATATTAAGTGGAGGGAAAACCTCACTCGAATTGGCCAAGCAATTTTTGAGAATATGGCCAAGCAATTTTTTAGAATAGCGAGCACAAACGTACACAAGAACTAGCAAAAATTTTAAAAATAATTGCTTTGGGACTTATTTTGTTAAAAAAAACCAGTATCTTACATGTACAGTTACTGTTTCATTTTTATTGATTATGAAATGATTTAACAGTGATTGCTAGAAATAAAATAAAATCAAAAGTGATTTAGTAAGTTGGCAAAACAAAGGCACAATAATACTTTGCAAAAATAAAGTGAAAAAGCATAATCTGTGCAGCCAAAGAAAGTTAAATTGAACATCTGTTTATTTTTATTGGAACAATGTTGAAAATAAAAAACAAAAACTTCCAAGAGTTCTACGAAATTTTCCAGCAATTGTAAATTATATGATTTTAAAGAACATGCTTATGACATCACATGTTCTTACAGACAATGCAAAGGAATCGTAACTCGCACTGATTTATTTTGGTTAATGGAATACAAGTTTACTCCAGTTTTTCCCAGTAACTAGAGCTTTGTAAATATTATGTGTGTTTCTCATTAAGAAATATCATACATCATAGAATTGAGAAACATGACTACGGTTCACATCTCACGTGAACGTAAGTGTTTGAAATTAGTTTCATCAAAAATGGTTTGCCGAATTTTATCGATGTTTATCTAATTATAATGACTTAGTGATATGACAAAGTAAATATTATCTTTCGTTAAGTATTTACAGCATGAGAAAATTATAAATGACTTTTTACTTTGATCGCTGTCGAGATTCGACAGATAAATTTTAAAGTTCAAAACTTTGTGTTGTTCATGTTTTGTGGTGCACATGTGGAAGATATTGGTTGAATAAAATGTGTCTCTATTAGTCAGTCCAAATAATACTCCTATAGATCAGATACCATCGGGTTTGGGGCCCAGATCTGGATAATTGGTGTGTGAGTATCCGTGTCGAAATTATGAAAGATTGAGGGTTAAGAACTCAATGTCACTAACGGATCATTCGAGATACTAGAGACCTTCTCGTTGTAGAAACTTTTGTCACGGTAATCGAAGGTTCTGCCCTGATGGACATTCTTTCCCCAGCTAGTTGTGGGACCCTGTATGAACCACGAAGTATCCAAATAATCCAACACCCTAAGTCTACAGATAAGACGGATGTAGAGTGATCGGCCCAACTGTCCTACCATTTAACATTGGACCAAGATAAAGAGCTTCTCAGTTCTTCAACTTTCAACAAACCTAGGAGGCTAGGTAATGCAGCCAGGAAGCTACTCATCGGCTCTTCAAGAGCAGAGTTTTGCACCAAATACTTGAGCAGCAGAAACAAAATCTGCATCAGGAGAGTAGATAGGCAAACGCGTAACTGGATGCCCTCATATGGAAAGGTTGTTGTGGTTTGTGTAAAGTGGGACTCTTGAAAATCCGAGAATCTCAACATCGGTCAATTAATTGAAATCTATTTAGTGTGCCATTGTAACTGTCGTAAAAGATTTTTTAAAAGATGGACCACAGGTACAATAATACTCCCATAGATCAGACACTATCGGGTTTTGGGCCCAGATCAGGACAATTGGTGTGGTGTTACTCGTAGAGATGTGTGTATCCATGCCGAAAGTTTGAACGCTTGAGGGTTGAGAAGAATTAAGGATGAGCGATTGAGGGTTAAGAACTCAATGTCACCAACGGAACATTCGAGATACTAGAGGCCCTCTCGTCGTAGAGAGCTTTGTCACGGTAATAGAAGGATCTATCCTGATGGACCTCCTTTCCTCAGCTAGTTGTGGGATCCTTCATGAACCACGAAGTAACCAACGAATCCTACCTGTAACATCAGATGAAGATCAAGAACTTCTCAGTTCTTCAATTCCTAACAAACCTAGGAGGCCAGAAAGCGACTTATCTGCTCCTCACGAGCAGAGTCTTGCACCAAATTATTGAGCATCAGAAGCAAAACATACATCAGGATGATGATTCATCCAAACGAGAAGTGACTGAATCTAATGAATTGTCAGGTAAAGCTGTGTTACTGATGCTCTCATATGGAGAGGTTATTGCAGCTTGTAAAGTGGAACTCTTGCACCTTGAACCTCAACATAGGTCAATGAACTATAATCTATTCAGTATGTCGTTGTGGCTGTCGTGAAGGATTTTCGAGAAGATGGCCCCCATGTACGATTCCAGAGCTGCACAATCCGATCTGGATAGCAGCTCTGGATATTTGGGAGTATCAGGAGAGGGTTTTCTGGCTGGTTAGTACCACCATTGAAAAACTCCTCCCTAAAAGACATTTGTGTTACTTACCTACCTGACGAAGGAAGTTAGAGATTGATGCGATCAGGTACTCACTAATTTAAGGAAAATATACCATGGTCTGTCAACCTTGGAGTGAAATATCTTCCACAGTAAAATTCAGACACTGATAGCAGATCACATACTCTCCGCCGGGGACCGGATCAGAGTATCAGTGTTTGCTAGCTGATCTATACTTACAAAATGAAGCAATGGGTTTCGTTAAAAACCTGAATATATTTGTTTTGCTATAAGCAAATTATATACTATTATTTCTAATACTCGTAAGTTAAATGCCTTATGTTTCAGACAGTGAAGAGTGGGTAGGGACCTATTTAATCGCTGGTCTCCCAAATGAGTATAGGGCAATGATGATAGGAATTGAAAGTTCCGGGACCATCACACAAGAGGCGTAAACATATATCATCACAATGAAGTATTCCTCAGTAAAAGTAAACAGTTTTGATAACAGCATTCCAATCAGAAATTCAAGTCAAGGTATTTTAAATGTAATAACTTCGAATGACTATGAAGAAGACAACAAACCAGAAATAGCCACCTAACGTTCTGAATTTATTGATCAAGAAAAGTGGTACAGTGACTTGTGATATCACAGCATATACAGTTGTGCATAGGAGTGGCTGTGTGAAAAATGCTCAGTTCGTTCCAAATCTCACAACAAGCCTCTTGACTATTAATCATATCACTGAAAACGGGCACGAAGTGTATTTGTAACATTTTTGACAATCAGAGTGGTTTCATTAATTTGATTGTGAACTGTTAGACGCAGCTCTCAAACTGTAATAAACCGTCCAACATGACATAGGAAATCAAGACCTTTGAATGATGAAAATACGAAAGTGCTTAAAAATAGTTATGCAGATGGTTTCGGTTTCGGAAGCATAAATCAGGAACCATACATTTCCTGCTTGAAAGTCAAAGGAAAATTCAGGAAAACGAACATTTGAAATATTAGAATTCTGGTGTGTGGTGGTTCATTGGAAATAAAGTCTATAAATTAAAAAAAATCTGTTTTAAAATCTGTTTTTCTGTTAATCAGCGGAAAACAACTCTCAGAAGTTGAGAAACTTCGAGGACTAACGAGGTCTTACCTTTTAACGTGTGATTCCTAACACGGTGCGATAAATTATTTCATGACTTTTATTGACGATGTTTTGGAATTAAGGCAACTGCTGCAGGAACCTTTCTTTATGCAGAGATCAACACTGAAACGAAAACTAGTGATCAAGCTCAAGCTATGTAGTTAATCATAGTTCCCGTGACACACTTTTTCTTTTCCAGTAACGAATACAAGTTGAACATTAGCTGAGATTCAAATTTAACAATATGAGGATTTTGAGTCCTACGAAATAGGATATGTTTCTCGTGTTCTTTGAAACAAGTTTCAATAACACGTTCAGTCTCACCAACATAATGTGCCTCGAAGTTCTCGCAGCCTAGTTCATAAATCATAGTTACCAGCATCTTATTTTTCCAGTTGCTAAACGTTTTTTTAAGGACAAAACACAAGCACTACAGAAAAATCGTTAAGGCGCTCCAAGAGCGGATGGCTCTTTTTTGGATGGAATCCAGCAGCTTCAGGGTATGATTAGGGGCCAAGAAGAATACTCCAAAGAAGGTCTAATCTGAGCTTGCTGAGGTGTGCATAGTTTTCTGGTTCGGAATAGTGTTCCAAGCTTTTGAGAAGCAGCTTTAGCAATTCCAGCGACATGATTGTGCCAAGACATATTGGTGTCCATTTTAACCTCCAACAAACTTATTGAAGCAGAAATCGTAATTGTCTGTCCTTTCATTGAAATTACCAAACAATTTTGAAAAATACTTCTGTATTTTGTGCTTCGAATTTTATTTTTGTCACACTCAATAACAATAAATGTTGACTCATCGTCTATATAATCTATTCAGCAGAAATTGTGTTGAAACACATGAAAGGTAACCGTAATTTTGATGCCTGCAGTTTGTATTAATACTAATGGTTTGAGTTTACATGAAATGTGTTTCATCAAACCAGTTCATTAATATCGTTTGAACTATTCTGAGATATCAAATAAGTTCTCACGCTACAGTAAATCATGATTATTTGTTGGTGTTTACTGAACTAACACAAATCTAGCGAATGATCTGCAACTCGATATGTTAATGAAAGGTTAGGTCAGGGGCAAAAGTACGATCAAGTTGAAGTTCAGTTTAATACTTTATTATTGCTTCAATGTCTTATTAAGTTGTTTCGAAAGTTTTGTCCGATTTAATGTCATGTGTCGTGGTACACACTGGTTTTTAGAGAATTTTGTACTCTATACATGGATACCGATAATTTTTTCCATTTTTAGTTTTTTGCCTCTCTTCAGTTTATTACTATAACTATAACCAAACAAAAAAGTAAATCCCAATAAACGACTTTTTTATATTTGGCTATTAATAAGAGGTTTTTCTACCTGAAAAAAAATCGGCTTAGAATGACAGCAACCAAGAAGAATATAAAGCTATGAAAACTCAGTTTCCTTTTGGAAGATGATTGTGGCGAAACCTGATATCATAATATTAGGACACACAGTTTCGCTAGTTGCGTAAGTTAATTTCTTAGAACACACACTTCAGAAACTTGATGCTTTTCAAAATTCAAATTGAATCTTCTTCTGAATATTATTGAATTATTAGAATCTTCGCTTTGCACCATATCCTAAGGCTGCTTACCAAAGTCATCTGCTTGATTAGAAATCCAAACATCACAAACAACCATGACAGCCATCGAAAAAAATGTGAGGATTTTTCTCCCTTTCCCATAAATACTCAAATGAATAATTGTTCAACTGATTTAGATATCTTGTCTCCATTCAGAGCGATATATATTAACACGAAATAAAAAAACAACTTTTGAGACGGAAAATATTCGTATAATAGTAGGTTATACCCTAATACTAATTGATTAATTCGGTGAGGTGGTTGTTAGTAGTCATTCACCACGTTTGCGTGCGTGTTTCTCCACGTTTTGCTGACTCGAGTGGTTGGCATCTGCAGAATTACGAAGGATGCAGTATCTGTACGTACCCCTGAATATGTTAATCACTACTATCAACAATCTAGAGAAAATACAATATGATTAAAGATGATAGAAAACATCGAATGAATCTCGAAGTCAGCCACTTCCGGTTACTTCCAAAAGTTGGTAAACGGTGAACTACCAAATAATATAGAATATCAGTGTTACTATTTCCATTTGGGTTTGAAGGCCGTCGTAGTTTGGAACTGCATCCTGACGTTTCGTCAGCACGAGTGGCTGGCTTCTTCAGAGGTTTATTCAACTTGATGATTCACCGATGACTGGTGATTTCTAGTTCGTAGGTTGTATTTATGTTCTCAGGTAGTCCGCTTCTCTTGTTGGAGTGTTGCTATGGGCCGAAGTGTTATTAGTTATTAATGACGTAACCGTGCATTGCGCTGTTGTTACTTTAGCATCTTTCAGTATGGGACTCCAAAACCGGTTGAGCGTTACCGCTGTAGTTTTTTGTATGTTATGGATTTATATGGCTTCCCGTACAAGCAGACTGTGGTATCCATGATCGGGGGTAAGTAATTTCACATCTTCAAACAGTCGCGTGTGATCTCCTTCACAAAGTGCGTGTTCCGCACTGCCGATTTATCTATTTAACCTAATCCACAGTTTCAGCCTTGTACCCATGGATTTTTTGGTGGTACCGATATAAACTTTTCCGCAGGTGCATGGTATATGGTATATACCCCGGCAGCTGATAGAAGATCTCTTTTGTTCTTTGCAGATCTCAGGCTTTGATGTATTTTCCTGGTGGGCTTGAGAACAGTGTTTTTATTTTATGCTTCCCTAAGATTTTTCCGATGTTGTCTGTAACCCTACGGATGTACGGTAGAAGTGCGCGTGCAACCGTTTGAGTTTCCTTCCTATTTTGACTTGTGGAAATGTTTAGTTTCATGGCCTTGTTGATGTCGGTTATACTGTATCCATTCGATCTTAAAGCCATTTGAAGATGATCCTATTCCTCTTGAAGGTGGCCCGTTCCGTCAGGGTGTTGATAATTCCCCGCTTTTGACTGTGGTTGATTGTGGTTTGAAAGTGCATGCAGATATTTGTCCGTATGTATCGGTTTTCCTGAGTCAACATAAATACAACCTACGAACTGGGAATCACCAGTCATCGGTGAAGCATCAAGATGAATAAACCTCTGAAGAAGCCAGCCACTCGTGCTGGCGAAACGTCAGGATGCAGTTCCAAACTACGACGGCCTTGAAACACGAATAGAGATAGTAACAATGAAAATCTCGGCCACAAAAGCCTTAACGAATTTAATATGGAATATTATTTCACGACCTAATTTTGGGCAGAGCAAACACTTTTATTGCTTGTCCACCCTGTTCACATGATGCAATGCGGTTTTAGTATTTCACGTTTGTTAAGATTTTCACCTTCGAATTATTTCACTTTCTTTTTCTTTTAATAAGAGTGAACCGTATATGACGTTGTGAAAGCTAGATTTACAACATTTTCACAATTAAATATTACGTCACGTTTTTTAGGCTCATTATTATAATCATCGAAGCCGCGAAACTTCTACAATTATACGTTGGAAATTATTGTTAACGAAATGCATAGATAAAAAGTAAAAGCTATTCTGTTTGAGCCTGTTGGCTTGCGAGAAAATTTCATTGAAATTTCGAAAGCAGTGGTCAAATACATCTTTTGGTAATACGCTGTCTGTTCTAGAAATGAGGTGAATTTTCTTTTTCTCAAAAAATATTCATTTATTCATCATCACATACTTTGTACCTGCCCCGCTGGGGGACCTAATCAGGTTTTAGAGTTCGGCAGAGCCGTTCTCTCACCATCTGACCTGAAAGACCACTTACCATACAAACTAATAATAATAATAATAATAATCTTTATTCATCCTTTAAGATCATACACATGATATATGACAAGTCATAAAATGTAAATAGACAGACATATATAAGTACACATATATACATATACATACGATAAACATATAACTATATTTCTTTAAACATATCGTCCATACAAACAAGCAAACAACAAAATAAAAAAAACTAGGAATTAGCAAAATATTCACTAATGTCATAAAAGCCTCCACTAAATAGTTTTTCAAACCTGCTTTGAATTTGTTAATATTTTTTTCGTTTTTGATATCACTTGGGAGATGATTGAAAAATCGTATTCCATTATATTTAGGACTGCTTTCGTAAAGTGATGTACGGTGCTTTATACTTCTAAATAAGTCACCATGCCTCGTAGCATAGTCATGAGAGTCAGAATTTTTTGAGAAGCTCTTGATGTTGAGTTTAACATATGTTACAGTTTTATAAATGTAGATCGATGGTACTGTCAGTAATTTAAACTTTTTAAAATGATTCCTACACATCATTCCGTAATCTAAGCCAAAGATTAGACGAATTAGTCTTTTTTGACTGATGAAAACTCTGCGAGCGTTGGCCGTACTTCCCCATAGGACAATATTATAAGAAATATGTGAATATGAGAGAGCATAGTACACGTTTATTAATTGCTCTAGTGTGAATATATTTTTCAGCTGCAAAATTGCATAATAACTACTATTGAGCCTCTTACACACCTGATCAACGTGTGTATTCCACTTCAAATTTACATCTAAATATGTGCCCAGAAATTTTATTGAATCCGAAAAATATATATTTTTGTTGTTTATGCGAACAAAATAATCATTTGAGATTTTTGTACGAGAATAAAACTGTAGGCACACTGTTTTGTCAGGACTGACAATTAAGGAATTGTCACTACACCAATCAGTAAATTCTTTCGACAAATTATTCATTTTCTGCACAAGGTCCTCTGGGGTTTCGGCATCAATGGCAATTGTCGTATCATCTGCGTACAAAAAATGTGTTCAGTGCTCAAATAATTTGGTAAATCATTGACGTACAGAAGAAAAATCAAGGGACCTAAAACTGATCCTTGAGGAACCACTAAATCAACATCAAAAAGTTGAGATCTACAATCATCCACTTTTACGCAAACTTTCCGATACTCAAGATAAGATGCGAGCCACGACAAAAAAATGCCCGGCTTTGTTAATAAGCTGGGTTTATTTGGTCGAGTGTGAATAGGTGTGAGCCACAATAAACTCTTGCGGGCTGCGGTGGAGGGATTTTAAACAAATTTGGGAGGTTATGTAGTTTCTATACATGATTAACGTTATCCAAAACAAGCACTGCTTCGCAACACCAGAACTGCAATGCTTCTTTCGCCGCATTTCACTAACCAAGTAAGCGCCATATTTTGTTATTGCCCAATTTTCTTCAGTCTCTTCTTGTCCAGTCTTTTCCATTCATTTCCTGGGGTTTGGTAGGTGAAGCGCTAGTCGGGAAGAGTGTCGCATTTCTGGTGATTGGGAAAAATGTTTGTTTTGGATTGTTTCTACGCCAAACACTCCAGTTCCACTTTTTATCAATTAACGTTATTCTGTTCTATCAATTTCCTAGTTCTCCTGGTATACTGATAATGGGGGTCTTTCAGTTTTCAGCAAATTAATGCAAGGTATAAGTACTTTCTTTATATTTTCAAGGTGCCAAACATTTTCGCCTGGCTACATTTTTATCACTGAACAAGTTCACAATTTCACTTTTGGGTAACCTTATGACTAAGTTGTAAGTATTTTTGCCAATTTTAAGTTTGTATGACAAATTCAATTGAAATATTGAAACAGTTTGACGCTTCTAAGATGCCTTCAATAGATAGATAGATTTATTGGCTACATGACATAATTATACATTTGTAGTATCTTCCATGATGAAATGGAATGAATTGAATTTATACAACATATAAGAGACTTATTACATACTGTAGACAGATTCATAAAACAAATTTGCAAAATTTTCAGTACTGAAAATAAATAATGTTTCGTAGTCATAAAACAGCCATGAGAAGCACTGTGAAAAGCGGTTGATATATCAAATAAATTCGATTAGTCATGAAATAAAAACAACTTTCAATGAACACCTTTTTGATTGTGTATTTGAATTTGTTTATCTTCATATTCTTCAATTTTGGAGGCAATTTATTATACAACTTTATGTCTAGTGAATTTCGTGGTTAGTGTATATTTCGGATTATCTATTTTACTGCAATTTCTAGTGTTATGAGAATGAATATCAGAATTAATAGGATAAGTCATTGGGTTTTTATGAGAATCCAGGAGAGAATGAAAAATGAAAATGGAGGGCATTTTTCTCAGTTCCCGATATATTGAGCGACACGAGTCTCTAAAACTTGCCTTGGCAACAAATCTCAAAGCCTTTTTTTGTAGAACGAATATATGATTAGAGTGACTTGAGTTGCCCCATAATACGGTTCCATATGTGATATGTGAGTGAAAGAGAGAAAAATATGAGAATTTGAGTATATCTGGACTTAGAACTTTTGCGAGAGAAGTAAAAGAAGGCCTTTTCTATCAATATACTGTTCCCTTACTTCTGAGTTTTCGAAACATTTCTTCAACTCACTTGGATGGAAATTTTCATTTTTCGACATTTCATGAATATTCAATAAACATTCTTGAAATATACATATGCATTTCATATTTCACCATAGCAACATCTAAAAAGTATCTTGTTACGTGATTCAAATTATTGTTGATTGTTATCGACAACTACATATAATATTATTTATTGTGCATTAGCGATTTTGCTACCTTATCGTTGATGGTAGTCTATATTTAATATTTTTCCTTGGCTCATATTTCGCTTTCTAATCCAATTACATAATCCATTATCAAAGAACACTCAATTCAATAAAGTATTTGCTCCAAATAAAATCCAATAAAAATATCTGATGTATGATGCATGCATTTCATTTGTCATTGATCAGCATCTCTAGTTGTGATTTTGACATAATCGTTACTTATTTAAAATGAAAGGAGTATATTTTTAGGAGAGATTAATTTTTGGGAAAGAAATATTCCGGCATTCTACTTCTTCATTTTTTTTGTATACCATATAAAAATAGTTGTGACTGAAGTATTTTCTATTTCGTGTAATTCAATGAGTATATGAAAGTAGTTGTTTCGGAAGGGCTTTTTCTTTCAGTTTATGTCTGAAAGTTGCTTCTTTGCACGATCTACACAACTTTATGAAGAATTTAATTTGAAATTGATGGCTTTTTCCTTTCTTTTAAAAATTTCCAAATTTTTTTTTATGAAAAATATACCCCTTTCAATTCAAACAAGATTCCTATGGCTGGGATTGAATCAAATAAGCCAATGAATGTCATTGGTAGTGTGAATGATTTCTGATTCAACTCATAAACATATAATGTACTTGTGATGCAGTTTGGAACATCTTCAAGAAGATCAAACTGCCTCTTCCTTTCGAAGATGACCAATTGGTGGAAATGGTGACCAAGATGACCAATGGTTTGGAAATATCCATAACTACTATGATGCACAAACAGTGCATCACAAGTAGTTCTTATATGAATTGAAGGGGTTATATTTTTAGGAGTGATTAATTTTTGGGAAAGAAAATTTTTTGGCTTTCTACTACTTCATCTTGATACGTCATCCTCATCCTTTTTTTTGCATCAAGATGGAGTAGTAGAAAGCCGAAAACTTTCTTTCCCAAAAAATTGTTCTTATTGTATTATGAAAAAATAATCAATGCAATTGTTTATTAAGCGTTCATTCAGTGCATGAATATTGCGAAAGTTTCAACCCCATTTGGAATATTTTCAGGTAAAAATCAATGTATGTACTTTCACCAGTTAGATTCGCACTTCCTTAACACTAAATAAACTTAATCGAAAAATTTTTTTTTAAATCAATCGTCCGTCTGTCAGTATGTCCTCTATACGAACTTTGATAATAGATAATTTTAAAAGAAAAACGGGTTTTGACTTGAAATTTCCATATACAGGTCATATTTGTTTACAGATGTGCTGAAAATGGAAAATTAGTAATCCCTTTTCCTATACTATTTCGAAAATATTTTCCATCTAATGCCACAACAACAAAAAATGAATATGTCGAAGTAAAATCTCGAAACTCGAAACATAAGCAGATTTAGGTTTGACCCTTGAGTTACACCTGCATCAACTAACCAGAAAATGAACTATGGACTGAACCCACAAACTGAATCATTCCAATGATTGGTTTGATTCATGGTTTATAAAGACTTTGATTCGAGAATCTAGAACTCTCTGGAAACTAGATTTACAGTACAACTGCTAAGTCAGGTGTACTGTTGAACAATGGATGATGAATGACATTAGTCGTTCATTAGTCATTATTAAATAAAGTACATCTAAGGACTACAGGTCAAATTTCAAATAAATACCAAGAAGTTAATAGATATATCTCTTAATGACTCTATAATAAAAAATAAGATATGCCTGAATTGGGATTGTAGGGATATTATTCAATCATCTTTATGGAAACTGATTAAATAGTCCAATAGAGAAATCATTTTTTGAGTTTCTGATTCAAATATGACTTTCTATTCAGTAATCTTTCTCAATGCTTTATGCGTATTATTTCAAACGTTATCGACATTCATTACAACAATAATGATAATTGTGATGCACTGTTTGGAGCCTTTGGTGTAGAAATAAATATTACTGGAGTTTTTTCCCAACGACAAACCGTTATTTTAACATCTTGACACGTGTTTCGATCACTAAGTGATCATCTTCAAGGAGAAGATTGAACTGTTCAATATTTTAATAATGATACTGATCGGCGAGACTAACAACTACATCTATATTAAATTGAGAGATTGATTTTTGGTATGTTATGTTATAAATGAAATAAATGAAACATGAATCAATCAGAAATCAAAACCTTCAGGAAAGGAAGGTTTTGGCTTTCTACTTGTCTATCTTCATACAAAAAAGTGTATATATTGCATAAATGTCTATTGGATATAGTTCAATGTCCAGCGTGTTGGTATTAGCCGGGAAAATAGTTGTTTTCCGGCAGGTATTCATCAGGCGTTGGGAGTTATAGAAGTTTCGAAAAGTAGAAATCGAAAACCTATCTTTCCCAAAAATATATCCCTTTTATTTTAATCAGGATATTGTGCCGAAAAATATTATTTTCATGAATTGTAGTCTAGTTCACAAATTGGATTTCGTGAAGATTTTAGGCACACAAAAAGTTTCATTCGTCATTAACAAATTAAGATGAAAAATTAAAGCATTTAGTTTATCATTAATAACTTAAAAACTATCAATACTTATGAAATGAATATTGAAATTCGGAAACAGGTGGAAATGAAAAAATAAGTTTTGTTGAAGAATTTCAAAAAATCTTTAGTTCTCATAAACAAATTGCCATGACAGTTCATCAACAATAGCTACAAACTTCGTCTTAATATCGTTTCAAAGATTTATTGATCTTCCACAAAAACGACCTGAATGTCCTTCATCGTATCTCCAATGGTTGTTCTAAAGTGATATCAGTTAGTTTCTCAACAAATCAAGCAGTCGTTATTGTGCAATATTTAAAAGTGTTATGAATATTTTTTTAAAATAATATTTTTTCTAATATATGGCTATATCAGAAATTACTTTCAAAAAATGTAATAATATTATGGTCAGCATTTTTCTTAACAAACTTTCAATTCAACAAACAATTGAACTAATAAGAAAATAATTCAGTTGAGAAATACCAAATATAAAAAAGTAAACAAATTCAAACAATGAGGAAATGTTACAATGAAATTTTATATTTTGAAAATCATTATTTTCTCGTAACAACAAAATAATAAAAACGGAATTGTCACTTTGTTTCATTAAATTGTAATAAGCAAAATAATTTTTCATAAACTTTTTTGACATGACCTTATTTAGTATATAATCCAAGAAGCAAATATTTTAAAGAGAATTACTTGAATTTTTATGACGCTATTTGTGAAAACGGAAGTCAGAAAAAAATTGTTAGTTAACAATTGCATAATTTTTTGAAAAATCAAGGTATTTTTTCCCAACTGACTTTCTCTTTGGAGTATTCAAATAACAATGTGATTCATTAAAAGTTTAAAAGTTATATTCAATACTAAAACAAAAATATTGACGTAAGAGAGGGGCACGGAGCACAATTTTCGACAAGTATAGATAATGGAGGCATTGAATCACAAAGAGTTGGGACTTTTTCCTTGTGAATGTTTTCTTTCAGAACCTTTTATTTTTATTTCTCAAGTATTGATAGTTTTTGAGTTATTGACAATGAAATAAATGCCTTCTTTCGGTTATTCCATTTGTTAATAACAAATGCAATTGTGTGTTTGCTCTATACGTCTACACGTCATTCTGAATCCAATGAGCAATCGCTTATATTTTCAGAAGGGTGATCTCTGTTGAATAGCTCGTCCCTCTGAACGAGTATCAGTCCTAAGGGTAAAGGAGCCAGACTCCAGCCTGTTTAAAATCAAGACGACATTGGCTCTGTTGAAAACACATTTCTACTTGTGAACTAAACAATTTATTATCGAAAATTTCAAAAATTACACCTCACGATTTGATCTCCACAAACGTCATTTGTGGAGGTGTAGTTTTTGTGTTAGAAATCACACGTTAAAAGATAAGACCTCGTTAATCCTTAACTCGCACAAGTTTCAACTTCTTAGGGTTGTCGTTCGTAGGGGTGCGACAGCTGGTTAACGCAAAAACAGATTTTTTTAGATTTCAAAACTATGGATATTCATCAAGTAACGACCGATACAACCAGAAAATTATCGAAAATCAACCGCCTCGCTACCCTTAGACATTACCTACCCTCCCTTGTATGTCAGTCAAGTTGTCCGGTATCGACGAAATCTTCCTGGAAAAAGGCGTCAAACACCACCAATCGTCCTCCATATCAACTTTCCGAAGCACTTTTCATAAAGAAAACGAAACAAAAATATCAAACTATTCCGGAAATTTCCACCCGAGAGTTCATTCTTTTTTAGTGTTGTGATCACGATTAAGGGAAGACATGTTTACATCATGAATACAAACTCTGTTCTACCCAGTCGATGAACTATTGGTTCAAACATTGGAGCTGGCAAAGCCTGGCACTAGCAACCTACTTTCAGAATCCATCCATTCGTAAGGGATGTTTTTATTCTTAGATCAATAATGGGCTTCTTCATTCGCTGTTTTTGTCAAAGATTATTTTCCGAATAATAAAGTCAGCAGGTTAGACAACAGGTGACCATGAGTAAGATATGAAATTTGGTATACCTCAAATTTGGACATATCAGAACCAAACATGTTTGTCGATATGAAAGAAAGATAAGATAAAAAAAAATATCTGAAAGTGTGATAAAGCAAATATTTTTCGAACTAAAAACGGACGGTGAAACAAGACTTAGAAAAACAGTAGGCAAAGCTGAAGTGAGCCAACAGGTTAGATAAAAGGTGACCATGAATAAGATATGAGATTTGGTATACCTCAAATTTGGACATATCAGAACCAAACATGTTTGTCGATATGATAGAAAGATAAGAACAAAACAAAAATGATCCGAAACTGTGATAAAGCAAATATTTTTCGAACTAAAAACGGACGGTGAAACAAGACTTAGGAAAACAGTAAGTAAAGCTGAAGTAAGACACTTGAAAATATATTCAGGGAAGGGACTACAGTGCAAAATGAATAGAGGGTTTATATATATAGACAGCACATTCTTGACATATAAACTTCGAAAAAGTGGCTAAATGCGCCGTTTGGAAACAAAGGCCAAGAAAACCTCGGCAGAGAGAAATAGAGAAACACAAAAAACTGTTAAGAAGACAATGTTCGTATTGAATATATTACCTTTCTGAATAATGAGTCAAGAATATTCACACTATCTAAAGTAAGAAGGGTCAGCCTGGGAAAATCGGAAACCGTGAGAAATACAAACTCGATTAAGTTAGGAAAAGTTACCATTTTTATAGTTTTTTCAAATACCCTTTCGAAATTCAGAAAATTCAATTATTCCCACAGATATTCGCACTGGACCTAAATTCGCGAATTTCGTGTACATTTTTTCCGACGTTATTTCGAAGGGTACTTGAAAACGAAAAAAATTCTCAATGCCACTGTTTAAAGTGTACAAGTTGCTGTGTAGGAAAGTTGCTGAGAATTTTTAAATATCCGTTGGCTAATGCCATGGAATTTTTTCGTAAATTTTGAATGACTTCAACGGTCACATGTCCACTCGTACCAATGGAGGAGCCAGGAGAGCCCAAGTACACAAAAACAACACCGTAATCATACCTCAGCCACTGTATTCACCAGATTTGACCCTCTGCGACTTATTTCTATTCCCAAGATTGAAGGGACCCATTTGCTGGGAGAGGTCAAGGACATACTAAAAAGTGTATATCAGACGTGCATCGAGGATTGGAAAAACCGCCGGCACAAGTGTTTTATATCTGTAAGGAACTACTTTGAAGGGGACAAAATAGAAATTTATGAACAAATAAAAATTTTTTGAGAAAAATGAAAATTCACCTCATTTGAACAGACAGAACAGAACAGACTGTGTTTGCAGGCATGTTAGGCGTACACATTCTCGAAGCATCAATCCACCCTTTCGTAACTCTATCGTGAGTGTCATACCAAGTTTCGTCAAAATAGAAAATTTGCCGTTGTTCTTGTCTATATTAGGTTCTAAGTATTTGTTACGCAATTCCACTATTCTTCTGCTTTCCATAACTGCTTGACGTTTGTTTATCATTTCAATATTCCGAAGACTTTTGTCACAGCAGCTCACGTTATGGCCGGAAGTATACAATTTCTTCCTTATGGTTTCAATTGTAGGTATCTCATTGCTTTTGTAACAGTCGTAACAGTTGTAACAGTTTCGATGATTTCATTAGATGAACATCTGAAGGTGTTGGTAATACCGTATTACATCGCGTCTTGCATTCATAAGGTTTGTTTTTGACTATTTTACGAACAGTTGAGAAAGACATTTCGGTCAAATCTGATGTTGTTTGTAATAGTTGGTTTCCCTCGAAACCAAACTTGAGATGTAGATTCTTATATACATTATAAACATACTCTCTGTGTTTCTATATTCAATTGCATCTGAATCTTATTCACTGGCATCTCTTTTTCGCATTGTTCACCATCGCTATTGGTATCACTACACAGGAAAAAGTCTGCGTTGTTACCACACTGGTTATTACTATTAGTACTTGTACAAGGACACCACATTTCAAACCGATAACAAAAATTTTAAGTAATCATAACTGCACCAATATCGAATTTCAACACTCAAATCTTGATCAGTTCCTGAACTGAACTTTGACACCACGACTCTCATAACCATCCTTGCATTCTATACGTCACCGTAACATGACTTCAAATTTAATTTTATGACTCTTCAGTCAATCATAAAACTCGGTTAGTAATCATCCAATACGAACCGCCAAGTCTACAGTCCACGTGGACTAGTTGGCAGCGGCTTTATTTCTCTGTATTGGTTTTTTGGCCTTTGAGATCGCCGTCTGCTTTAGCTATGCACTATATCGTTTACTTCGACTATACCGTAATGTTGGATTTACCGGCCGCAAATAAGAAGGTGGAGAGTGAGTTGGGTTACTGGACAGAATGAAATAAATAAACGTAATTCACTACAAAAGCAAAATTTTGCTACAAAGAAAAAAACAATAAATCATCAACAGTATAATTGTTTGCCCAACTCTATCACCGTATCAACTCCATTTTAATCTCAATGGAATTGCAGCTATTAAGATGAAAGGAAAGTAATTACGAAATCGGAAGCAAGGTCGGCATATCATTGAAATGAGTGATCGTTAAGTTGTAAGCTTCGCCTTTAATTTGACACCGAGATTCATGCCTTGAATGTTGATAGTCATTGCCATTTGTCGGTCAGAGTCATAACGTAATGTTTATTAGTTAACAGATCGCTGCCCGATGGTCAATGGTCAATAACCAAGAGTTACGCGATTTCGTTGAATGAATTATCCAGGTGTTTACAACTAAAGCACTAACACAATATAATATGAATTATGTACGAGTAGGTATTAATAAAGTGGTTTGGAAATGTACCAATTTGTGTTTACTGCTTCGTCACTCAAGGTCAAAAGAAAGGCGAAAAATTGAGGATTCATCCTATGGAAATAAAATATTTACATGACGATATAAACGGACATATTAAGGAGAATAATTGAATAAATTGGCATCTGTAATTACGTCGACGATTCTACCTGCAGCAGCAACCTTGACCACGAAAATTATGAAATCTGAGCCGGATCGGTTCAGAGGTGTTACGGAAATTGAAAGAGAAATAACGGTTCGACTAAAGACGGATTTCCACCAAACGGCCAAAACCACAACAAAACAGCAACTGTGTCGATTTCGGCAAAATGCGTTGTCAAAACAAGTAACAGTTCGAAGACATTGTGTCGCGGCTGTACTTATACTTCAGCCGAAGTTCTTTCAAAATTCGATAGATTCAACTGTTGATAAAGTTTATATATAAGGTTAGGGGGTTATTGTTTGTGACCAGTCCGGTACTGAAGAGGAGCTAATATTTCGGGTGAATTTATTTCTGTTGCTCAGTTACGAGAAGTTACAAATAGTTTTTCAAATGGAAGACATTGCACAGATGTCTGGCAAAGTGAAACAAACATCAGGACATTGATATGATCAACTGCTGTTTTTTCAAATCCTGATTGAAACGCACCCACTTAGTCCTTCCATAATATAAATAATGTTATCTATGTAATATTAGATGAAGCTCCAAAAAGGTATCTGAAATCATAATACTATCTATACTCAGCTATAAATAGCTAATGGAAATATTGCGAAACTGGTTATTTTTACAGCAATTGTTATTTAATGAGAATTGTTTAAATATTAGGAAAAACAATGATTAAATAATGTTCAAGTCGGAACTCAATCAAATAAACATTAAGGAACTTCTTGGACTGTGCTGATATTTTGTGTGAAGTTCTTCCTATTAAAAAATATTCCTAAATGACACTTGATTGAGTAAGTACATGAAAATGGGAAATGAGAAGTAATAAAAATAATGATGAGCTCATTTGTTGTGATAACCTATGGTTTTTTTCTTGCTCTTTTGAGAAATCATGGTTTACGTTTATGCATGTGAGTGTTACATACTCTGAAATTGTCAGTTTTAAATTTTTTTTGTCTATCAGACTTTGCCATCAAGTTTGGCACTTCCAGGTTCTCATCTATGAACAAAAAATACTAATCATGATTTTGCGTAGGGAACAAAAGTATAAAAACTCTCATATCTTTACCGAAATAGGGAAATTGTTTATCGTGTGTAATGAATGTACAAAATGCAAACGAACCATTGAATATAATCATCCTTTTTACTTAATTTCAATAACAACATAATGCCATGGTTTGTTATTATTCATACGTTAACTTAGTGATGAAGTCTTTTATTTTGCTATTATCACTCACTCAATCTATATACGAAAATTCCGATTGGATGGAATTTTCTTTATGGAATTTAGCAGAATTTGACACGGAATAAATATTTAATGAACTCATAAGAATTGAGTGATTCATAATAAATGCTACGTAATTGTGTAAACGTTCAAGTGTGGACATTACTAAACAACTGGATACCTCTAAAAATGAATTCAAATTATCGTAATCTGATAATAAAAAAATAAGTTTCATTTGGCATAACTTATTTTTGGATGTATTGGAAATTATTTAACCAAAAATTCGAAATAGGCAAACCGTAGAGATGTATTTCGAGCTAGTTGACTCCAGTACGGTGTAGCCATGCGCGAACATAGGTGACATTTGGTTGACATTTGATGCAAACAAGGTAATGAATTAATATAAACAAATAATTGAAATGGTAGTAGAATCGATCCTTGAGGGACACCGCATAAAACTTCTTTGGGGGTTCAATTTCCATATTTTTGGTGTAAAGTTTTCAGTTTGCCATCCATCCGAAAAACTGTAAGAAATATTGATTCATCCACAAGAAATGTTTTTCAAAGAACACATACCTACATGAGGTTCTGTTACTAAGAACCAGAATCTAGACCCATTTGGTGCAATGCATTGTTTTGTCAATAATTTTTGAAAGCATGAAGAGAACAGGAAAAATATTTCTGAAAGTTTAGCGGCTGACGGAATTGATAGTTTTTTTGTTTGGAAATGTTATCGCAGTCTCTTGACTGAATCCTCAAATATGGTCTGACTCCTTTGGCCGACTCTGTATGTGTATGTTTCGTTCAACCAAGTGTACTGATGAGGGCCAGTTAGCTCGAAATGCGTATCTACGGATTGCCATTTCGAGAATGCACAACTAGTTTTTCTAAAATTTATTAGAATAGGCCGAAACTTGATGGAAATCCGTATCAAAACTTTCTAATATAGTTTACAAAACCCTAACATATGTTTCGCTATACTTATAATAGCTTCCTCAAGCAGAAATGACAACTTACTCCTGAATTATAGTCATTGTTTACATTACAAACTATAGATATCACCTAAGGTCCAATCAGATACTCAATTTCAGGCTAGATTGAACTACCTGATGTGGTAAAAACTACAATAAATCAATTTGTTCGATAATTAGATATCGGGGATTTTTGAGTTTATTATTTCTTCCAGAAAGTTAGTTTTCAATATGTTCTTCTGTGAGAAGGCATATACGTTGAACTCATTTCTCCAATCTGGAAACTGCTCTTTCATACATGCTTCAAACGTTCTTCCAGTTTGTCCTATGTAAAACACCAGACAAAATCCACATGGAAATTTATAAACTCCTGATCTATCTGGCATCTGTCTATGTTAGAAGAAGTTGCTCAAAAATTGATTTCCCGTTATTACATATGTTTTTGGGCCAGTACTGTTTGAATTTTTTTTTAACAGAGTACTACAGAGTACTACATAGAACTAACAACCTTCAAGTTATCATCTATTGCAAGCTATTCACATCAACATTATTATTGGGGTATTAGTCAATCATAAAATATAAACTCAAAGCCCTATTCAATGGTTTATCAAATCCATCCCTTTTAACGTCCTGCGGAGCCATTTGAAGAAAAAAAAATTAATTTGAGCGAATCTATGCTGATATAAACACGTTGCAGTGCAGTCCATTCTCAAATTTCAATTTTTAGTTTCTTATGCTGACATTCAAAATAGTGACGAAATTGCTCACTTGATATTTCTACACTGATATTTTGAGTGCAATTTTTATATGATATCTCAACTTTGTGAATCTGAAATTTGACAAACAAAAAATGGTTTTCTAAGCCATATATTTTTTAAATTAATTTCTTCTGATTTTGACAAGACATGCGAAAGATTTGTGAAACAGGACAAACTAATGACATCCTACATCCAAATATCTGTTTATGATAATGGATAAAGAGATGACTTAAGCACTAGTATTCCGTATAGAGTTGAAGGATTTTTGTATTTCAATATTTTATACAATAAAAAACAAAAATTACTTATACCGACTATAATGATATTGACATACATTAAAGCTCAGTAAACTTATGAAAGGTTTGGTTTATTTTTTGAATAAAAATATAAACTAACAAGCCATTTTGTACTTTCTCAATGCGATTTTGCTCAATTGTTGTAAGTAGATTTCCATAACGTAATCTACACCTATCATAAGATCTAATAAGAAAATTACTAATTACTAAATGAATTTCAAACCAAAATTATGAATGATGGTGTTTTGTGGATTAACTGTTGGAAAGTTGGCATTGTCTATTTTGATATAGATATTCTGTAACAGATATATTCCGACATTTTTACTGTCAAATAGTGTATTATATGACTCTTACCACAATTGTGTTTTACTTTATGCTCCTGTTACAACGAATTTTTGTTCTGACCTTACCTACTGTTGATATGATTTTCACAACTCTTTGAATTGAAACTAGAATATATTTGGTATCATCCGCAGAAGTTCCTATTATCGAATACTCCATCCACCATGGTTAATATATCACTTTTATTAAAATAAAAAGCAATGGCCTCAGTATTGAGCCTTGGGGTATGCCCGATACTAGGTTGAAACTATATAGTTAGCCTAACATTGTTTATAAAAACTTTCTGGTTGTGATTTTATAAGTATATTTTAGTTTTAACCAAAGATATGGCTGATCATATCGAAAGCCTTTGAAGAGTCCAGAGTAACAAATGTTACAAGAATTTTTTATTAGTATTTCTAGACGTAACAAGTACTCACTTAGGAATCGATTTTAATATTTGTAAGTTGATGAATTATACTTGAGAACAGAGAATGTTCACAAAGGAACACATAAAACACATTTTTTTTAAACCCAGCCACAATGCATCACACAAAAAAACGCCTTACCTTATTCAATCCGGGATGTCGGATCCGGTCCAAACCGGAAGCTCGGCCGGGTACCACATTATCTCCGTTTCCCCACAATCCAAGGCGATCTCTTTCCACGCTATCCATTTTGAGTTTATTGATGCAAACACTCGACTGCTTGTCACCTGTCTGGCACCCGCTAGAACAGAACGAATAGTTATGTTACGTTTGTGCGGTATTAGATGTACTTGAATCGAATAGGATGGACCGCATTGAGCAGGCGCGTGAGGAAGCGTGGCTGACAACAGCTGACGACGCTGGGCATCGTCGATTGACGTCACTAAGGCGAAAGTGGGGCAAACGAATGAGTTACATATCGATCGATCACCAGTGTTGCCAAGGAGGCCTAAAATACGCTGGATCTGAGTATTTTCAGAAACTTCTCGCCTTGTTGTGCTGCGCTATCTGTTTTTGGTGGATTTTCTGCCTCATTACTTTGGCTCAGAAGATTAGTTTCACTAGTTTCACTAGTAGTTTCACCACTATTAAATTTCTGCTGAAATTAACGGCCTCAACAGATTCATCAAACCACGACATCCTCTGTGTATGTGAGATATTATCGAAATTTGTTCATTTGTTGTTAGTTTGAAAGACCTATTGATGTCATTATGTGTAGAATATAACATCGTTCGAAAGTACGGCACAGCTTCTCTAGGTGAAGCACATCCAAAACGTGGGTTATGTTAGCTTTGAGGACCGCTGTGATTTGTGGCTTATTCGCATACATCACATTTCGTTGAAACCACATGTAGTTGGGGTCCAGATCATCCAACTCAGTCCAGAAAAGTTGTCCTTAGTGCTTGATGTTGACAGTGATGACCTGGCCAACATCGTTCCCAAAGAAATATGGATCGTTGACGCCGCCAGCTCAAAATCCACACCTAACTGCGACTTTTTCGTGATGTATTCGACGTTCTTGGATCTCGTGTGGGTTGGCATCGCCCCAAATTCGACAATTTTGTTCGTTCACGTACCTATTCATTCAAAGAGCTCATCATTTGGTAAGAAAATACTTTGATGACCAATAAAAGACCACCCAAAAAGACATTCATAATCCGAATAATACTTTCATATCCTAGAACTCACATCTATTTGATATTGATGCCACCAAACATAAAAATGCAATCCGCTCTTAAATCATTTACTTTTGTGATTTGAAAATAATACTGACCAAGACCTGGTTCCCATCGAAATATTTTGATCAAACTTCAGATATGTATATTTCTTCTTATGTTATTATTGGCGCCGACCAGGAAAGTTGAATCTACCCCTCTTGAAGGAGTAGATTCAACTCTGTTGCCGTCAATGAGAGAAGTAATTTCTACTTTTTCGGGGGTTAGGAGGTTACTTTGGTTCAATTTTTATTTTTGCTGAGAAAATTTTCGAATCCAAAGGCTATAGAAAATGTGAGTGAAAATCGTTTGACAGAAAATATACGCCAAAATTAGAGAAGCAACTTACACCCCAAAGAAGGGTAGTTTCAATTTTTATCATTGGTGGAAATAATAGCATGTCAAGAGAGATAATATTTTGAAGTTTGATCTTAGCATTTCGATGGGAAGGCATCAGTGAGAAAAATATTACGATAAAAACAAAATTGAACTGCCATTCGAAAGGGGTAGATTCAATTTTTCTCAATGGGGATAATGATAACAGTAAAGAGATACCGATGAGAAAGCCTGCGTCAGCAAATTTGTTTGGGAAATCACAAGAGTAAATTACCTCCATATAAGCGTAGGGTGTATGTTCACGTTTGATGACGTCAGTATCCAGTAAAATGTATGTACATTTTTCAATATTAACCTGTTATTCGGGTCATAATGTCATATTTGGGCGATACTTTTCTGGTCAGCAAATTATCCACACTCCATTATTCGGAGTTTTTGGGTTTATTAGCCATGATCTGAAGGTGTGACATTGACAGTGTCAACCATAATTTCAGACAGAACGTCACTTCCAAAAACTGCAGACATGAGTAATAAACCTAAATACAGCAAATATAATCTGCCAAACACCGGCCGTTACTGACATCTACCTGGGGAAAATCAGTTGTATTGGCTTGGCAACACTTATCGATAGCTTATAGACTGGGAGAAACTGATTGGGTTGTATAATATTTCAAAATATAATGCAAAATTTGATGCAGGGCTAAGGCTGGCCGCACACGGTTCAAAACAACTTTTTTGACAAAGTGTGTGTATTTTAATTGGTGAAAGCAGAGGTTGCCGTTCTGTTGTGGGAGTTTTTCTAATCGCTGGAGGCACCAGAGCCCATAAAACAGAACAGATTGCTCCACGCGCCTGCGTGGAGCCTTTGAATTGTCAGTTTTGGAAAATTCATCATCAAAAATAAAAAGTAAACACCAACCTAACCTCCTAACCTAACATAACCTACCTAATATAACTCCCGAAAGAAGTAAATTCAACTTCTTTCATTGGTGGTAATGATAACTAAAGAAAAGAGATTTGGAAATGAGTTTTATCAAAATATTCCGATGGGAAGGTCGTCGCAAAACGTCATCCTTTACATGGTTCCAATCTTGGGAACAGGAAAAAGTCGCAGGGGACAAATCTGGTGAATACGGTGGCCAAGGCATGATTACGGTGTTGTGAGCAGATGCATTATCGTGATGCAAAAGACGTGAATTGTTTTTCCACAATACCGGACGTTTTCTTCGTATTGCTTCTCAGAAGCGGCGCATGTCTTCAAGATAATATTCCTTATTAAACAGTGAGCAAAATCTTGACAACATGTTTTTGAGCACGAAATTTGACGAAAATTCTTTGATCCATTTGTTCGATGGCAGCGTGTACCACTTGTAAACATGTTTCGACACAAATTTTGATGCCAGGTCTTTCATCCATTTTTTTCGATAGCAGAAAATCGCCAAGCCTGAAATACTTCTAACTTTTATGCCTCTCAACAACAAACTAAACATGCTAAACAGCTGAAAATGGGAACATACGTTCGAGACGAGTGTAACAATATAAAAAAATATTGAAAATCGGTAATAGAATGGACTAGCCCGCGAAATTTCAATATTCACCTCATTTTTTGAACATTTCACGTAAATTTTTGAGAGGAATCATACTTCCAAATAATCAGTTTGGGATTGCGATCTATTTATGATAACTCCAAAGCCTGTTTAAAACCGTACCTAGCTGTCTTAATGCCTGTTTTTCACATCCGTTCTAGGGAAATAGTATAGAAAATCATCACACAGATTAGGTTAGGTTGGGTGAAGGTCTGAAGTGAGTGGGTCTATTCGACCCTCCACCGCAACCCGCGAGAGTTTATTGTGGCTCACACCTATTCACAGACGACCAAATAAACCCAGCTTCTTAACGAAGCCGATTAGTTTGTATGGTGAGTGGTTTTTCAGGTCAAATGGTAAGAGTACGGCTCTGCTGAACTCTAAGAACCTGATTCCGTCTCCAGCGGGGCAGGCAAGTATATGCTCTGATGTTTCATCATTTTACAAACAGAGGCGACACACACTGTCTTCCGACAGTCCGAGTCTCTGCATATGATGAGTCAAATGATAGTGACCTTTAAGAAGGCCTGTTAGACATCGTAGTTCATCCCTACTGTAGTCCAACAACTGTTTGGAATCAAGCTTCGAAGGGTGAATAAACGCCTTGGAGTGAGCCAATCCTGGAAGATTCTGCCACAGATTCGGCAGGTGCAAGATTCGGCATTACCTGTGAAGTTGCAAATTGTTCTTGACCATTGGTAGACATCCAAGCCACTGTTATATTTAAGTATTGAACTATTTGATTTACTCACATTATTGAAGGCAGCATTGAATATCGTTTCAAAACATTCACAGCGTTTCTAGAATTTAGTGTAACATTCCGAAATCTCATCACAAAATGACATTTCACTTATAAATGTCAGTTTTTGACAATATGTTGCTTGAAACGTCTTGTAACATACTGAACGAGTTAGGAAAAAGTGCCGATATTTATGAAATACTATTATATTTTTTATTGATACATCAACACAGTAATTCTATAGTTGTTTCATCTATTTCGAAACCATTTTTTTTTTCAAATTCCGACTTTAATCTCGAAACTTGGTAGATTTTGAGAAAAAAGACTTTTGGCTTTCCACTCCTTCGTCTTTATACAAAACATATAGGAATCTTCCGATGGAAGGAAGAAATCAACGAAATTAAGAATCAACTCATCATAAACATGTGTAAGTCATGCATAGAAGTTACTTTCAGATACAGACTGGATGAAAAAGCCCACCCGAAACAACTACTTTCATATGAACATCGAATCACAAGAAAGGAAAGTACTTTCTGAACAACTACTTTCACGTGAACATTGAATTATACGAAAATCATTTTTTCTATTCAGTTTGTACTTCTAGTATTCGTAGTACTAACTGAAATTGTGGTGTCATTAGAACCATTACTACCCGTTCAATCAATACATATACACTTCAGGGCATTGATGAACAGAAAATAGGCAGCAAGACTCACCACTAAGATTAAAAAGAACTGATGGATACAAATGAATTTTTTGTATCCTTGGTACCAGGGTATTTTGTAATCGAAATCATTAATGACTTCTCCATAAACGCTACGTATGGGTTCTGAACCAGCTGAAAAGGTTTTAAAAACCATTGGTTCCTATCCGAATCACGGTCAAAAAGAAACTATGAATATTGGGAATACTTGGTAGGTAAGGTTAGGTTAGGTCTAAAGTGAGTGGGTCTATTCGACCCTCCAATCCGTAAGGGTTTGTTGTGGCTCACACCTGTTCAGACTCGACCAAATACACCCAGTTTTTCAACGAAGCTGATTAGTTTGTATGGTAAGTGGTCTTTCAGGTCAGATGGTAAGAATACGGCTCTGCTGAACTCTGAAAACCTGATTCGGTCCCCAGCGGAGCAGGCACAAAGTATATGCTCTGCTGTTTCATCATTTTCCAAACAGAAGCGAGATAAACTGTCTTCCGACAGCTTGAGTCTCTGCATATGATGATTCAAATGACAGTGACCTGCAAGAAGGCCTGTTAGACATCGTAGTTCATCCCTACTGTAGTCCAAAAACTGTTTGGTATCAAGCTTCGAAGGGATTGGAGTGAGACAATCCTCAAAGATTGTGCCAGAAGTCCATACATCTTCTTGCCATACAGGAGTTCAATCTTTGTTTGGCAAAGCCGAAAGCGATGCCAATGACAGGTTCTGGTCCGATGAAGCTGCTTGCAGCACCCTCCTTTGCAAGGGAGTCAGTAGCATCATTGCCTTCCAGGCCAGTATGGCCAGAAATCCAGCCTAGAGACAATCTGTGAGTCTTCCTATTGAGGAGAGTCGTTTTTGGCAATTTGCTACAAATTTTGATGTTGCTCAGTAGGAGCAAAGAGCTTCCAACGCCGCTTGACTGTTCGGGAATATTTTTATTGACACACAATTCAATAGCGTAAATTTCCGCTTGAAATACAGTCGCATCAGTTCCTAGGCAGGTAGATATCTCTGTCCTGCGTCTGCGTTTGAAAACACCTGCACCGGAACCGGAAGGTGTTTTTGATCCATCTGTGAAACAACAACTATCTGCTCTTGATATTTCCTTCTCCCGGAGGATCCAGTCCTCTCTATTCGGGAATAGTACTTTATAAGGCAGTTCGTAGTTGACAGTTGATGGCATAAAGTCAGAGGTCATTTCCAGAATACTGTGTCAACCAACAGTCTGCGGCATTCTGCATTATATTGACTTGTGCAATTGGCAATGTGCACAAGTCTGTATGCAGTCCATCTAGCCTCTCTCCCCAGAAGAATGTGGAGAGGAAGTAGATCTAGAAGGATCTCCATGACCGCTGACAGTGTGGTACTAATGGCACCACTGATAGGCAGACAAGCCTGTCTCTGTAAGTCAGAGAGCTTCGCTTGGGCCGTTTTCTGTAAAGCCTTCAACCATCAGGCAATTCTACCATAAGTGATCATTGGTCTGACAATCATCACATACATCCAATGGATTTGTTTGGGACCCAAACCCCAAGTTTTGCCACAACAGACTGTCTGGCCTTTTGTAAAACTTTTTCCAAGTGAGCGTTGCAGGTGAGTCCTTCATTAAAGACAATGCCAAGATATTCAACCTCCGTTCCAAATGGAATGACTTCATCATTGAGGAAAAGTGGCGTTAGATCGTCCAATTTTCTCGTCCTGGTGAAGGGGATAAACACAGTTTTGCTGGGGTTGACAGACATCTGCTAACTCAGGCACCAACTGTGAACATCGTCCAACGTACTTTGGAGGATATTACAAGCTACTCTTTCCGACGTGGACCTTGTCTGGATGACAAGGTCATCTGCATAAGCTTGCAGATTAACTTTTATTTTGTCAGGAGCGACTACAGAAGGGGAGGTATGGATACTTGGTAACAGACGCCCTTAGAAATGAATCCGAGAACTGCTTCAAATACGATTCACTCACTAAATACTCGTAACATCAATTCAGAGGATACTTCAACAAAACAGGGATGGAGATGTTAAATGTGAAGAATAGAATGAAGAAATAGAAACAACCACTGTATTACAAGAATGTGAGGCGTCGGATCATACTAGGGAAACAATGAAAATGAAAATAAAAGAAAGAAGAAAAAACAATACATTTGACAAAAATAAGAAGAGGCATCTTTTATAATCTTTGTAGAAAACAAGATGTTGAAAAAGGTATCATGTTTGTGAAAAATGGAGAAGTGGGAGAGCTCCCTAGCTGCGAAAGAATTACTATAAAAAATGTTAATCATGATTGATATTATGCATAACAAATTCTCGTGATTTTTCAGTCTAAACAATTATATAACAAAACACGCAGATAACTTATGTTTGGATGCGTGCAATATTCACTTTGATAATGCACTTGCATTGACCGCTGCAATGCCCTCAAACTAAGAACCACTCACCTTTTTGGGGTCGATTTTCCAACCACGTTCGAAAAATAATCATACAAAGTCGACCCCATCGTTCTTCTGAAATTTTCGTTTCCTACACTGAACACTTTATAACAAAATTTGGAATCAAATTTAGATAGCATCTCTATTTATACCAAAAGCGCGGATCCTGCCTTTCGAACTGTCGATAGCCAATGGATATTTGTAAATAAAAAAGCTTATCGGTAAATAGCATGATTTGATAATTTGGCGAAAATGCATTTAATAGGCATGCACTGACTGAACGGTTCAATAAAGTGCACTTTTTTTGAAACCAAAAAAGTGAGATATAAATAGATTACCGCGATTTTTTTGATACACGATCACAACCTTGATTCCCAATTCGATATACAGTGAAGGTAGAGAATGACCGATGTAGGTCAAGAATACTGAGATAGAATTTGATTCTAAACTCTTCATATAAAGTTTTTTCCATTCACTCAGGTGAACGACATATTGAAACGAACAATGGTGTCAGCGGATGTTCCTGTAATTCTGGAACCCTTAGGTACCTACTGTTACATGAATATAGAGCAGATGAGTTCTTAGGAAATGTAGAAATCTGATTCTGCCAATTAGTACCAATACTTCGGATTCGGCTGACGAAGGTGATTCGGAGTCGATCAAACTTATTATATTACAAACTCTGAAGTCGGAAGCTTTTCTCAGCTGGCTGAGTTGGTACTCTCCAGAAGAAACCCCACGAGAGAATTAGGAATAAATTTTCACGTGATTGGAAAATAGGCCATTTCTCCTTTTTTTAAAGCAAATTAAATTATGAAAAAACTATGGGGTAAAAAACTTACCCCAGTAAAGGAAGGTTTCTATTCCAAATAGGTATAAAACCTACTATGCAGTGATCTACAAAGTGATGAAAAAGCAATAACCATACAGCATGGCAAATCCAATTAGGAAATAATGCATAAACGCAATTTGCTGAGGCAGAGAGAGGCAAAGCCGCTTATCATATCACATCACCTTGGTAACTATCCACAATATTCAAAAATATTTTCAGAGGACAGAAATGGAGTTGGGATTCGGAAGAGTGAAGTCGTGTGTCATCTAATAGAGACAGGTAGAACTTGGAATGTTCTAGGTATAGACAACATTATAAATGATAAATATTAGGATCGAATTCATTCTTGGCTGGTGGCACCTATCAGTAAAGAGCATCACTAGGACAGTACGAAACGAATTGATGGTGGGTATGTCTCTCATACTATGGAGATACGGTAAACCTGTGGTATGGGACTGCACTTGCGTTGATACGGTCGCGGATTCACATCTAGCCGAAAGTTCGAAGTCTGTTGGAACTGCAGTACTGTTTGGCGAAAAAATAAAACGAAAAAATAGCAAGATCTTGGTAACAACCATCTGTTTCATCCAGTAGCGGTTGAAACTTTTAGTGTTTATAACCCTCAGTCTCTGTTATTCGTTCATGAACTCGGAAGGAGAATAGGCTAAGCAACGAAAGATTACCATTCTACCTCTTTTTTGATAGAAAGAATTAGTATTGCTATTCAACGTGGTAACGCTGCTTCGGTCCTTGGAACTAATCATCCTTCACATAACTTTGATAAGATCATACATTGCCCTCATTTCATTACAGAAGTAAAATATCTTCAAAACAACCCTAGATGAATGTATATAATCAGTCTCCTATCAAGGTTAACTCGATCCACCTTCTTCTTTTCCAGTGCAGACTATGGACTCAGGTCATTCTTTTCCTCCAAATATTAGCTGCAGTCCTCATGATTCTGGTTATGTGTCAGTGGAAGAGCATCATGAAGCAACAGTCGAATCGATCCTTCTACGAAACCCTTCACTACTTGAAAGGATCGATTGCAGCTTGAGAAATGGTTCTGATACAGATTCTGTTAAACATGTTCTTCTTTACGAATTAGTAGACAGATGTTCTGAAAATCTTGCGAAGAAAATTGGATTTGAAAATTTAGGAAACACTTGCTACATGAATAGCATTTTACAAGTGTTGTACATGAAGAATTTCGAAAACGACGTTTTAATGATGAACGAGAACGAGAATGTTTCCTACTTATTCACCAAACTCAAACAATTGTTCATGCAGTTGCAGTTTCGTAAGAATTTATCAGCTCTCCCACCAAGCGATTTCCTGGAGTATTTGAAGTCCACTAGATACTCGTTAGGACAACAAGAGGATTGCTCCGAATTCTTGGGGTTCTTGTTGAATACTTTTCGTGAGCAGAAAATAGCAGAATCAATACTCCTGACCGCTCTGGCCGTACAGTCTATTTCGTCTTGTGTTTGTAGATCTTTTGCTGGAAAAATCCTCACTTGTTTACTTTTTAGTAAATGTTCAAGAGGTTGCAAAAACGAATTGCGATTTTCTGGAACTCTAAAGAGAGGACATTGGTAAATCAAGATCTTCAGATGACGTGGTGCTGCAGCACCTACAGCTGAAAAAGCAAATGCCCCACTGGAATCTATGAAGTCGCCCCGGAGCGCCAATTAATTATTATTGTTTCATAATTTCATGATTTGTATTACTTTCTTCTTTAATATAAAAACCATTGCTCCTTCTTTCAATTTTTTTTAAATAGATTTCTAGGAATAGCTCAAAGTGAATTTCTTTTACTCGCGCATTCACAAATGAAAGTTTGTCTCGTCTATTTCGTTCGAATTCATCTACGGGGTGATTCACAAAAAGAATGTGTTTAAACTGACATTGAAATTTTGAACAAAAAACTATTTTATTTTATTAAAACAACGATAAAAATAAAATAAAAGCAACAATAAAAATTAATTGGCGCTCCGAGGCGACTTCATTGATTCCAGTGGCGCATTTGCATTTTCAGCTGCAGGAAAACCCGGAAAAACCTGCAGCACCACATCATCTGAAGATCTTGATCTAACAATGTCCTCTCTCTTATAAAACAAAATGTAGGGTGTCTCCAGAGGCTCCAATAAATTCAATACATCACCAGAACACTTCGTGACATGACTATCGTCAAACTTAAACCAGTCCGTTTCTTCTTTGACCAATGCGTAATATTTTATTTGAATATTCACGAAAAAAGTCAGTCCTGATAAAAAACTCTGCTTCTTTCAAAACGCGAACTTTCTTGCAACCAAAAAAGTAAGATATAAATAGATTATTGCGATTTTTTTGATACACGATTACAACCTTGATTCCCAATTCGATATACAGAGAAGGTAGAGAATGACCGATGTAGGTCAAGAATAGAGATAAAATTTGATTCTCAACTCTTCATATCAAGTTTTTTCCATTCACTCATGATAGATGTCATGAGTAGGAAGTGCTTTAATAAACTTTTTATCGCCTCCGGAAGAGCCATTGCTCGTTTTTTCAATTTTTTTTATAAATAGATTTCTAGAAATAGCTCAAAGTGAATTTCTTTCTCTCGCGCATTCACAAATGAAAGTTGGCCTCATCTATTTCGTTCGAATTCATCTATGGGGTGATTCAGAAAATTATCGTGTGTAAACTGACATTGAAGTTTCGAACAAAAATCTATTTTGTTCACGAAAAAAGTCAGTCCTGATAAAAAGATCTGCTTCTTCCAAAACAACTATATTTACATTGAACCAGTTGAAAATAAGTTTTATACAAGCAACTATAGAACTGATGTGAACTACTGTGAAAATGAAATATTTGCCAAATTTTCAAAATAAATAGTTTCAACGTATTCAAGAAACACTTCATTATGAAATTTTCACAAAACTTTTGGTTTTGTTCGTCTAGTCACTTGCAGTATGTTGGGAAAAAGTTCAGACCACACAGTTTGCCTAACACCAAAAAAATCATCAGCAAGTAATTGGGCCATCTCAAGAATAAATTTGAAAAGTTTATCTATGAAGACACTGTATAAATGCTAACAGAGCTCTCTTTCAAAATTTTTAGCACCGGATTTTTCGTATATCGCAGTGTCTAGATTTAACAGGTACGTTCTTCAAATAATGGAATGAAATATACCCCTTGAAATTTATGCACCTCTCAAGAAAGTCCACCTACCAGTAAGTCTGTCCCTTCTGTTTATTTGCCATATCCCCACAACACAGTTTAGCCACACTAGCCGTACTACCCATGGTAGCCCGTTGACAATTGATACCGTCACTAACAACGTTGCAGAATCGACTGCGCTATGTACCATACACTCGCTAAACATTCATTTTAGTTTTCAAGGTATATCATTTGATTGCTTGCAGATTGCAATTAATTATTTCAATTTAGATGGAATTCAACGGAGCACTCAACAGACCGAGGATTTACCTCAGAAATGTGAAGAAAAGCAGTTGATGTCTGTAATTCGACTAATTAGATGGTTTCACTTTTATTAATAATTCATTCTATTGATATCGATCTCTGTCGGCGAGTGATCCATTTACCAAAAGAATGGTGGGGTTGTAGAAAGACTTTAAAAATAGATTGAAGTAATTGAAATAAAGTTGATTCGTTCGTCTTTTTGAACTAGTAAGATAATCTGGATCATTTATTGTTCTCATGAAAATTCATACAATAATAGTCCAAATTCTATTGACCTGCAAACAGGATGATCGAAACAACTATTTACTTTCACATAATCATGACCTTTATCTTCCATGCTTAGGAGTCGTCTTAATTGTCCATTATACCAAGTCTTCTAAATACGTTGCAAACTCCTGGGCTTATTATTCCTCCCATATTACCATAATACTAATTTCAGTAGTTTTGTTTGCTGTACTGATAAATACGTAACCTTTGATGGAGGTTTGTCACAGCCTTCTGGGCCTAATTTGGATTAATCTAAAAGTCTAGCCTCCTGTGATCCAGAGCCCAACATTTCCATATAACATATACCTTTACCACTACCGTTCTCACCATAATGATCATGTATACCGATCTTCTTCTGGGCACGCAGTCCAGCAACTGGCAGCATGTTTGACCGATCTTTCTTCTCCTCTATGTCTACATAACTGGTTCTAAAGACACATTAGAGTATGTCTTCAATTCTGAATATGCTTCCTGAGTATCCAAGTTCTAATAAGCGAATTCTGCTTTTTCTGTAACACGCCATATATGTCTGTTTGTCGATAATATTCCTGCCAATTGTTCATTGTTAATTACTGGATGAATACCACCTGGTTCAGGTGATATTCAGGTATACCTCTCCCACCAATCCCCTAGCAGAGGATTGGCAGGAGATTACCGACTCGAGGAAGTTCTATCATTACTTTCAAAGAACTATTAACCTTGGGCAAAGTACATCATTTGCACAAGACATTAGCGAATATTTTCATAACATTCTAAGCTATCAAACTGTACTAGTGCCAGTTAGAAGCAGTACAATGTGGTTCCAAAGAGTCATCAACAATAAATTACTTGGTTGATTTGTGAAAATCATTTCAATACAGATCAATTTGCAATAATTCAATAACAAGCAAAACCTAATATTTCCTCAGTAGCCGTAGATAATATATCTTAATTGATTTATAATTTTCCTACTTTTCTTTCTGATTATAATAAAAAAAGCACTCATCATTCATCAGTTAATGAGCTCCCCCAAAATCTAACCTGAAAAATTCAATTACTGGTGATGGCGTGATTTCCTCTGTGTAAATGGGCATCATTTATGAAGAGTGGTGTCCACCCATGCCGGGCTTTACGGACGGGGTCGCCGGACTCCTGGTCAGTGGCAGAAATAAGTAGGGTCAGGAAAACTAAAACACCCCAAAAGACTTTGCAAAATATGCCACGATGGACCAGCCTGCCCAAAAGATCTCGATCGATCCCCTTTGGGCGAAACCTCATTGTAATCAGCCTACCTCTGGTAATGCGGGGCTCTGCCAGAAGTGCCAACTCTTCCCTTGCTACTCGTGGGAACACACATGAATGAAACAACAGAAACAACGAAAACAAAAACAAATCCCGAAGTTGGCAGAAGTGCTCACCTCAATCTAAGGCGGTGGCTTGGGGATGAACAGAAATGTCCTTCCCAATCTACCGCTTGGAATGAGGCTGGACATAGCAAAGCACCTCCAACAGCAAGGGCACTTCCTGAGGCGGGCGCCCAAAGCTCCGCCTTTAATGAAAGTAAGGAACCGGTTGTCACTGCAGGAAAGCTCCCCCACTTTTGCACCACCAGGGAGGGAACCCCAAGAAGGTTGAGGAAGCCGCGCAACGACAGTAATATCGCTGCACCTTCCAAAACCTTCACGGAGGCCACCGTGAGACACCTCAAGGTTGCCAAAGAGAGTGTGTGTCCGGCGAGTCTTGGCCTACACCTGCCAATATTGAGGAGATGTCTCCTAGTGGAAATGACAGGATGGACGATGACCTAGGACTAGGAGGACAATTCCTAGGGAGGATGTACAATGGGTCACCTGTGGCCTAAGTGCTATGAGTCTACACCCACCCTCCCTACTCTACAGATACCAGAACAAATACTATTAAAATAATGACTGCCTATACTTTTTACAAAAATTGGGGGTAATTATGTCTTCTGTAGTATTTGTAGTAAATTGATGTTTTTCTCAGATAAAAATGGTTCGAAGATATTAAAATTATACCTTACAAACCTTATACCTTTGAGTGAGGTATTTTTCAACTGCAAGGATTTAAGAAACTTTACAAATTGTACTGCAAGTGAGCAAAATTTAAGTTTCGAGCTTGTCTTAACTAGAGTAAAGACACGCCCGAAGAAGCTATTGTATGCCGAAACACATGTTGCGTTTTTGTAAAAATCTCACAATCTCAGTCACAATCTCAAAATCTTACAATGAAGTGTTATTTGAATATGTTATGGATTTTCATCAATTATCGGTCAACTCCATCATACATTCTTAATTTCGATGTAGTATCGCACACTAGATGCGCGTTAAAAGACGATGAAAGTGCTCAGTTGCAATAATAATCTCGTATTGAACATATCGGCAGTACGGTGTGCCCGATTACACTTTGATAATAACAAATTTCGATATTTCAACGTTATTTGAGTAATACATCTATAAAATGAAAATAATCCAACTTCAGAACACTTGATTTGTCTGATTGCATTATGTGTGTGATATATTCTTGAAGAACGCTAGTTTCCAACCTCTTTCTCTCTTATGCGCAAAGAAAACACACAGGTTGTGAAACTTCTCAAGTCTTCTTCTACATTTGACAAGTTGTATAGCTGTTTTTGTTTGAAAACAACAAATGTGAAGGGTTTTCTTGGTATCAGAATGAAAAGTTCTTACAAGTTAACCAGAGCCTAAAGACAAAGCACAAATACCAGACAGATCTTTTTGGACTAGGCTGGACTCAACTATCCTTGGGGAATCTTATTTATCTTTGATGTATCCCACAGAATGCGTTTTCGTTAGAAGAGATGTCGTTGCCTTTACCAATTCAATGTTAACTAATTCTGTTTGTCTGTAGAAGTCTATGGTGTGTAAAGGATGGTAGCTAGAAGGGTAAATATTTATTTCGTCTTGTAAGAAAATAAAAAAATTCTCAGTTATATAACTAGTAGCAGTGCTATGGAGAGAGGAATATCGGGATATGAAATAAAATGTCGAATTTGTTGCAAAATATTTATAAAATACTTGTGAAAGTTACACAGTGTCAAGAGTAACAGTATCAGAAAGATAGAAATCGGTTAAAATAAATCTGTGAGTAACTAGAAGTACACATATGGAATCAATTGAATGTTGGAAAGACACTCTTATCTTCACAATCAGGCATTTGCAAAATGAAACATTAAATGCAATTCTGGAAAGGCAGTTAGTATCTTCAATATTCATCCCCCTCGTCAGCTTCAGCTTCGATGGAGTCCACAGCAACCTCTTCATAATCCTTTTCCAGAGCGGCTAAATCTTCTCGAGCTTCGGAAAATTCCCCTTCTTCCATCCCCTCTCCCACGTACCAGTGCACGAAGGCTCTTTTGGCGTACATCAGGTCGAATTTGTGGTCCAATCGAGCCCAAGCCTCAGCGATTGCGGTTGTATTGGAAAGCATGCAAACTGCTCTCTGGACTTTGGCAAGATCACCTCCAGGAACCACGGTGGGCGGTTGGTAGTTGATGCCGACTTTGAACCCTGTGGGACACCAGTCCACGAATTGAATTGAGCGCTTGGTCTTGATGCTGGCGATTGCTGCGTTTACGTCTTTCGGAACGACGTCCCCTCTGAAAATAAGAATTGACAGTTTTATGATATCGGGAAAGAATCGAGCATTATAATCAGTTTTTGCAACACTTTTGTGTTATAACGGCTTAACTTCAGTTTTCCATCAAGACCATTATTTTTGAGTTTCAGGGAGTGAAAATGACACGTGAAAATTACAAAAATCGGGAATGGGTTCACAATATTGTATTTTTGAATGATTTCTATTACAAACTGAGAGAAATGAATAATACTGATACTGATACTGATAATAATGGTCGTGAGGGATATAAATTAAAGACAGGAAGTAATAACCTTTAAAGTCCAAACTACAAAAGTTCTGTAAAGTTTAATTATTGAAATTCTATTTTACCAAATACGTGTGATTGATGACTTGTTTATTTTGTGGAAATTAATGATTATTTGAATGAAATGAATAAAAAGACTTTTGTCTAATTTACACTAGTTCCACTAGTGAGCTAATTAATAGAGACGTAGAGAAAACTATGGAGAAATAGCTCATTGTTAGGGATACCACGACAATGTGATCTAATCTATCTGTATGTTTGTAAGATCAAATGCCTCTGCAGATTGTCGAAGTTTTTAAATTTCAACTGCTTTACGATTTTATTCTAGAGAAATCCCTTGAACTATTAATCATTTTTTGTACAAAATTAATCTCTCACTGTTCACACCTATCAAGAATCAGAATTCATGAAATTGAGTTGCTTTTTGATGAGTATATTTTTGATAAAATGATCAGTCTTCATGAGTTGAATGTTTCATCAAGCCATAACATGAGTAAGTACTTGAGTGTCACCAAAACATACGTACAAGTCACAAAAATGCACAATGAAAAAATTCAAACAATCACGAAAGAATCATGAAAGAAAAACATAAGTACAAAAATATAAAGAATTTGTAGCAATAAAAGATTTTATTGACGTTCACAGAAGCTTATTAAATTCGTCAGATTATAAAAACCATTTTCCATAAGGCAGGATTTTAGCTGGGGTTTGAATACTTTGGTCTAGAGACGCTAGATATTATATAGGTTGTTTCAAAAAGTGTTTGTTTTCATGGGTCTACATTAAACTGTAATATCTCAGTGAATATTCATTCAGTTCATTTGAAATGAGCGCCGTTTTGTACATAAGATGAGCATTGGAAATCATTTCAGTTTCTTTTCGCTTTTTTTCTTTGTCATGATAATACTGTATTATTAACACCTTTGCCAATTATAAATAGTGAAGTTTACTCAATAAACGACTATAAAATATTCAAATCGAATATGTGAAAGTAATCATACAGAACGGCAAAGAACATAATATAAGTAGAATGGAAGTCCTTGGCAATACGGTTATTTGTTGAAACGTTTTTCAGTCACTAATATGCATTTGGATATTAATACAAAATGCATAATTGTTGGGGAAAATCTTTGAAAAAAACTGAATCTAGATAATAATATTGAAACAGTAGTCAATAAGAGTCAATTTCAGGAAAAGTCAATATTGTTTCTTGAGCCTTCAAGTGAAAAGAAGGAGTTACTCCTATACATATAGACAAAATTGAATTCAAAAATAATAATGAAGTTCATTTAATTTTTCGTTTTGAAATTTCTTATTCTCAGGAATTTAGTTTTTCGAAATATTAAACCTTCATTTCAAAACAATATTTCAAAAGTGAGAGGCGCTCAAAAATATAGACCTTGTATTAACTGTCGGTAAGAATTGAATTTTTTTCGTGTTCAGGTATGGTAAGGACATGGTAAATCCAAGTTTCTCAACTTGAAAGCCTGAGGATCACTTTTGACTTCTGCAAAACCTCGACTTCATAATTTGACCAGAAAATAAGCGACTGTAAAAAATTGTGATTTTCAAACTTCTGTAGATCGTAAACACACTAGCCAGGCTTGTAATTTTTTCAGACAGAAGGAAAGTACCTATTACGTGAAGACACTCAGTTTAGTTAGAACTCAATCTAATAATATTCTTAATCTAATAAGATTAAGAACTTGCACTTCCAGAAACCTGATAGGGGTGGCAAGAAGAATGTCATGTATTCATTTTCATCTTACCAGTTCGATGAGGAGTTTCTACTGTTTGTTCACGTCTTTAACAGCTGTCATATGACTCCTTTCCCCTTTAGTATGGGTGAAACAAAGTTCTCCACTCTTTTGGAGAAGACCACTGACCTTGAAAAACATGTTGATGTATTTTTTAATCTGATGCGACCAAACACAAAATCAGCTGGGAAGTGCAACGGGATTTCGTGGCACTAGTCCTGATTTGAGTTATTGAATCAAAAACAAAGGCTAAGCTAACTTCACTCTTCCAAACTTGTCATCAACACTGTCCTTACTATATCTATACTATCAAATCCTAGGATGGTTTGGTAACTTCTTGGATCCCGTCGAATAAACTTGAAAACGAAGTATCAGTGGCTTCATTCCCTACTGCAGTTCTAAAAAGGTTGCAATGGAGCAACGCTTGCAGGAGTATGAGGTGTAGCAATAAATAATTAGAGTATAGTCCACTGCAACAACACCGTACCTCTATTTTTGCTTCAGATCATCTACTGCGGTCGTAAATAAGGCAGAAATTGAGCCTGCACATGCAGGAGATATACATAAGAGTCTGCATCACTCTTGCAGAAATTGAGCCTGCTCATGCAGAGTCAGGCTGGAGATGCAGCAGTATTTGCAAAAACTGCAGTAGAGTCCACTGCAAACACACCACATCAGACTAAAGATGCAGCAATATTTGCAAAAACTTCGCATGGACGACATTGGTGAAGAAAATGTTGATGCCGACCTGGAAGAGGTTGATGCAAGTGACATGGAATCTACCGTAGGCGATAAACTGGACCTCTTGACTAGCTTTATCTAATATTCGTGTGTATAGCGGATTTTAACATTCATGTCATTCACTTTGAGACGCATATCTGAGAGCATACCTAATTCAGTAGAAATATGGATCAGACTGTTTTTCAGTTCTCATCATAATGATGCTTTTTTGTATCCAAGACCTGTAACATCATCAGATTTGGATATTGTCATATTTCTAGAAATTTTATTGGACAAATTTGCTTGCTGAACTCACTATTCAATTCTCTACAACTTTTATTCAACGGATTTTTTATTGGGATAAGAACTTTACGATCTTCAGGCGTTTGGCCTGAAGGCGACCTCAAAAATAGGCCAAGAAGTTATAGTCATAATCAGGTTGAAATACAATATTAAATATATGTAGCGAATCGACTTTTTTACAATTTCCGGTTGTATTACTAAAGTAACTCTAACTATAATAATACAGAGACTAGATTTGATCCATTGAATTAAGCCCATTTCTGAAAAAGATATAATAAGACCTTTTTAAAAACTGAAAGATAAACTTACCGCTGGGGTGGACAACTTGCCAAGTTTTATTGTTAAATATTACATTTTTTCGTTGATAGAACCACTTTCACATATCTTCAATTCAATTGTCAGTTCTGAAAGCTAACCAGAAATATGGAAAAGAACAAAAATATGTCCCTTATTCAAATCTGGCGAAAGATCATTCGTATCCAACTACAGGTCAGTGGCTATTTTATGCAATTTTGGAAAACTCTTTGAAAGCATTATTTATGACCAAATATATAACGATATCACAATGATGATAACACCAAATCAGCATGGATTCATGCCCAAAAGATCTAGCGTAACAAACCTGGCGAGTATAACTGAATATATTTCTTGTAATCTCGATTCAACAGAACAAGTTGACGTCATTTATACTGATATAAAAAAGCCTTCGATCAGATTAACCACTTTCTACTTTTGAACAAACTTCAAAGGATCGGATTTTCTATTTCTTTACTATGATTGCTCAAACCTTATGTGTCAGATCCCATTTAGTTCGTCGAATATGGAGAGTACAGTCAAACCATTATATTTTTACTTCAGGGGTGCCCTAGGGGTCTAATCTGGGGCCACTCTTATTCTTAATTTTAGAATATTCCATGAACTATACAGCTCTCGAAGACGGTGACACGTTTAAAGATTTAGGGGTCGTGTTTGATCGAAGACTTACATTTTATACTCGAATAACTCACATCGTTTCGTCGGCTCTGAAGCTATTGGGATATTTCTCCAGAAACTGGGGTGAATTTTCAAATGTTGATACGCTCAAATTATGTCATTTTCATAAGAAGTAAGGTATATAATGCATAGTTAATTTGGTGTCCATTATATCAAAATTCCGTTCAATGATTAGAATCTGTTCAGTGTGCGTGCTTGAAATCCATGTTTTTTAAGTGCAATGGATTCTATTCAGTTAGGGGCACAGACCAGAATATTTTATTAAAGACATTCAACTTAGAAGCCCTAGCAGATAAAAGAAAATGCACCCCAATTATGTTTTTGGTTAAACTTTTGAATAATAAAATTGATTGTAGTGACTTGTTAAGACAAATTCAGTTTCTTGAACCTAGATCACAATTTATTGAAAAAGTCGCCGATATTTATAATGTGTGAGTTATTCATTACGGTGTACGACCTGTGCGATAAACATCATACCAGCAAACAGCTTATTTTGAGAACTATTAAAAAATTCAATGTTATGATTATTTTCTATTATCTTTTTTTGTAATCTGAATCGTTTCATTTATATATACTCTCTAATTATTTGTATTTTTTCTATTTGTGGGTGTGAACATTTTGAGAATTAACATATTATTATTAATACCTGTAGAGCATGCAGCAAGCCATATATTTTCCATGTCTTGGGTCACACTTGACCAATTGATTGGCAGGTTCGAAGCAGGCGTTGGTGATTTCTGAGACAGTCAATTGTTCATGGTATGCCTTTTCTGCTGAAATCACAGGAGCGTATGTTGCTAGAGGAAAATGAATCCTGGGGTAAGGAACCAAGTTCGTTTGGAACTCTGTTAGATCTACGTTCAAAGCACCATCAAATCTTAGGGAGGCAGTGATAGAAGAAACTATCTGAAATTGGAGTAACCTATGTTGAAGTAGTTGTAATGATGATATTTATACAAGTTCTAGTAGCTTTAGTATAGAGTCCAATGCATGAATATTATTAGTTTTTTCATATAAAACATTATTTAATTTAAGGTATGCACTGTTCTAGTTGAACATCCAATAATAACAATTTTGACCTGATCAGGAGCAAAAACTTCACGAAGAAATTCCGTACGATCCCAAGCAGTGAGCAAGCTCATCCCCTAGGAAGGTATTATTTATATTGGATTGTATCGCTACGTCTGTAGAACAACAAATGAGAAACTCGCGTTTTCTGGAGCATGTATTTTTTCCGCACGGTCTTGACCGAGGAACCATCCTGCCTCAAACAAAAGTTGTAGCAGACGTGGAAGGCATCAGTTACGAAGTGTCCTTTGTTGGCCTCTTGGCCGACGTGGTACACGACGGCGAATAGTTTGTACTACTTTTCTTCTGGAGACTGTGTTTTCAACGATACCACTATCAATTTCCAAGAATTGATAGCTTTGCAAACGTCATGGCTGTAATAAAAAAACTTAACAGAGCATTGCTTGCTCCGACTTGGTCATTAGTTTTTGACGAATTCAGCCCCTGTAATTGGTTTTTGGAGTCGAGAACCTCAAGCGCTTGCCTGGCAGACCTAACTTTCTCGATGTTGGCTAGAAGTCTCAGTAATGTGATGTCCGGCACGATATAGGCTCGACTTTAGTTGTCTCCTGAAGATGTCGCTTATCGGTGTTGGTCCTTCTATTTACATATCCATTATTTTTCGATCCTATCACCTTCCACTTATCAGTTGAATCATTGCCTGTAGCAGAGTCAGCAGGAGGATTTCCATCTTTAGTGTAACATTCAACCAACCCCTATAAATCCAACATTTCATCATTGAGACAGTTCAAAAGAAAACCTAGGAACTCTTCCGGATCTTGCTGTCTACTCTCCATCAAGTCTGTCCGCATGCTATGCAATATTTTATAAATCCACGTCGGATCGAAATAGGTGCTCGTGTTAACAATAATTGTTTGGTCTTTCTTGGAATTCATATCCACTCTCTTGCTTTTCGTCCTAATGTTGAAAGGTGAGTAGTCAAACTACCTCACAAAACGGCACATTCCAACTATATCCGGGGTGGACTTCCTTCTCTCTTTCGAAGATATATTTTTGCTCAGGCTATTCAACACAAGTTATAGAGTGATGGACATGCAATCAGGGCTTGCAAAATTGATATGATGTAGCAGAAATGTCTTTGAGCAGACTATTCGGTTGCAAAGTCACTGCCCTACCGTGTATGTAGAAAAAAACTCGCCTATCTGTAACAGTCACAATCTACAAAGTGGTCGAACCTTCTGGAGTACTGGAAAGTACACATGGGTAAACGGAGTTGAAAATCAGTTATTTTGGAGACTGTTCAGCTAGAGGACTACGTTTAATTAAGAATTACCTCCTCCTCTTCTTTCGAAGCTCTACCGTTTTGCTACGGTATTTCACTACACTGCACATCTCTGGTTCTCGCACTGTCTGCAAATATTTGTATTCACTGTTGTTCGGGTAATCATGAACCGCAGGATTCTGTTGCGCAAAAACATGGAATAATAATATAGCAAATGTCATCCCAGAATGGAGAATCCTTGAAAATGTATGCTACAATTCACATTTTGTAATTTTTCGTACCATAGAATTTGACACTTGACAGACTATGAATGGAGATAATCTATTAATGATGACTACTGTTTTCCTACCTGACCAATCAGTCTATTGAGGTTGGTATATGTAGGTCTTTCGATGTCGAGATTTCTTCTACAGATGTCGTAAATGGCTTCATTGTCCACCATAAAGGAGCAATCCGAATGTTCCAAGGTTGTGTGTGTTGTTAGAATAGAGTTGTATGGCTCAACAACTGCAGTAGAAACCTATAGAAATAAAATAGTTGTTAGGTACCTATAGCTTATTGAGAATTATGTTCATTTTTTATCTGACATATACTGTTTGAGGTATTGATTACTTTCCTATGAATTTGAATTGATGGATGTAGCCGTTACTACGTGGTAGGAAATCATAATGAAGAAAAGAGAAATGAAACTTTCTATGTTTTTACCACTTTTATTTGTAACTAACGTTACTGCAGTTTCGTCCTATAGTGACATTTTTAAACTTGTATAAGTTCAAAAATGGACGAAACTGCAGTAACGTTAGTTACAAATGAAAGTGGTGAAAAACATAGAAAGTTTCATTTTTTCTTTTCTTCATTCTAATGAATTTTGTTGAAAATTGTAAAGAAAATTTTATTCATTACTGATTTTTTTATGTGAAGGAGTGACTAGGATAGTCGAATCGAAGTTTAACCATAACTCTCATCTATTTTGTTGATTTTGATTTAGAAAAAGCAATCCAAACGATTTGTCTGAGAAAAGTGAAATTATTTTTTATCAACAGCTGTCCATGTCAATATTTAAACTTTCATAGTCTGTTGGTATTTATTGAATAACTGCAATAAAACTAATTTGAATTTGAATGTTCGATTGATTCGTGTGGTTAATTAATTTCGAAAGGTACTGGGTTATACTGATTTTTCTTTAAATAGTTATATAATTTAAAAAAGTCAACAGTATTTACAATTTTATAAATTTCCAATGACTGATTATCTATTTCCAGGGCCGGATTTGGATGTTTGGAGGCCCTAGAGCTACAAATAAGTGGAGGCACCTAATTAATAATTATTTTTCGGACTTTTTTCACATATTTTATTCCTTCCCAACTCATGGGTACGAATCACAAATTAGTCATTGAAAAAAGTATTGCTACTGAAATGCTCAATCAAATCTATATCAAATCAATTCAAAATTGAAAGTAAATAGAAACTTGAAATCAGGGCTTTCTGATATATTTGTGTGAGTATTAGAGAAAAAAACCAAAAGATATGTTCGGTAGAAAAAATGTGAAAGTTTTTTATCTTCATTATGGAGGCTCCTCTACTGTGGAGGAGAGAGGTCCCATACATTATTAATAAGTGATAGCCATAAACTCAAAATTATGAAGTACACTGAAAAATATAACTATTTGAAGTATTTTACTTTCGACAAGATGATTTTAATTTTTCTCGAAGATAACCATCGAAATTTAATTTATCTAATTGAAAAATAAATAATATACTTTACCTGTGGAGCCGGATAGATGGAAAATTCCAGTTTAGATTTCTTTCCATAGTCAACACTGAGCCTTTCCATCAACAAGCTGGTGAATCCTGAACCAGTTCCTCCTCCGAAAGAATGGAAGACCAAGAATCCCTGGAATTATATCATTTGTGATATTTTTAATGTGCCAACATTCAATATGAAACGCATGAAAGAAATCGTACCAAATAATTCATCAAAAATACCAAAAACTGCTAAAACTATCGGTATATTACCTAAAATCATTTCAAAGGAGAGTAATCTGAAATTCAAATTCAAATTCCGAGGATTATTCCGCGTAAATACAACGTAAAAAACAAAAGTAAGTAGTACTTAAAACAGAAAAGCTATTCTCAAGAAGATTGTGAAGTTCTGAAGAGAAAACTTTTTAATAGAAACGCACAAGTACTGCAGAAAAATCATAGAAACTTTCTGAGGACGTTAGTACTGAGACAGAAAAGGGAAAATTCACAAGAACACAGCCGAAAAAGTACCAAAAGAAGCTATGACGGAAAAAGAAAACGTTTTTACAAAGACTTACAATCACTTTGCAAACACTTGTGTATCACTATTATGCTCAGTTTAGCTATGCAGCATTGTTTTTTTTGCTTTTACTTCATGCTAAAATGATAAAAATAAATCCACAATTCCTCGTTTTTTCGTACTTTTTCAATTATTTCATCCTTATTTTGTAGGCAAACCTTACGTGGTAGATAAAAACAAATGTCATTTTTGAAATCGGCGCAAAAAACTACATAAATATCAGTTAACGAAATTAAAACAATTTTTTTTTAAAGTTTTTTTTGCAGAACTGTGTTATCAGAAACGAGCAGGAGTCCCGGTCTCCTTCTGAAGCCAAACCTGTCGAAAGTGACTAATTATAATATGATTGTCATAATTCCTACCTGCAAACCAGTACATTGGTCCGCCAGCTTCCGTATCCGATCCAGAACGATGTCAACGATTTCCTTGCCGATAGTATAATGACCACGAGCGTAATTATTGGCCGCATCTTCTTTTCCGGTGATCAGTTGTTCCGGGTGGAAGAGTTGTCGGTATGTTCCTGTTCTTACTTCGTCTGTGAACAAAACGCTCTACAACTATTGTGTTATTCCCACTAGTTTATGATATTATAATGAAGTAACCGAGAACACAAGTGATGATATCATGACAGAGAGCACTCAACAGCGTTTTTCCATTATTTAACATGAGTAAAAATCCTAGCGAAGTGTTTGAAACACAACCCAACAACTGTGATTCATTAACACTAGACAACAGACATTTCATTAATAAAATGTAACGTTTCAATTGAGCATTTTAAGCGAGTTCCGGAAAGAATAATGGTTGGTAATCTATTATTCGAAATTATAATTAAGAAATCACTGTATTTACTCCCGTGGAGACAGATAGACAATATATTTCAACAAAATCGATAGACAAATCGTGGCATGTTTCGTTTATTTGCAGTGGTCTGCAGGTTTTTATACCTGACGATTATACAAAGTAACCTTTGCTGTTGCTGCATCGCTTTTGATAATGTCTACCACAGTAGCAGACGAAACGTCAGATATAAAACATGTAGACCACGGGTAATAAACCCGGAAATATTCAACAATTTTTTAGAAACCGGCCGTGGAAGTCTACACACCCTGTCTAACCATTCAAAACAATAGGTTCGGCATGGAACTTGAAACATTTCAAATTAAATCAACTCAAGGAACAATTCAGTCAGGCCGGTCCCAACTCTCTATACTGTAGATTAATGGACTGACACCTATCAAGAAACAACTGCTTCCCTGGCTAATACCACGAAGAGCGTTGGATTATCCCAAATCATCTTATGTGAAAAGCATTTCAAATTGAGAATTGAAGTTTTCAAAACAATAACAGGGCTACTTTGAAACTGAAACTTCAAACATTTACCATACTTCCCACAATAATATTGATTTCCACTGATTCAAAAACTCACTCTTGAAAAACTAATCCAACATCTATTTGTTGAATTGCTCGTAAACTTCTGGCATGGATACGTCTAAGCCAATCCCTAGAATATTCCTTCGAGTGCCTATACCGCAAGGACGAAGGACCGATACCATCATCGTTTCAAATCCATTCTGATCTCAACACCCCAATTCTTCAATTCCACTTAAAATCTTACTGAGACTTGAGAAATTCCTTCCCAAAGCGCCATTTCCAATGGCAAAACAGGAAACAGATAGATAGAAAGAGATATATTTGACAACTTTTCTGTTGAATGCTTATTGAAAGTCAGTTGAAAGATATGAATAAAACTAGTCATAAGTTGAAAGTATAAAATTATAAATTGTATTTAAAAAAAAAACAGATTGAATATTATAATAACTTTTTAAAGAGTGTCAAACAAAAAATTTTATATATAAACAAGAGCTTCAAGATACATTTCAAAACACGGATGAATATTCAAGATGATAATTTTCTATCTGATAAAAAAAATTAAATTCAAATAGGAATAACTGATGTACCTACTTCAATGATCCTGGGTAATATAAAAACAGTTTGTCAGGAGAAAAGTTTGAACGGTTTTGGGAGACGATTGTTATTGACACTCAATCGATAATTACAAAACACAAGCACTACAGGAACATCCTTAAGGCATTCTGAGAGCGTTTCCTGTGCGGAAGTAGCGATTCACATTGAATTTGAATCGCTGGAGTTTGAATCCATTTGGAAAAACGTTCTCAGGGAATGGATTCCACACCACTCTTAGTGGATTCAAATGTGCCAATTCAGTCAAATACTTCCCGTGAAAGTATCTATAGAAGATAGACAAATCCACTTTCTTCGATGCTCCAGACTATCAGAATTGCTAGTGATGTTCGCGTCTCCAATCAAGCGAATGACTCTTTTCTGGATGGAATCCAGCAGCTTCAGGGTATGCTTACGGACAGAGCTCCATACATGAGAACAATACTCCAAAGTATGTCTGATCTGAGCTTTATAAAGCATCAAAAGTTGCTGAGGTGGGTACAGTTTTCTGGTTCGGAACAGTGTTCCAAGCTTTTGAGAAGCAGCCTTAGCAATTCCAGCGACATGATTGTGCCAAGACATATTGGTGTCCATTTTGACCTCCAACAAACTTATCGAAGCCGATAGCATAATTGCCTGTCCTGTCTGCACCCCAATTCGAAATCACTACTAGATCCTCATTAAGATATGCAACTTCCCGCTGTCGGTGAAGATGTCCGTCTGTAACCGATGTCCTGGAATCCAAGTGGAATAACGAGACAAGTGTGCTGTCATCAGCAAAGCAATATTTCGGATCCTTAGTTTTTTTTTCAGTTAGTCGTTGGTATACGATGAAGAGAAGGTTGGAGACAATGTGGATCCCTGGGTAACACCAGCGTCGATCATGAACGTATTCGAGATATATCCATCGACGGGCACTTGCAGGAAACGTTCTTACAGGAAGCTGGAGAGCCATACACAAAAATGATCCGACAAGTCATGGCATCGAAGTTTGGCCAATGAACCCTCATGCCACACACGGTCAAAGGCTTTAGCAATATCAAATGCAACAGCTCTTCATTCTCCATGTTTCTCGATTGCGTTATTTCAAATATGGGTGACATACGATAGAAGGTTATTTGGAAGATTTCTTGTGTCTTTTTTGCGAAAAGGTTGAACGCGAGCAATCTTCCAACAAGAAGGCAAACCCCTTTCTTGTAAGAGAGATTGAAAATTCTGCAAATACTGGTGCGACTTGAACCTGGTAACGACCTGGAAACATAATTTGGACACAAACAACTCTCCAATAAGGCTGTTCATGCATCGTTATCCACTTTTCATGAGATACAATTTCTCAGAGGTCAGTAAATCGCTTCTGTGCTCATCAGCCACATTCTCGTGGACCTCAAAGATAGTATCCAGAGAAACAATAGAAAAAGCATTCAGTCAAACTCCAGATTCCTTCAGAATTTATGTGAGAGACTAGATTATTAATGAGTATTTCACAATGTTTTAAAATATTCCAGTGAGATTCAAAATATTGTGGAAGGCTTTCCAATACTCTCGAATGTTCGCTCTGGAGAGCTACACTTTCAGACCTGATATCTTCAAAAGTACATCCTTCAGGTGAAAACTGAAAACTAACTTCTTTCGTTCCTCTCAAAACACACAGAGGTAATGAAAGTGAAGTTGGTAGGAACACACCAATATTGAGAAACCTCACCAATTTTATTATTTGCTAGTGTTGATGAGTACTATATCCGTCCATCGTGATTTTGCAAAACAAACTGAATAAACGACTACTAAGTTGACAGATGTAGTTTCAACAAGATAGTCGTTATCAATTGTCAAAGTTTGGGAGTCCTTGCTGGAAAACCCTATATATTGATGTTTGGACTCTCAAACGAAGTAAAAAAACACCTATATAAAAACAACGTCAATTACATAATGATTACACCTTCATTTTGTTCAATTTAATGTAGTTGTGACATGCGATGTCACGTTTGAGTTACAAGCCATGTAAAATGCGTAATCTCTTATCTTCGAAGAAAACACGATCAGGTTTTCCCAAACATGGGAAATAATATGAATGTTACACACATCACTACCTTTATGTAGAATTCCAGCAAATTGATTTTTTTTCACGAATATCACAAATATACGAGACACCCCGAAGCAGCCAGTAGCAAAGTGAAGCATCGACATCGATCACCGAAGGAGATTTGTCCTCTGTCTTTCACTGCAGAGCATGTTGCTGAAATCAAATGTTAAAGACAAAGTTCTCTTGGTCCAACACCAAACGTTTTCGACCCGCGATAGGTTCATCAGTCCTGAAATCATAACCTTTCTTTGGCTTCAACCTAATTAGGTACAAGGTACCGTAATTTGTGGTGAATTCGATATGCGCGACATCTGAAACATATGAAAAAAATAATTTAGCTTCTTCTAACCTGTAAAGAAAGCGCGTTTGAAATATATATATGGAAAATTTTTTTTGTTACTGACAATTGTTCGAATTCACCCCCATGGGTGAGGTCAATTTGAACAGGGCTCTATTATACATGAAAATTCGAATTTTACTTGAATTTTGTACTCTATACATTGATCCTGTTCAGCTTATTATTTGTCTGCCAAAAAAGTGTATTCAGAATACTCTTTAGTATGAAAGCCAGGGACTCCTGTAGGGGAATTTTTAAAATGAACAGATTATTAACAGCGATATACATTTTTGAGTCATTAACATTTTTAATAAATCAACCAAGCTACTTTGAAAAGCATCATAAAACACATCAGTATGGAACCAGATTTAGGAATGATTTTTTATATCCTATACATAAGAAATCTCTGTATGAAAGAAGTACTGGTTACAGTGCGATTATATTTTTAAGTCTCTCCCACAGGATCGTCAGCAGTTTTCTGAAGGCTGTGAGAGAATTTTTATGCAATCTAGAGCCTCATATTATAAATGAATATTTTAATAGTCTATTTTGAATTTTATTTTATTAACGCTATACTTATATATGCATGTGAAGTGTTTTATTCAAATTTTGTATCTTATTACCCTCTGTGATTTTGTTTACTGGCGTATATCTCGGACAAACTATTTCTTTCATTTTTTATACAAGATATACATTGCTCTGTAGAAACTAATGAATATCTTTTGTTTGAAGGAATAGCAGAGCATGTTTGGACTCATCAACATAACATGAAGTGCGTTCAAGCTGAAATCATCCACATGGAGAAACACTGGTTTAGGAGAAAATTTAAAAAAGCCGCGTATACGTTGTCCAACAACGCATTGAGTCAAGCTAGCTTAGTGATACGTAACATATGGAAACCTCTAATCAAGCGGGAAACGACCAATGCCCGCCAAATGGTCATCTCCCGCTAAATGCAATGAAGTTGAGAGAGGGAAGAGGGGATAGGTGAAAGCACTTGAATGACCAATAAATAGTCAGATCTCGGATAAATAAGTCCAGTTATCACCCGAAGACGATTGTGGATTGTTCAATAAAATTGTTATTTTTGTGTCAATCTTTTTAATTTCTTTCAGGAATTCCAAATCAATTTATATTATATTAGACAATAGGAGTCCGAACTGATGAAATACACTTAATGAATATCTATCTATCTACCTATATATTACCATATGATGAGTTTCGAAGTGGTCGACCTACAGTTATCCAGGAAGAGTGTTTAATGGACATCAGCTCTCATATAGCTTTTGATGATTTGAAACGTATTGGAAAGGTCAAAAAGCTGACAAAAGGGTTGCCCCACGATTTGAACGATCGACAAAAATTGTTTTGAGGTATGTTCTTCTTTGCTTTTGTGCAACCAAAACGATCTTTTTTTTTGGATCGGCAAAAACCCACAAAAAAAACCATGGTTGCTGTATGATGGTCAGCGGCTGGTGTGGTTCACTATAACTTTCTGCAACCGGCATCTTCAAATCGGGACTAAAACCAATTCGAAGAGCGATTCAATGACTAAATCGAGGACCCAATTCGAGGACCAATTCTAGATCTCGAGGTACAAAACGATGACATCAGATTATCACTATCATTATTTCACAATTACTTCCAATTTTCCGATCTTTTCAAATTCTCCAATGACGTTTGCTGAGACATCACAAAGGTGTGGTGAGCCGGAAAAAGTGACAGGTTGAGGAAAGTGCGCCACGTGACTAGGTGACCTGTCTCGTTGAGGGATACGCCTGTTCGTCCGTTTGATTATTTATGTCCACAGAAAATTCAAAACTCCCGCCACGATGTTCTGAGATGCAAAAGCGTGTGCTCTGATTAGCTGCCAAGCTACGTGACAATTTGAGGACGACAATTTGGTTCACTCCGATTGATTCACCTCTGGGTGACGGGACACCACGTGACAATTTGGTGTACTCTAGTTGACTGGGTGATCTGTCTGCCTTGTATGGCGAACTGAGAGGCAATCTGGCTGGTGTCATGACGTCACAGTCTGTCTGAATGAGGGCTATTTCTATTACGATAGTGACAAACTGACGGTTTGTCACCTAACCTAACCGTCGAAATGTACCAAAAATTGCGTCAGCAGCAATCGGCAATGTTCAACATGGAAGGTCCAATCCTGCTCCACGACAACGCCCATCCGCACATTTCACAAATCACGGTCCGAAAATTGAACAAATTGAGCGTCGAAGGTCTGCCTCACTCCCCATACTTCCCAGACCTTTCTCCACAAGACTGCCATCTTTCCAACCACTTCCATAACTTTCTCACTGGTAGAACCTTCGCCAATCAGGACCTGACAAAAACGACCCTCGTCGATTTAATCGAATCCCGAGCACCCAATTTTTATGCTGAGGAAATCATTCAACTTGTGTTGCGTTGGCAAAAGTGCAGTGATTGAATGGCGCTTATTTCGACTGAATTGACTGAGTATTCACACAGTTTGAAGTAGATTCATAAAAAAGGACAAAATTTCACTATCATAAATGAACGGTTGTTATATTTCGTGCAGTGAAATAAACATTTTTCTCGAAACCTAAACACCAGATTTCAGGCCAACATCGAAGGTTAATAACTCCACTTCAACATTTACTAATTTACTGTTTATATAAAGTGACTCACGCGATTCTGTTCGAATATTTCATATTTGGTTTATAATAACTGCTGAAGTGTTATAACATATAATTATATACCTTAACTTTCATGTCATGGGAACATTCAAGGTAGTGCGTTCTTCAGAAAAAACTGAAATAGCATCATGCCTGATCATACATGATGAGTTGAGGTAATCGCCATTTGTTGTCTTACTAAAAGAAAAAACACATTCACAATAATTCAGTAAAAGATTGGCGTTGGCATTTCCCGATACGTCTCGATCCTAGTGTAGTGGAAATTGCGACAAATCGATTCAGTTAGTCCAACATTCAATAAATCACTGCCGTCGATATTAGAGTTCAATATGGAGGCCACGGTCACTTCGAACCGCTATAAAAATAATTTGTTATCGGAATGATGATTGAACAATTTGCGCTCTAATGACTCAACTGAGAAACAAGAAATAAATAATAATTTCCAAGGACAAAATCCAGGAAGATGTAGTTTTACCTTCATACTTATTTTTGTTGTTGTTTGAATGAACATTTGAAATATTCAACAGGTTTTTATGAGAATCATCATCACCCGTGCAGAATATCAATTCAGAAACTCCCTATCCTTTCAGAAAATGATATGGAAAATTGTGAAGGCTCGCCAATTATTGTTTTGAAAGAAATCCGTTTTAACAATTTCCACCTTCAGGTAACGTGAACGAAATAGTTTGATTGTAATATTTGTATTGAAATATAAATATTTGTAGTCATAACTTTCAATTTGCGATAAAGTAATTAAAAATAAAACGATGGATTCTTCTCACTACCTATCTTATATAAACTACTAGTACTATGTTGCTGTATCACTGCTGTTCCAATGTTTTGACAGAATCAAAATCAACGAACTTAGGCGTGCACAGCGTTATAGAACAGTGCTTTCAAAAAATTGTTCTACAGCGCCATCTAGTGGCGAGTTATAGAAAAATGTATAGCCTGAAAACCTTCTCTATGAAAAATTACATATACATGTCAAGTTTCATCACGATCGGTTGAGCGATGTAGAAGTTTATCGCTCACCAACCAACCAACAAACATCCATTTTTATATATTAGATTTTCAATTGTGCCAGAAGCTATAATAAAATCTGCTCTCGTATGCTTTCCTAGAAGAAGAAAGAAGAAGCAATCTAAATCATGTGTTTTAGAAATCTCCATCATGAAAAAACACTGGAACTGAAGAGCTGGTAATGTTATTCAGTGTTGGTACTGAAGAGCTGTTAGGGCAAGTGTCTTACAGTGAAACATCGGATGTCTACCAGTGAGGATGACAGTATTCTATGTGAGTGAAATTTCACCTCTTTCATATACTGTATTGTGTAGCAATCCAGTAAATGATATCTTCTATGTATCTGTAGAGTAGGGAGGGTGAGTGTAAGCCCAAAGCACTTAGGCCACATGTGACACATTGTACATCCTTCTCCTAGTTCATCGTCGATCCTGTCTTTTCCAGGAAGGTGGACAGGTCACTGGGAGGCATCTCCTTTATATCGGCAGGTGTAGGCGAAAACTCGCCGAACACACACTCTCTTATTGACGATAACTCCGGGCACTCGCACAGGACATGTCTGACAGTCTCATCTTCCTGTTCACACATCCTGCATAGAGGTGTGTCCACTAGCCCCATATTATGGAGGTGTTTCCTTAGTTGACAGTGGCCAGTCAGAAATCCTACTGTTGGGCGTACATTTTTCCTGGTCATCGCCAGATATTTCTTCGGCACCAGCTTCCCAGGGTCGCCCAAGGTAAACCTGGCAAGATTACATCCTTTGATTCCATCCCATCTCTTTAAGGATTAAGCATGGGTGTAACATTTGACTAGTTCCGCAATTGTCGAAGTCATCAGGCCGTAGATGCCACTGGGTCCTAAAATTCTTAGTCCAGCCGTTTCCTTGGCTGAAGAGTCGGCAATGCGATCACCTTCACTCCTGTCGTGGCCTTTAACCCACCGCAGGATAATGTTATTATTTACCGAGGCTTTCTAGTGGTTGAGACACCACGTTGTGAATGATATTTTATTCAATTCCTAACGAGTTTTTGGAATACAAACTGAATAGATGAAAGTGTTTTTTGTAAAATTCAATGTTTATATATAAAAGTATTTCTTTCGGAAGTGTTATTCAATGTTTATATGAAAGTAGCTGTTTCAAACAGGCTTTTTCTTAAAGGTTGTGTCTGAAAGTTACTTCTTTGCATGACCTACACATCTTTGTAAATAGTAACTTTGTTGAAATGTATTGCTTCTTTCTTTTCTTTAGAAGATTCCCATATTTTTTTATGTATCAAGATGGAGAAATAGAAAGCCAAAATCTTAATTTTTTTCAAAAAATATACCCCCTTTAGTTTAGTCTAACTTATGAACTGATTGAGATACGGTAAAATATTCAAGACTTCTTTATTCTCTATTGATTAAAGAACAAATTTAACCTAAAATTCAAACTTTTAGCTAATTATTTATTCCACTTTTAACGTTTGTTTATAAACAAAATTTCAGGATTTGTTTTTCAATTTTGATGTTCAAATATCTCATGAACTATAATAAATATGACTATATCACTCATATAAAATTTATCCTATATATATTCATTAATCATTTCACCGGAGCGGGGCTACGTGCAAACCGGCCATCGGATGGGCACGTAGCCCCGCTGGATACGGGAATAACAGAACCACTTGTGTTTCTGTTATTCCCTGAATGGCATTCCAATAATGGCTCAATCCTAAGTTGCGTATATCCGTCCGAGAGGATGAATGACACTGAGCCTATCAGCTGTCTCTACGGAACCTTCGAGATACTAAGAGCCTTCTCATCGTAGCATCGCCTTTTCACGATAAAGCCGGGCTCTACCGTGATTGACCTTCTTTTCCTAGCTACTCGTGGGACTTTCATAGACAGAGTAAACTTAAAAATTATTTCTGACGCCGAGTCTACAGATGAGAGGGATGTCGAGCTTACGATTCCACCTGACCTCCCTGTAAATTTAGATCAGGAGCGAGTCTACAGAGAGCTTCCCAACCCTCCAACTCCTGATCCAATAACTGAAACTAAAAAAAAGGTTTGGTGGTGCAGACAAGAAACGACTGAGTCGTCTCCTCAAGAACGTGGTACCTTATGAAACCGCCTTGCACCAAATTCTTGAACGGTGAACGCAGAATCTGTCTCAGGTGGAGGAACAAACCCCCCATGAGCAGGTTAGCAAACGTTTGTGCTCAAGTGATGATTCACCAAAACCAGAGGCGAAAAAGCCCTGCACGGTTGAATCTAAGGCATCGTCAGGTACAGCTGATGTGCAAAAACCCTCATATGGGAAGGTTGTCGCGGATATCAAGGTGGGAATCTTGTACCTTGACTCTCCGACTACTTCATTAACGATGAAACAACAGAGCATATACTTTGTGCCTGCCCCGCAGGGGACCGAATCAGGTTTTTAGAGTTCGGCAGAGCCGTACTCTTACCATCTAAACTGAAAGACCACTCACCATACAAACTAATCGGCTTCGTTGAAAAGCTGGGTTTGGTCGAGCGTGAATAGGTGTGAGCCACAATAAACCCTTATGGGTTTGTACCTAACCTAACCTAACCTAATCCGTTGCCAAAATTGTTCAGAATAGATTAAATATTTAAGCGAATAGCATGATGCTATAAATGACCACCAATTCTCGTTGTAATACTTCCAAAGCGATTGTATCCAACATAAAAAACTTCGCTATTACCCTTCTAGGGCATTATCCGCCATTTTGTACCATAAATCACAAGGGAAGCGATAAAAACGTGAAAAATAGTTTCTGTTTATATTCATTGTGTACCTAAAACACACGCGATCCAACAAAGTATGTCTTAGTAATGAGTATCCGTGATCGCTAAATACATAATTCCAACTTTATTGATGCAGGAAGACAAAATAAGTGCACTGCATTCTACAGTCCGCTTGTCTGGCAAAAAAATTAGGTACAGGAAATCCGCCCCGGACATGCAACTCAATACTTTCGTTTCTTGGGGTCGGTGTTATCAGGAAACAAAATAAAAAGGGTGAAGTAACACACAAATTGCGGACTGATTTCAAACAGAACAATGAAACAAAGAGTTCTATGATTTTCAATCACTCAATTCTTCAACGGTTGCTGTTGAAAATTTCATGTATAGAAGGCGATTTTGTGAATTGGAAAAACTGAATATTTTTCAAATAAAAAATTTTTGAATATTTATAAAGTTAAATAATGTGGATGCAATTAATGAATATTCTTTAAAATCGAAATGAAAGTCAAAATTTTGAGTTTTGAAATCGTTATATCCAAGAAACAAATAATAAAAATGTGGTCGTTCTGCTCTTCCGTAGAATAAAATAGTAAAATACCTATATATCTCACAGCATTTTTTATAAGTAATAAGCCTTCTTTCTTGTATTTTGACTTGAACAATCAGCCTGTACATTATGTAGTTTCATGATAAATAACTTCTCGTTGGAAATCGGAAACCAAAAAATGTAATTCTCCCTCTCCACTCTACTTTAAACTAATCTAATCTTGTTTGTCGTCGGGCACTCTAGGTTTTATTGAGGCATTATAAATAATACTTTGATGGATATAGTTGACTTTGCTTCTAATAAGACATAACAAAAATTCATGCACGTTCTAAACTGTTTTACACTCCTCAAAACAAGGATCAGTACTCTGTAATGATCGTGTTGAAATTCAAACAATCAGCGTGTTTGCGAGCCTACATCGAGTGGAATACCCGCCTTAGGACCGCAGCACTAGTTCTTTCAAGAAAGGCTTGCGAAAACTAATGATTAACACCATTTTTGGCAAAACGATAGAGAACATCCGGAACCACCAAGTCGTCAAATTGGTGCGAAAATATGAAGGCCATTATGGTATGAAAAATTTGGTTGCATCTCCCCGATTTCATCAACGAACAGTTTTCGATAAGAACCTTGTAACCATCGAGATTATCTAATTATTATAGAAGGTAAACTGATAAAGTCATCAGTAGTCAACTCTTGAACAGTATAAAAGCAGTTCGAAAGCCAAAACAGCAGATCTACTGCAAAAAGTGTGAAACTAGGACTAACACGTCACTGTTGTCTTCATTTGCAGTGAATTGATTCACAATATTCTGCAGTATTGCGATAGGGCTTAGTTGAGAAAGATTCGATCATCTCGCTTGCGGTATTATGAATTACACTTTGATAGATATAGTTGACTTTACTTTCATTGATACATAAGAAAAATTCATGAGCGTTCTATACTGTTTTTCACTCCTCAATTCAAGGATTACTACCTTGTAATGATAGTGTACAAGAATTAGTTTTTTGATAAATATAATAATGTGACCTTTGGAATTCACCTCTTTTGGTGATGATGATGAGGCCAGACGATACAGAAGAAGGAATGAACATTTTATTCCCTGCTTCAGTGGTTTTATTTGGAGGTCGATTAATAATGGTGTGGGGTGGAATGATCAATGATCGTAACGGATCCCTGATCGCCCAATGAGATGTTGGATGTCCAGATACGTTACAGAGTAGAAGCAGGAGGGCACACTTTCATTTCAATGCACGATGGGGCTCGGCCCCACGCTGCAGGGATCGTGCGTCAGTACCTACAAGCCCACAATAACATCACTTTGGTGTGGCCCACTTAGAGCCCGGACCTGAATTCTATCAAAATATCTGGGATCAATTGTTTATTACCTACTAGGTGTTTAGGGTGTAAGGACGGACTGAAAGGTTTATCCATTTCAATGTCTGAATGAAGTGGTCAATTTCTCAATAACAAGACATAGTTAATATGCTTCTCATTTTCTTTGTATACATGATAAATAAATAGAGTGATTGAGGAATGTCATCATCATTATATAATATTATAATATTTTCAAAAAGCAACTTCTTATTCAAATGAGGCTTTGGAAGCTCAGGGTCAAACGATTCATTGACAACCGAATTCAAATCTAGATGAATACGACAAACACATAATGGAGGACACATGAAAATCAATACAAGGGACAAACAAGTAGGATGGAATCGATTTCATGAAATGAAATGGGAGAGAAGGTAATAAACTAAAGAACTTAAGAGTTTTTAGGAGACTTGAATAGATAACAAGCCAGACGACTCTCTCGAAGAAAAACATTTCTTTCGAAAACAGACCATTCAACTACTTAGTTGAATGAAGACCTGGCCTGAGGCCAGGTCTTCATTATACAGCTCTATTTTGTTCTTGTGTCATCTAAATGAATGGTGCTTAGTGTAATCTGTTTTAGAAAATATTCTGGATCGATCCCTACTTTGTTGAAGCGGTTCCTCAAGTTTTTTGAATTATCAAGGTTTTCCCAGTATATGGAGTTGATAATTGTTTATAGTTTTCAAAACCTGTTTGCATTTTCAGACCAATCCCAATTTTAGTATTGAATACAGCCTATAAATAGATGTTGCAAAAACAAAGACAAAACATTTCTCGATATATTTTAATATTTTTGGTCAGTAAATCTTAATATCAATCAGTTGATGTATTTTTTTCTAGGTATGTTCGAAATTCAAGTTTTTAATATGGATTTAAAGAGCGACAAAGAGTTAATTTTTTTGAAATTGAAAGGAATAACACTATATAACTTGGGAGCCAGGTATGAATAGCTTCTTTGGCCAATCTTCTTCAACGTTTTTAGAATGTCAATAGAATTCAATCTAGATCTAGTGTTATATTTATGATTAGCACTTAGAGCTTGTTTATACAGATTATCGCATATAGATATAAGGTTTGTTCAACATGATTTTTATTATCCATTTCTGTACCTTTGCTGAGTTTTTGAGGTGATTACTAGTGACTCCTCCCTAAGCGATTATGCCATAATACAAATGTGTTTAGACCAGGTCATGATCATTATTTTCCGATGTTTGAGGTCAAACATCAATGAATAGTTTCAGAGTCATAAATCCGTTCGGTACGGTTTGCTCATAAATAATTATTTGATATGCTTGTGAAAAAAGGTACTTCAACCGTGTTTGTGTCAAAGACATAATTTACTTCAATCTTTACCTATTCCCTAAGATATAATCCAATAATTCTGAAATCGAAATGGAACAAAATCAAAGTAACTGTTTTTTTTTAACTCACCGACAACTGTGGGTTCCAAATCGATGAAAACAGCACGAGGAACGTGCTTTCCCGCTCCAGTTTCGCTGAAAAAGGTGTTGAAGGAATCATCACCCCCTCCCACGGTTTTGTCGGATGGCATCTGTCCATCTGGCTGGATTCCGTGCTCCAGGCAGTACAGCTCCCAGCAGGCGTTTCCAATCTGAACGCCGGCTTGGCCGATGTGGACGGAAATGCATTCCCTCTGGAAGAAAAAGGAAACAAGTGATTAATAAATATCCTTGAAAGATTGCTGATTTAGGGACAAGTAGTTTTTTAATAATATTCATATAAGCAGTAAAATGATGGCGATACTGTTGAAGTTTCAATGGAAATAGGTATCAAAGTATCTTTGGGACAGTTACGAGCCCTACGAAGAAGAGGAAGAAACATGAGAAAATTCTCGATCTCGCAATAATTTTTGAAAAGTTTTTCGAACTATTTGGGTGCAGGAGTTTCCGCTAGTTGAAATTAGGATGTGAATGTTGGAAATGTAAAACGGAACATCCCCAAAGTGGACATACCAATGATGGGCATATGCCAACTCATCACTGAATAATTCCACCTAAATTGTATGCAGCTAGTGATAAACCAACTGATCACCATAACCTCAAGAATAACCAGTGAACTCCTCTCCAGAAATAGGTCAACTCATAACCAGGCCCAATCGGAATGACACTCTTTTTGGAAGTATGATTTCAACTGAACTGATTTCAACTAATTTATGGAAATGAAGAAAAAATTACAATTCGTACTCGTCTTTCAGAAAACTGATGAGGATTGGGGGAAATTTACCTGTACCCAGCAAATATATAACTATTTTTGTCAAAATAATTTTTATTGTATGTTTTCTAGATACAATATTATGTGAAATTCACGAATAAAAGTTTGGAATAGTCCCTCTGATATGATGAGAATCACTTGCAGGGGAAAAGAGTTTTCTGATAGAGATGAAACAGATTTGTTTTCTGTTCTAATTTCAATAGCTGTCTCGAGATATAATTGTAATTCTGAAGTTGAATTCAATGACACTATTCATGAGATTAAGTAAATGTAGTTTAGAAATCAAGTATTCACAGTGGACTTTCCAGTTCCAACTGCCTTTTATGTTGAGACTAAAAAATACAACGTGCGAATTGATAGGTTAACATTTAATATCATAAAAAAAGAGTTGTTAGAAAACCATGAAGAAATATCAGTGAGGGCTTTACTAAAATTCTATTCGTACCGGACTCAGAATAGAATCTTGTGGCACACCCATAGAAATACCACGTAATGAAGACTTCACGTTTCGTCAAAAGTTGTTTTTATCGTTCATGATGAGGAAAACATACTGTTTTCCATTGAAGAGAAATGATTCTGTCTAACTGAAGGTAACATATATTTTTAATCCATTAGTTATCTTTGATACTTTATACAACTTTCAGAAGACAAAAAAAATTGAAGCAGCAATCTTGAGTTCACTGTATAACAGAATGCTATCATAAAATGTTCGGCCACCCAGATAAAATTTCGACAAAATAAAACGAGGAAGTAACTATGTCTGTTATTTGAATGTCGTTTGTTAAAGAATAACAAAGCGTCAAGACGTATAATACTTACAAGAACAGAACTCTTGAATAAATAAATAAAGAAAGGGAATATCACCTCCCGCCTTCCGGAAGACATCAGAATACGATTTCTGCCAGAGATGACACATTCAGACGAGATGAATAACTATGTAGTAATAATGCATAATGTAATTTAGTTGACAGAGTTTTTTGCCTGGAATATAATTTCATGGAATAATTCTTTGAATATTCAGGATAATAATCAAACTGGAAATCTGTATTTTTCAAACCATAAAAATAAATATTCCTTTTAGAGTTCAACAATGATTTAAGTTCATCATTTCTGTCGTGAAAATGATGAAAGTGTTAATTGAAAATGATCATTTGGAATAATAGTTTGTTTTATTCGGTTCTTCCGAGATAATGTTGAGCCATTCGTAATATGTAAATCGATTAATAACAAAATTTTCGATTTTTTACAGAATAGTAGAGATCAAAACAACATACGTACTAATAACGCATTCATCTCTCTCATTCTATTGCGATTTTTTAAAATAATATGAATAAATTCGTCTATTTTGTTTCGTTGTTGAAATGAAAGAGATAACTATTATGAAAACGCGATATTCATGAAAAAATAGGCTACGAGTATTCTGGTTGAAGCAATTTTCATGTAGGACTTTATTTAAAACAGAACTTTCCACTATGTAGGAAAACTGATAGAGATAAACATTTCTCATTTTCAAATTATTCATTTCTATCAAATATTATTCATTCGGTATCATCTCGTTAACGGAACACAACAGAAATGCTCTCTGTCACTATTCTTATTCGCCAATTTCATTTCATGATGGTGACCAATATAAATATTTATCAGCGTGAACTCAGTTGACACAACATAAAGTACTGCTTTTAACTTTATCTTCATACATTATTTGTCTCTTGCTGTGATCGATACATGAATGTATTATACAAATTAATGGTACAATCATTATTCTCAAATGCAACAGCAATGACCGGTCGATGATGAATTACGGCAAAATATCGAGGATGTGCAATTTGATGAGATTCATATAAATAGAGTGAACATTTTTTCCCAGAAAAATATAAGTTGAAATGAATTTAACTAACACAGGTTTGAAAAGTAACAATAAAAACAAATATTATTTATATCGATGTTTGGTTGCATTGCTCGAAAACGGTTTAGAAACTTTTGGGATTCATCGCCTACCTGCTCTCATCTAGAAATTTAGAAAGCAGATGCCAAGATAAAGCAGATGGATAGAATTTCTCTTTCAGACGGGAATACGTTCAGATGAAATAAAAAGCTGCAGTAATAATCGAAAGAGGATAAGTTAAGGGAAATATTATTATTAGACCAGAAAAGGGTCTAGAGAAGTTAGTGTCAAATCTGATTGGAGCTCTTAAAAGGAAAGCACTGTATGAATCATATACCGATTCATGAAAATGGGATCCAGGGGAATGTAGTAATTACAGATAGGTAGCCCTCATTAGTTAATAGCAAAATTGTAGGGTTTCTGGTGAAAGTGCTGGAAAATATCTTGGAAGGAATTCAATTTGGCTCCAGATCAAACAAAGGTGTTGATGATATTTTCTTGAGATAAATAAGAAACAAATTTCAGGGTTTCACTTTTCGATATACTACAGCATATATATATATATATATATATATATCGGCTACAAAGGCACATCTTTACCGATAGCAGGAGGTTGCATATCTTAATGAGGATCTAAAAGTGATTTGGAATTGGGGTGAAAGTAACCAGGTTCCCTTCAGTGTCACAAAAACCCCGGCATCGATTTTCTCCAGGAAGAAAAATGTCACCAAACCAGATATAATAATGCCAGGACAGACAATTCCGTTTTCTGCTTCGATAAGTTTGTTGGGGGTTAAAATGGACACCAATATGTCTTGGCACAATGATGTCGCTGGAATTGCAAAAGCTGCTTCTGAAAAGCAGAAAACTGTACACACCTCAGCAACTTTTGATGCTTTATAAAGCTTAGATCAGACCGTCTTTGGAGTATTATTCTCATGTATAGAGCTCTGCCACCAAACAAACCCTGAAGTGGCTGAAAAGAGCCATCTCCCTGATTGGAGACGCAAACATCACGAGTTACCTTGATAGCCTGGAACATTAAAGGAAGGTTGGAGATTTGTCTCTCTTCTATAGACACTTTCACGGGAGGTGTTCAAGTGACTTGTCATATTTGATTCCACCAAGAGCGGTACATATCAGAAATACGCGCTGGGCTGTGGCTGCTTATCGTTTTGAGGTTCAACTCAGTAAACTAGAGAATCTTGCTAGGTGACTATCCGACTTCCTCATTAACAGAGCATATACTTTGGACCTAACCTAAACTAACCAGTAAACCTTGAACTTCACTGTTTAAGAGCACGTTTTTCCAAATGGATTCAATGTTCAACGATTCAAATCCAATGTGAATCGCTACTTTCGCATAAGCACTGCTCTGAGAACGCCTTAAGGATTTTCCTGTAGTGCTTGCGTTTTGTCCTTGAAAAAGTAATGGCGATGAATGATAAAGAAAGTGAAAAAACACGAGGTGGTATAGGTACTAAAAAAGGAAAATTTAGAATCATGCTCTGTAGATAATAATGTCTGAAGCACGAGGTAACTTTGATCGGAAAACTGAAAATATACAACTCAAAGAGGATCAATAGGGGGACAGAAAAAAACGGCAATATATTAAGTTAACACAAAATGTCAACAAATAACGAAGAATTATAATAAATGCAATTATAATAAATGCAAACCGTGTTAGGAATCGCACAAAAAAAGGTAAGACCTCGTTAGTCCTTAGCTCGCACAAGCTTCGACTTCTAAGGTTGTCGTTCGTAGGAGTGCGACAGCTGGTTAACGGAAAAAACATATTTTAAACATATTCAATGTCAAGTCTGCAGAATATCATAAGACAGAGAGATAGAAGAAAAAATAACCGGAAAGGAGTACATTTTTTTTAATTGAATTAATTAAAGGGGAATGTAAAATAAAACAAAAATGGATAGAGTCAGAAATAAAGTCTATACTATGTTTCCTTTTGATAAAAAGTAATAAATGCTTATTATAACAGAGTGAGTCAATAACATGTTCTGATTTCGTTATGGTTGTCCGTATCTGTGAATGAGGGTTTATAATACTTTACCGGGTGCATCCTTTTTCAGTATCACAAACGGGTCGCAATCAAGAGATTTTATAGGCATTCGAGTTGTTTTGTAACTTGCATTGTAATAGGGGAGCCCAAGCGGGGCTTTCGGGATTTACTAAAGCGCGGCAGATTAATATACAGGAGGATACCTTGTACCCGGTGGTTAAGTACCTCCACCAAATATGAGCCCCATATATAAGGCCACCTTTGAGGAATAAAGCATCAGATTAGTAAAAAAAATTGATCATCAGAAATTCTCGAGCGCGTCAGATTAAGGTAGGATGAGTTAATTACCTGCTAAACAGTGTATATTCCAGTAAACTGACAATTTGAGAGTGACATAAAAAAAGAGGGGGCAGCAAAGTTGTAAAAAAATAACATCATTTCGACATTCTCGAGCGTAGCTAATTTTTTTTTTATTTTGAAGGAAATAATTCCAGGATAACGAAAAATATATAATCTGACGATTTCTGCAAGCCGAAATAACAAAAATTCGTCGATAAAGCTTAATGTGTGCTGTGATACCTATATTTCCCTCTCCGAGTTTCTATTCCTCTATTCTCTTTTTCTCTATCTATTACTCTCTCACTCCGTTCCCACTCTGAATTCTGTTGCCATGACGTCATCACAGCTTATCACAGAGACTCGTTCGTGATGAAGATGAAGATGAAGATGATGATTAATTAATCAATTAATTGATGGATGTAGCCGTTACTACGTGGTAGGAAATCATAATGAAGAAAAGAGAAATTGAACTTTCTATATTTTTTACCACTTTTATTTGTAACTAACGTTACTGTCATCTCGTATAAGTTTGAAAATGTCCTCATAGGACGAAATTGCAGTAACGTTAATTACAAATAAAAGTGGTAAAAAACATAGAAAGTTCAATTTCTCTTTTCTTCATCAATTAATCAATTTATTATAAAAAATTTAATTTTTTGAGCATTTTCTAAAAATTATTTTCTCATAAATACAAGTATTCTACTTAAAAAACATTCACTTATTTATTTGCATGCTTATTTATTTTCTGAGCTTTTCAATTGATTAAGTGCAAAGAATCAAAACTTTTTTTTTAAATATTGTTTTTGTCAGATTAAGCGAATCTCTAGATTATGAGACAGCACGTCTAAAACATAAAGATGAACCATATATACCTTAATCTGACGCGCTTGAGTATTTCAAAATGAACAATTTTTTTTGCACATTATAATAATGGCCGCGATTTGCGTCAGATCGAAATCGTCAGATTATTGAATGAGAGCTTTTTTTTGTTGCACTTAACACCCCCTTAGAAAATCTGAAACGCTCGATTGAATTTTTTTTCTTTTCACTTTTAACCCTTAGTACAAGCACCCACATCATGCAAACGATCAGATTAACATACCAACATTATTAAAAACACGTAGGACATTGATGATATCAATATCTGACGCGCTCGCGTATGTCCATGTAACAGTATTTTTTTTACATATTTAAAAGTCTATAGCCGCTTTCCCCACCGATGAAAAGGTATACATTACATAAAATTTTTTTCTTTTCATCATCTAAGCTTTGCAACCTAATATGTCTCAATGACGCTCGATTAAATCCCCATTTTGCATCGTGGGCCCCCCTGCTATTGGCATGCGTTTGGTATTCAACCAACAATACTTGTTATAACTGATAGTAGTGTTTGTAAGTGATTTCCATAAAAAATATTGAAAATTATAATCTAAATTGAAGAGTAAAAACAAATCAAATGATACAATATTAGATGTTGAAATAAATACTGCATTTTTCACTATTTAACCAACTGTGCACTCCTATGGAACATTAACTTGAAATTGATTTATTAATCAGCTGCTTAATAAATACAACTACGGAATCATCTACTTTATAGTTAAAAAGAAAATGTTATAAAATTCAACAGTGTAGTCTCAAAAATTCGGTTGACACTAAAACAGTATACTCTCATGTTCATAATCCATTTTCAAGTATTATAAAATTCCGATATGACCTACAATCTTGAATCCATCCATCATCGTTCTTATTGGTACCTTGTCCCATGTTATCTATTGTGTTTCCGTACCAGCCGCTACTCAACCCTACATGAATCAATCAGTTTTTCAAGAACGCATTTATAAGTTCTGTGAACGAAGAAAAGGCCTTTGACCTCTTTATCAACGTGAAGGATTATGTTTCAAACACGGAATAAAATTTATGATTAGAATAGCGGTCCGAATTATTGATTTTAATTTCAGGCGGAGTCGTCAGGTAAAGTTTCACTAGAAAATTCCTGAAAAATATCACGTCGTTAATACGCCACAAAATATTCTTGCAGAGTTTTCAACTCCAAAACTTTATTCAGTGTCGAAACTCCGAAACTCAATTTCAGTATGTAACTTATGTAATTACATCTTGTTTGAAATTGAGGTTGTTCTTTGTTAGGTTAATAAGTATCTCTTCCCAAACTTTGGCCTTATATAAAATTTCAATTATAAAGAAAAGAAATTTTGTTTTATGACTCTTGGTGATTTTCCTACTCGTATGTTCCTTGTTGTAGCATCATGTTCCATCAGTAAGAAATTCGCAGAAGAATAGATGTGTCTCAGTTCAAAAAGATCCTCTTGAAAGGTCATCGAATTTATTGAAACGATAACATGGGATTTAATGTCACTTCTATCTATATTCATCAATCTGCTTTGGCAGGAACACGATCAGCAAAAAGAAAATGTCATAAAACCTATTGAGATTTTTGTTTTCTATTAGAATACGTTGAACCCATATTGAACTGGGCGAAATAAAAAATATTGGAACATATTTGATGAATGCTATTTCAAAGAAATATAATATGATTTCAGCTCTGAATATAGTCATAACGAAAATGACAAGCAGAGAGGACGAAGGAATGTCGAATCATCCTAAATAATAACAACACGATAACTCTCATAAAAAACAAATTCAGATCTTCATTTCCAAGGATAATTTGCTGATAATTTTGATTTTTAGAAAACCTCACTTTCTTAAAATCATCCTCTGAATAAAAAAGACAACACAAAAGAAGTTGACAACTACAGATAAACTTACATGTAGGTACACAATGTATGTGCAGATGTACACACTATATGTGTATATGTAAGTTCGCATGAAAATGTTTTGAAAAGTTTTGCTACATCTGTGTAAAGTAAAAAAAATATTTTTTTCATTTCGGCGGAAGTCCAGTTTCAAATGCAAGTGTTCTATATTGAGTGAGACTCTTATATCTTTATTTTATGAAGGAAATGTTGATTAATTCATCAACTGACATCCAAGATGATTGGCCTCCTAGTTGGAGTTCAAAATTTGACTTAAATTGACTGAAATTAGAGGTATAGATTAAACTGTCCTTTAACTTAATTTGAGCCAAAAGTTGAATGTACTCTATAATTTTCAAATTACACCGGTTAAGGGAAATATATGAAGTGAATCTAATAAATTTCACTATATGAGATAAGCTAAATATGAATTTTATATTTTCAGTTTTTTCAAAGAAAATATTTTGCAGATACCGCAGTTGTTACTGTATTTGAAATTTGATCAACAGGTAAACAGATATTGGAATCTGCGACTTTGCCATTCAAATTAATTTATAAAAGTCATTTTTCAAAAGTATGTTTTGGGAAATACCGAGCAAAAATGTTACTTCCACATTCACACAACTTTGCGAATCAAAAATGGAGATTAAGATCATCGGTAGATTTAGTTGCATATTTACAATAGTATGGTCTGTAACTGAGTCTGTGAGAAATTGAAAAAAATACGTTTTTTTTTAAAAAAAGTGTACCACCAAAATTTTTTTGCTATAAAGAATATTTATTTTCAACAGGCAATGAAAACAGGGCAAAAATCTAGGTCAATTTATGAAGATCAAAATGTAGGGTTGAATAATTTCTTTGAAAAATTCAGCAGTCTTCGAATTGTTACAGAACGAAGACATTAAGTTTTTACAAAATATGTTTGAGGTTGAAATATATTTCTATTGGAATGACACACTCTCCAAAAGTCTTATGGAAATATTATTATATACCATAATATTTTTTTGTTTTTTTATCGACCTCTTTATGGGGTTTTTTAACCTCCACAGTTTTCATGCAGGACGTATCGAAAGCAAAGCGAACCAAAGCGAAAACAGCAATAATCATTAGATTTCTTCTAGTTCTGAAGACAGAGGCGGACTTAATTTCAGAAATATTAATGATGAATAGAACGTTGTTCTTTGTGGAAGATACTTTTAGTTTATGCAGTAACTTATCAGGATTAACTGAAAAGATTGCTCTTGCTCTTCCTACACCTGCATAAAGTTTTGTAACAGTTCGTCTGTTTTATTTACGAGAGACTGTATGTTTAGAAGAGCAATTGAAAGATTGTTATTCCCAATAATAAGACGTTTTTTGTTGAGTTTTTGTTTTTTTTTAGGTTATCGAGTTTATTTGAGTTATCAGTAGAAGTGTATTCTCCATTTTTTTAAAGATATCTTGTTGTATCTGTGAAAATCGTGGGTATAAAAAAATTATTATCGGTAAGCTGTCGATGGTTTTCTTTGAAGTTCTGTTGGCTAATATTCACTGGTTTCACTATTGTATTTAGCTCCTCGTATAGGTTTTGTGTTCTCATGAATATCTTCCATTTCTATGGAACTTGGCCAGAAAATAACAAAATAGTTCTTGTTGGAATTTTCTGTGTTTTCTATGACTATTTTAAGCAAAATGTACTCACTGGCATTATGCTTGATTATCGATTGAATTATTTGATTTTCCTCACTAAGAATTGTAATATATCCTATAAGATTTCTGCCATTCACCAGTCACTATCAGAATGCTATTTTTCAGCTTGGTGCCTTTTTGCAGGAAGGAAAATCCCTATTTTTTACACCAGTGTTCGAATTAGACTATGCTCCTTCACCATGCCACTGTCAAATGAAATATCAATCGTTGTTCCTATGTTTTTCTATTCTACTTGGATGGTCTGAGTGCCGATACATTTTTTTGTTTTTGAAACGTATATTTTTGGCTGATCCATCACAATGTCGATAAGAAAGTCTAATGTCCTCCACAAAAAACGATTTTCGTTGAATATTTTTCTGTTTTTGCAATGTATAGGTATCATATTAATAGTTTTGTCATCGTAAATATTCCACCAAAGATGAAAATAAATTGTGTTATGATCATATACAGAATAAGCACTCATCGGTTGATTCAAGTATAACAATAAATAATATTTATGAAAAAATCATGTAGTTAATCATATTCCAATTGTCCAGCGCACAGAGCGGCAAAATCACTTAAAACCTGGCCATAAATGGAATTTGTCAACTTCAATTTTCACAGGTAATAATGTGACAGTAAAATAGGTAGATAAATGGGTCATTATTTGTGACATGAGAGCAGTTGAAACCTAGCGTTTGTTCACTAAGCATGTGTTTGTTTCGAATAAACGCTTAAATCTCATTTGTTTGCTTATTTATTGATTTATAATTTGTTTTATATTGATGAAAAAAATTGCTATGGTTGTTGTTGGTGAAGGTATGTACTACATTCAAAGATAATAAAAAAACTACACGAGCTTGTTAGAGCAAGTCCACAGCGACTGCTTGACAGAAAGCACCAGGATTTGGAAGAAAAATTGATTGAAATAACCAAGTGCCCCCCGGAAAAAAATGATGAACTTCAAAAAGTTGTTTAGACTTTCAAAGTGGTATATAAACTTAAATGGCTTACTTGTAATAGTACAGAAAGTCGTTTTTTAGAAAAAGACCACGAACGGCTCAGAGGTGAGATTTTACTACATGGTAAAGTCTAAAAAAGATTTTAAAGACAAGTTGGGATTACTCGTGGATATTCCTAAGGTTGGTTTTATGGCAACACTAATGACGGTAACACTTCTCGAAGATTCTTCCATAATGATGAAGAAGCAGCTTCAATAACGGGCATTGACATAGAATTAATAAAAAGACTCAAATCAATATTGGAGGTTTTGTCATCTGGCGTAGAAAAATGTTTATGCTACGTCAAGAGTACAGCAAAAATGTATATAAATTTATACTCTTGGCAACCTGTCGCCTACAGTACACAAAATATTGGTCCACTCATCAGTGGTCCGACAGAACGAGAGAATTCTTCTAGAAAGTTTTCCAGAAGAGAGTGCAACGAAGGTATACTTCATCGACTTTTGCTTACTTCGGATCCATCTTAGTAGCATTAGGCGAAAACAAAACAAACCAAAGCAGCCATTTAGTGTTGAGGCTTAGCAGTTTTTTAAATTAGATGACAGCCTTCCTCAGAAATAATGTTCATTAAAACTTATGTTGAAGTGAGATCTGTTGACTATGCTAATAAGCTCCATATTCTTTTGTAGTTTTATTTATTTGTAATAATGTTATTCTTTGCCTTTGTCTCATTTTATGTCTTATGTCTTATGTCTTATGTCTTATTTTATGTCTGTGCAACGTCACAAAATTCATATTCAAATTAGTTTCTGAATGAGAACACGTAAAACAATTGCTCACGTGCCATATTAGTCACTTTTTTCGTTGCCAATTACTCTCTTTTCCCAGATTTCTGTGTCAATAACTGTAACAACACTCCATATACGTCGTAACCGCCAAGTGAATATTGTCGTTTTCTTCCATAGCGAGTATAATCATTGTGTCACGCTTCATTAGAAGGTAATCAGATGCTTGATTATTCTTCAGATTACAGTCTATGGTTCAACGGACAACATCATAGCAGATGAATCATCAAAAATGATTTTGGTGCAATGAAGCGTGCTGCGCAAATGATCATGAGAGACAATTTGCTGTAAAATACATAGTAAATGATCTCGACACTTCTTCTCATTTTGCTCTTGTATATTCGCAGATTATACAGAGTTTGAAGAAGTTTGGATGAAGGTAACGGGAGTAATAATTTAAAAAATTCATTGCTGTGCAGATTTCTGTGGAAACAGGCCAGTAACAAGAAGGGAAATACCATCAACACTGAATATCATATAGTGTTATCGGAGCGTTTGAAGGCCGAAATTGCAAAGAAACGACAGTATATGGCAAAGAAAAAAATATTCTTTCTTCAAAACAACGGACCGTGGCACAAGTGAATAAAAAAATGGCAAAACTTCAGGAATTGAACTTCGAAATTCTCACACATCCACCGTATTCGCCAGATTTGGCTCCCAATGAAACTTCGCTCGAATGAAGAGGTCATTACTGAAACTAGGGCCTATTTTGAGGCAAGAGATGAATCGTTTCACAAATCGGTATTGAAATGTAAGAGCGGCACTGGAATGACTATCTATCTGCTAAAATGACAAATAACTTTGACTCATTCCTCATGAGAAAACTCAATTCAACTCAGAAAAATCAAGTTAGAGAAATTATAAAGGATATTCTACAAGAAGCCCGATTAAAAAACCTCAAGGCTTCATGGTCTTCCTCCAAAGCTACAGTCTGATGGAAAGTTGGTTGAGATCTCTACGAATATAAACATTTTCTTCAAATCAATGAGGGTTCGCTACTTTTTACATATTTTGAAAGCCAGACATGAGAATTGAATTTGAAAAATTCTCCAGTTGTACCTAAGATCAACTAGTTCAAATGAAAATAAAGCAAATATGTAGAATATATTACGCAGTAGCTTCTGCTCGATGAATGCAATCTAAATTTGGAACAAAGAAGTAAGAATGAGTATTTCCAGCAGCGTTTGAAGTATTTGCAACATCTATCACTTTCTGCACTGAAATAGATTTCAAGAAATTTGCTATTTGTCTATCTATGTGAGCTGTAATTTGACCTTTCTAAGAATAATATAGGAGTTGATGTCATCATTTCTTGGTTACTTTCTTCAGGTTCACTTATGTTAGACCAATGAAAAGCTCACTTGGTACCAACATGTAAATATTTCGCAAAAATTGTGCTTACATGATGTAATGTGCATGAAAGTATCTCGTCTTTCTCACGAAATAATTTTATTACTGAAGTCTTGAGAGGTTTCATCAAAGTATGATCTACACAGATTTATGTGGCATACAAACAAAGTATTTGTTTGTATGCCACAGACATAAATTCTGGAAAGTAAGCTGGAAAATCAGTACAATAGGAAATAAACTAGGTGGGTTATTATAGAGGTTGAAATAGACGAGTTGTAGAATACACGAATAGGTTTTTCTGTGGGTATGTAATCATGATGTAGATACGTAAAAAATCGATCTATTTGTTACCGGATAATTGCATTGAGTAGAGGGGCAAGAAATGGAATGAGAAATGGTTTACCGCATATCTATTTTTTGAGATTTTTAACTCATATACATTTTTTTACATACTTTTCATACAAACTAAACCAGGTGAGCTCAGTTTGAAGGGTGTATTTGTGGTGAAGGAATTAAATGAAGATGATGGAGCTTGAAAATGATAAAACAAAGTTCAATTTTGAACTATGTAGCGGAAAATGAAGAATGAATTCAAAGAAAGCAAATTCGAATAAATTGGGCCTAATTTTGGGTAATTATTATATAAAACTTAATCTCTTATTGAAAAATTTTCAAACAGATTATAAATTCGAGGAACATTCTGTTCTCTGTATCTGTTTAACAGTGACTATTTTTGTATACACGTTATGGAAGTCAAGCTAGAATATTCGACCTGTTAATACACTCATAGATGAATGTTAGACGAATACCTAGTTCAATTCAATAAAAAAATAAGAAAATGTGAAAGGAGAACAAGAGTTGATATGTTGTATTTATAGATATTTAAATTTGTCTAGTTTTCAAATCATGTGATAGGGTCATATCACAAACAAATTTGTAATGAATTGATGTAGCCGTTACTACGTGGTAGGAAATCATAATGAAGAAAAGAGAAATTAAACTTTCTATGTTTTTTATCACTTTTATTTGTAATTAACGTTACTGCAGTTTCGTCCTATACGGACATTTTCAAAATTATACAATAAAGTGGTAAAAAGTGTTAAAAAATATAGAAATTTTCATTTCTCTTTTCTTATTAATATATAATGGTTTAAACTATGCAACTCTATTTTTTTCTTCAACACCAATGAGACTAAGACTAATTGAGTACTGTGTTTTTTGTTGAGAATCATTTTAAATGTATTTTTATTGAATTTCCATAGAAATGACTGGACACAATCCAGATAAATAACAACAAATGTTTAACTTAAACTTAAAGCCCCTTTAACTAAATTATGAAAGTATTAGAGTGTTCCAAAAGTTTTGTCCGCTTCAATGTCATGTATTTTAGTTGCTCCACATCTCAATAAATATTTATTCCACTGTGTCGCAGTATATACTGATCGATAGATAATTTCGTACCCTATACATTGATGCTGCATATTTTGAACGATCGATAGAAATTATCACGTTTCGTTAAATGAATTGAGCGTTGAAGTTCTTCCTCACCCACCATACTTACCAGACCTCTAGCCTACCGACTACCATCTTTTCAAGCACTTCGACAACTTTCTCACCAGTAGAACCTTCGCCAATCAGGACCAGGTAAAAACGGCCTTTGTCGTCTCTATCGAATCCCAAGCACACAATTTTTTATGTTAACGGAATTAATTGACTTGTGTTTTCTACATATGAAAGCACTTGAACCTCTGATGAACATAATACAAGATATACTCACAAGAAATAAGTCATTTTACTTCAAATTGCACTGAATTTTTTACAAAACAAAAGAAGTGACTTGATATGTATCTCTCTTAAGCAATTGTAAAGTGATGCATGATTAAATCGTAAATTTTGTCATCCACAGTGCTGACCTGGTTTTTTTGCAAACTAAAAGGACGATAAGAGAAGTAGAAAATAATCTGAGTAAGCAAATGAGTGAATCAAACAGGAAATTCCGAATTTGCAGTTTTCAGTTATTCAAATGGGAAATAGTGTAAATAATATCGTCACAAATTTATGAAATAATATTTCCCTGCATTGAATTTCACTGACTTTTTTTGGATCCGTTTAATTTTCTCAATTCAATTCTGTTTAAAATATCAATGGTGAGAAATACAATAGTAATATACTTACATATTTGTATTTATATTCTACTTATGTCAGGCTTTCAGACAGACATTTTTTGTGGTGGATGACGAAATAACTTCAATTCCGGATGACTCAGCTTCGAAAAAACGCGTAATCTTCATCTCCTCACTCTTATTCACAAAATTTTGATTACTGGTCATCCCATGTACTGACTGTTCAAAAAATAATGTGAATATTCAAATTTCACAAAATCGATCAGCGATATTCTATGTCCTCATAGAATATCGCTCATACCTTGCAGTTTTTTCGTAAATTTTGGGCATGAAGCGTGTGACAGCAAAGTTCGTTCTAGAATTGCTAAATTTTGACCAAAAACCCGTCATTTATGCATTGATTGTTCAGAAATTGATGAAATAGAGAATAACAGACCCATATCTATTTTATGTACGTTTTCTAAAATTTTTGAGATTATTTTATATAATCGCATATATGCTTCTGTTCAACGGCAACTATCTCAACATCAACATGAATTTGTTACTAAGCGTTCTACTGTTGCAAATCTAGTCATTATTACTCAATTTTTATTTCCGAAGCATTAGATAACAATGGCCAAGTTGATGTTATATACACGGATTTTTCTAAAGCATTTGATGAAATTGATCATGGTGTCTTGCTCAATAAACTGATGAGTTTCGGTTTTTCGAATACTGCCTGTCAGCTGATGCAATCCTATCTGACATGTAGAAAACAATTCGTGTCCTATAACGGTTAAAAAAATAGAACATATATAGCTTCTTCTGGTGTACCTCAGGGCTCCAACCTAGGTCCTCTTTTGTTTTTATTGTTTATCAATGACTTATGTGAAAGTTTAGCTTGTGAGCGGTTATGCTTCGCAGATGACTTGAAATTATTTTCTATAATTAAGGAAGTGGGTGATTATGTAAATCTTCAATCTCAATTAGAATTTGTTGTTGCTTGGTGTAGCAATAATAAATTGAAACTCAATGTGGAGAAATGTAAAGTGGTGAGTTATAGTCGAAAAAAAGAGGTTTATACATTCCCGTATGTAATACTGGATTCAGATCTGCTGAGATGTAATGAGATCAAAGACCTAGGGGTGATATTCGATCATAAATTAACATTTGGTAGACATATTTCACAAAAAGTTTCAGAATCTCTCAGAGCCTATGGTTTCATTGTTAGAAATTGTAGAAACTTTCATAATATTAAAGCCATGAAGCTGTTGAATTTCACCTACGTACGTTCGAAGATAGAATATGCAAGTATCGCCTGGAGTCCATTCTATGAGATTCATAATATAGCCATTGAAAGAATTCAAAGGAAGTTTTGTAAATTTCTAATTTTCAGAATAGAGAGAGGTATCAGTAATGATGTCATATATGAACGTTTGAAACTTTTTAGTTTAGAGCATCGCAGAAAATGTGCGTCGCTCATATTTTTATTCAAGTTAGTGAATGAGAGAGTTGACTGTCCTCAAATTCTTGAACAAATTAACTTCAATGTACCACGCCCAGCTTCACGATCTCAATCCATTTTTAGACCTCTCAGAGCAAGAACTAACATATGCTCAATTCCCCAATCTATGTTATGTGCACAAATTTCAATAGCATTTGTGCCCATGGTGATTTATTCTTCACTAACCTTCATAACATTATTACCTAATTACCTACTTGAAGTAGGTAATTAGAATCAGTTTTTCTTCTTTTTTGTTCATTTTATTTTTCGTTTATAGTTAAGTATTGTGAATAAAATTTTATATTGTCCTGGGTAACTGTTGGACAATAAAGCTGTTATTATTATTATCATAAGAGGGACATAACTGGTCACGAATCATGGATATATGGTTATGACATCGAAACCAGAGTCCAATCGTCCCAATGGAAGAGACCAGGAGAGTCAAGACCAAAAAAGCACGCCATGTTCGATCAAAACTCAAGATTTTGCTCACTGTTTTTCTTCGATTACCGTCATACAGTCGTACGGTAAATAAGGAATATTATCTTGAAGAAGTTATCCGCCGCTTGCCAGAAGTAATACGAAGAAAACATCCGGTATTGTGGAAAAACAAGTTATGGCTTTTGCATCAGGATGATACACCTTTTCAGCTGTTTGTAATTTTTTGTCGAAAAACAACACCGTAATCCTTTCTCAGCCACCGTAATCGCCAGATTTGCCCCCCTGCGACTTTTTCCTGTTCCCAAGACTTAACAGACCCATGAAAGAACGGCGTTTTGCGACGATTGACGCTGAAACAGCTCAAGGAGATACCAAAAAGTGAATATACAACCTATTTTTTTAAAAAACATCGTATATAATGCAAGAAAGTTGGTTTTACTTTAATCAAATTGAAGATGAGACTCTAGTCATATATTGAACAAAAGTTTTTCAAGGATTATTGTATCCGGTGAGCACCTAATGAACTTTATTTAATATTAATTCAAAACAGTTCCGACACTCAAATATTGAGACTCATGTGAAATATCTGGAAGTTATTAGGTTCTGAAAACAAAAAATAATGTTGATGACTGCAGCACTGGATGAGAATGATTATTTATGTTCATTTCAAACTATCAAACTCTGTAAAAGCTGTATAACCTTCAACTTTTCCGTAGTTTCCATGCATTGAGGAAAATAATCCTGAAACTTTAAATTTTTCAGGGAAAGTACTTGTACCCAAAATCAAGGTATTATTCTTTCGTTTCCTGGACCTTTCAATTAATACTTTCTGAGGTTTTTTATGATTATTGTGAGAAATAGAAGAAAACAGTTCCCTTTCTACTATCTTGTTTGAATATAAAAATCAAATGTCACTTTCATTACAAAATCAATACAAGTGAAATCGTGCCTTTTTGAATGCAGATGTGTTATTATTATTACTATTATCATGAATATAAAATGATGACCAAATTTTTTCTAACGAGTTTCGCTTTTAAAATGACTTCGAGAATTATTCACAGAGGCATATTTCGACTCACCATTTTGAAGAAAAATCGTAAGATCACCCGGTAAGAACACAACCAAATCACACTCGATGTCAGCGATGCGACACCCGTGAATCAGAATGAAGTCTCCGACAGAAGTCGCGTGCTTTTGAAGCGGTCCATCTTGTCAACGCGCATGCCGTTTTTGCTTCGCCCAAAATATTTAATAACACGACATGGGCACATTACTCGAATAATAAAGCCTAATTGTGAATTACTTACTGCAGAGTCACAGGCAGTCCAATAAAATTAATTTTCGGACAACCAGGTATACAGGGCAAGTCGAAATGTCCCACGTTCGTCTGCTTTCCAGAAAAAAAACTGAAAAAGAAGGAGAGTATGAAGGAATATTCTGCTGAATTTACAAAAACATGACGTACTCAATATGAAAGTGCCAAAATGTACTATCAAAATACAATAATGATAATAATAATAACACCTTAGTCTACCTGATGTGTATAGATGTTCCTTACACTAGGTGCAGGTCCTGCCGCGAGGCGTTCGAGACCCAAATGTACTTGCTGTCAGCATATCCAGCATATGCGGTCTCGGCCTATATCCATCGACACAAGGCGGCCTTAAGAGTGCTTTATTACCACCTACGGCCCTTTTACGGTATTGATGAGATATTGAATCCGTTATGGGAGCTGAATTTATTGAAACTATTCATCACCCGCCCTCAGGCTCATACAGGCCAGTAAGCCCGATGAAATCTTATTGATCAACAAAGCAAGACGATAATCGTCATGGAGTTTTAAGCCCCCGGTGAGGCGAATATTGCCCGAAAAGTTGAGGAAAATGGATGAAGTATCGAGATTTTCTCTTAGAACTCCGCAGGCTCTATGCAGATTACTCAGTTGAAGTAGTTGTTCTGATTATTGGAGTCCTTGGTGGAATGATGCCTTCTCTTCTCTCGAATCTCAAGATCATGCCGTGTTGCCGCACTAAGGCAGGAATCTTAGCCGGACAAATACGGAAGGCTGTCATTCTTGACTCACTGCGCTTGCTTCGGGCACATGAATCTTGGACCCAATGATCACTTAGTCCTGCGGTGTGGATTGATAATGCTGGCGCGCCCTCCTGAATGTATCGGGGTTTCGGGGGATAGGGCACGACCAGCGCAACCTCAGGGATAATATTAATAAAATAGAAGCGACTTTGACACTAAATAACAAATATGATAATTATGAAAAAATGGTGTAGTGTCAGCAAGTGTTGTTGTTCTTCAAGTCAACCTTTCTATAAAAAATGTTTATTATTTCAATTGTGACAGTTTCATTGCCTACTAATTTCCTCTATAGGCATTACATGGGTGGCGAAAAATATGCTTATTAGGACCAAAGTCTGTGCCGGGTCATGAATCTGTCGTCATTTGAAAAAAATCTGCCCATTTCTCAAAGACTGTTTAACCTTCTTTCTGAAATTTACCAAGGCAAATGATCTGAATTCAATAGGCAGTTAGTTACACAATTTCGCGGCATTTTACGAGAAACTTCTTGCGAAGGAGTGAAAAGGAATAACAAGTATATATCCAGCGATTTTGTATTATATATTATGTGACTAACAACTGTAATATATTTGTTGTGATTGTATTAAAATTCATACTATATTTAAAATTTTCTTGTCCTGTATAAAGCTTTCAGGAAACTAAAAATGTAGGAGAGTATTACAAAGGACATCGATTATTACAAAGAAATCAGACTATCTGAAAGGAACAAGTGCGAGGGGAATGAAGATTCCAATTCAACGTCTGCAGAGAGTTTTCCTCAAAGAGCATTCCAGTGATAAAAATTGTCATAAAACCATGAAAATAATACATCAGCAGCAATTTCTACTGAATGTCACAATGACACGTACATACGTTTGTTTTGATTTCAGACATTTTGATTTTATATATCTGAGAAACTTCCGAAGAGAGGAAGGAAGCAATAAAGTTCGAAATGAACTTTTTTAAAACGCAAATGACTTATTTTTCCAAAAATTAACCGCCCTAAAAATTCCTAAGGCTTGGAATAAATCAAATAAGTGTATGAAAGTCATAACGTACTGTCATCGATGACATGAATAGATTTGTCCCATCCGTTACATAAATTCGTTATGGTATGCACGAAATGAATGCATACCATATTTTTTATCGTAACTCTTCCATATATTACACGGTGTAGCGTTTCTGTAATTCAATTCCATAGCGAATGTTTGGAGTACAAACTGGACAGAAAGAAGTGATTTTCGTATAATTCAATGTTCATATGAAAGTAGTTGAATAACTTTTTTCAAGATCAATTGCACTAACACCAAACTGATATTTTTGCACTCGACGCGCGTTTCGCCAACAAAGTTAGCATCCTCAGGAGAAGGAAATTGATACCTAGTCTAGTTTGGTTAATCCTTATATAGTAAAGTTCGTTACCTGAGGTTGTATACCTGAGGTCCAATATGGAATTTCTCGGTAATGAACTACCTGCAAGTTCTTAGTAATTATTCTCTTCCTAACAGAAGATTAAAAAGCGTACTAAACGGGATGGGTCCCTTATCGCCATTCATGCTGTTCTAACATTTTGCTATTTCTAGACTCTTACATGCATCGAGTAGCCAGGTGTCATGCACATGCTTAATCAGTTTCAGATTGTTTTCACCAATTCTGTGGTTCTTGTCTAGAGCATGTTGGGCGACGCTGGATTTTTCTATCCTTCCGTATTTCATGTGTGCACAATGCTCCTTGAAGCGGGTTTTAATCGCTCGTCGGCTCTGGCCGATGTATTTGGTGTTACAATCTTGACAACTGATTTCGTAAATCCCCGACCTTTCTGTGTTTCCTAGTCTATCTTTTGGATTACCAAGAAGCTGTTGCAATTTATAAGAAGTTTTTTATGCAACTTCCATATTTACTTTATCGAATATCTGTTGAAGCCCTCTCGTGTATTGGGGTTCATATGGGATTACTATAAACTTGTTATTACTCTCCTCTTTTTGAAAAGTCGAAGATTCACGATGTGCTTCCCTAAACTTGCATTTTGTTGAAGCCCTCACGAGAGGGTTTCAACAAATATTCGATAAAGTAAATATGAAAGTTACATAAAAAACTTCTTATAAATTGCAACAGCTTTTGGTAATATTTCTGTGTTTTGGTAATCCAAAACACAGAAAGTTCGGGGATTTACGAAATCAGTTGTCAAGATTGCAACAGAAAATACATCGGCCAGAGCCAACGAGCGATTTAAACCCGCTTCAAGGAGCATTGTGCCCAGGTAAAAAATTTTAGTATATAAGGATTAACCAGACTAGACTAGGTATCAATTTTCTTCTCCTGAGGATGCCAACTTTGTTGGCGAAGCGCGCGTCGAGTGCAAAAATATCAGTTTGGTGTTAGGGCAATCGATCTCAAAAAAGTTATTCAATTTTCACACCAAAGGTTCTAATCTCATCGTTATGAATGTAGTTGTTTCGAAAGTTTTTTTTCTATCGTGTCATTCAATGTTCATGGGAGAGTAGTTCTTGCCGGAGGGGCGGAGGTTGCACGTGATGTTATTAGGAGGCCAAAGATAGTCAGCATTTCCGAGCACAAGAGAAACACACAGCGAGGAGAAACCTGCAAATCGGTAATAGAAGAGCATGTTTGGACTCATCAACATAATATCAAGTTGTCTCAAACTGGGAGTATCGCTGGTTCAAGAGAAAGTTCAAAGAAGCTGCATTCATGTCATCCCACGACGTATTCAGCCAAACTAGCATAGATATACACAACATATGAAAACCTATGATCATGCGGGAAAACGATCAACTACCCGCTAAACCAGCAAAGCGAGGAGAGGAAAGAGTGATAGGTGGAAGCTCCGAATAAATAGTTATCTTTTGAAGAAACAGTCCAGTCATCATTCTTCAATAGGTTTTTGAATCAGGCGGATGTTTTTTTCTGGATGGATTTCAGCAACTTCGGGGTATGTTTGGGGGCAGAGCTTCATACATGAGAACAATACAATACTGATCTGAGCTTTATAAAGCTGAGGTGTGTACAGTTTTCTGGTTCGGAACAGTGTTTCCAGTTTTTGAGAAGCAGCTGTTGCAATTCCAGGGACATGATTGGGCCAAGACATATTATCTTCGTGAAGAAATTCGATGCCTGGGTTGTTGTGGCATTGAATTGAACCTGGTTACTTTCACCCCAATTCGAAATCACTTCTAGATCCTCATTAGGATTTGCAACCTCCTGCTGCCGGTGAAGATGTGCCTCCGTAGCCGATGTCCTGGAATCCAAATGAAATGACATGACAAGTGCGCTGTCATCATCAAAGCAATATATTGGATTCTTGGTTTTTTCCAAAAAGTCGTTGATATTCAATAAAAAGAGGGTTGGAGACAATATGGATCCCTGGGGAACACCAGTGTTGATGGTGAAAGTACATACTTCCACCATCCATACACCAGCCATACACACAAATATTCTGACAAGCCATAGCATCGAATTTTGGCCAGCAAACCCTTATGCCACACAAGGTAAAAGGCTTCAGAAATATCCAACGCAACAGCTCTTGATTCTCCAAGTTTCTCGGTTGCGTTATTCCAAATATGGATGACATACGATAAAAGGTCACCTGTTGATCTTTGTTTCCGAAAGACATATTGATGATCGCTCAAGATGTTGAAGCCTTCCAAATATTTGAGAATAGGGTGGTTTACGACTTTCTCCATTATTATTGATATCACTGATAGCAAAGCGACTGTTCTATAGTTATTTGGATATACACACCTCTGTAAAGAGTCTATTTTGAAATTAGTTACTTTCTTCCTTGCTTCAGAAATTTCAAACATTTTTTTGTGAAAGGATGGAGAAGAAAAAGTCAAAGAGCTTTTGTGTCCTCAGACACATTTCGATCCCAATAATAAATATTCATCTGTACTTCAAATGAAAAAATTAACTTATCTCCTGCTGAAGTCCCAAGGATTCGAATATGAAAATGAAAAACTAACTGTAACAAATTTATTTGTGATCTTTCTTAGAAGAATACACCCAGTAGTTACGCATTATATGAATTATACAATTAAAATATTAGGGTGTGTTCGAATTTTGCAGCGAGGATGGGTTGGGGACAGTCTTCTTTAATTAACTGTATCGTTTAGTGATAGACGTAGGTAGTGTAAGAAGAATTTGGAACATGGGAAAACTGTATATCTTCAATACATGAAGTGGAAAATCATTATATCTATTAATCATGTCACTTGCCAATTATCAATTATATGTTCTAATAATTCTTCTACAATTCAAAGGAAAATGTTTCCTCAAATCCTAGTTATTAATTTATTTATCGATTATTACTTCAGAACAGGACAAACTTCGTAATGAGGAAATCACAATAGTGAAAATTTCATGGTTACTGAAAACCAATAATTTTTTTTGGATAACATGCCTATATTTTTGGGAAAGAAAGTTTTTGGCTTTCTACTACTCCATCTTGATACAAAAAAAAAGAAGGATGAGGGAATCTTCCAAAGAAAGGAAGGAAGTAACTCTACACATGGATGTGTAGATCATGCAAAGAAGTAACTTTCAGACACAAACTGAAAGAAAGTCCTTCTGAAACTATTCATTCAAAGTAGAACTCATGTGAATGATATCTGATTTTTATTCCACAACGAATGTTTGAAATTCAAACTGAGTAGAGAAAAGTATCTTCTGTATAATTCAGTGTTCATATAGAAGTATTTGTTTCGAAAGATTTTTTTTCTTTCGTATAATTCAATGTTTATATGAAAGTAGCTGTTTCAGAAGGACTTTCTTTCAGTTTGTGTCTGAAAGTTACTTTGCATGATCTACACATCCATGTATAGAGTTACTTCCTTCCTTTCTTTGGAAGATTCCCTCATCCTTCTTTTTTTGTATCAAGATGGAGTAGTAGAAAGCCAAAAACTTTCTTTCCCAAAAATTGATCACCCCTAAAAAATATAACCCCTTCGATTCAAATGCCTATATTGTTTTCACTAAATATTTCTGGTGCAATTTAAATCTCAAATTCATGGAAAAATTAACAGAATAAATGAAAATATGATGAAACAAAGGAATCATATTTGTTAGAAACTCGTTAGTTTGGAAGCCCATTGTCTAATATTGTATAAAATTATTTGAAATCCCTAAAAGAGCCAATACAAATGAAAAATTGTTTTCAATAGCTGAAAATAACAATTATATCAAGCAAAAAACACCCTGTAGTGAAATAACAGCGAAATTAAATGCAATACAATATCTGTTTGAAAAAATCTGTTTTTCCGTTAATCAGCTGTCGCCCCCATACAAACGACAACTCTCAGAAGTTGAGAAACTTGTGCGAGCTAAGGACTAACGAGGTCTTACCTTTTAACGTGTGATTCCTAACACAGTTGCAGAATCATCCCAGCTTCAACCAGATAAATTCTCCCGAGAAAAATATCTGGTCGAGGCGGGAATCGAACCCACGGCCTTTCGATCGTGAGTCGGGCGCACTACCACCGCGGCCAATATAATACAATACAATAAAATACAGTCATCACCTGAAGACAGTTGTGGATACTGACAATCGAAACGTCGTGAAGTACCTTGGCTTGGAATCTCTTAATTTTGATTTTTTGTTCAAATATACTATTTTTACTTGTACTTATGAGGTACTTCTGAACACTTTCTACATCATTATAAATAATACTGTCTACCCTGCATAGCAGAGAAATATTCAGTGGAAATTGATCCAATGAAACATTCATTAATCTCATTTCGTCAGGAATCTTGGTATCTGATGGAAAATCAAACATAATGAAAGCAATTTCTCGATTTCCCATCACTCTCAGCCCAGGTATATTGAGTAAAAAATTTTCTTCTCTGAATGTATTTTCCTCAATGTTTGTAAAACAATCTATATATTTACCTACATACTACTGAGACTATCTCGAAAAGAGGTTTACATTATTATAATTATTATATATTTTTATCTAATAAGGAAAGTATGTAACAGCATCTTTTATCTTTTTAAGATCTTTCCTTTGTCTTTTGATATATATGATGGAATTAGTCAATTCTTGATAAAAAATCTATAAAGTATTCAAAAAACACGTTACTGTGTGATTTTCAATACACAGTTTTATAAAAAAGCGTTTCGATATACAATAGCTTCTTCAGGGGTGTCTGTATATCTGTACCTAAGTATAGACTATAAGTATATCCTCTGAAGAAGTTATTATTCAGCTTGAAAGGGGTGTAGTTTGTAGGTTTTGGCTTCCTAATTATCCATCTTTATACAAAAAAATGTGAGAATCTTCCCACTATTTCTGTATGGAGATGAAGAAGTGGAAAGCCTAAACCTTTTATTTCCAAAAATTCATCCTGCCTAAAAATATACCCCTTTCAATCTAAACAATATCCCTATGGCCGGGTTTGAATCGAATAAGCGAATGAATGTCATTACGTGTCATCGATGACGTGAGTACCTATATATCAACTCATTCTTGACATAAGGTTGTCGATCATTTTATGAATGGATTGAGTGCGTTATCGGGTGGTGACGAGGCAATGAGACAAGTGTCTCATTCCGAAACATCGGTGTCCGCCATTGAAGATAACAATTTGTGGGGATCAAATCGTGAGGTGTAGTTTTTGAAAATGCTATGGACCTTCATCAAGTAACGGCCGAATCAATCAGACAAAAAAAAGAAGGAGAAGAGGATAACAGTGTTCCATGTAAGTGAAATTTTTCTTCTTCCATATATGATATTGCGTAGCAATCTTGTGAAAGTTATCTGATTTAATTCCAGAACGAATATTTGGCGTACCAACTAAATAGGAAAATGTCTTTTTTGTATAATTTAACTACTTTCATATGAAAGTAGCTTTTTTGGAAGTAGTTTTTCATTCGTGTAATATAATGTTTATATGGAAGTACCTACTTAGTTTTTCTAGAGGACTTTTTTCCAGTTTGTGTCTGAAATTTACTTCCTTGAATAATCTGCACATCTTTGTGAAGAGTGCAGATTCTAAAAATATACTTTCTTCAATCTATACAAGTATTATTCCTCTGAGACCACAACTATATTCTCTGTAATTACAATAAAACTGAATGAAATGCTGATTTCTTTGATGCTCTGGATTTCTGGCGAAATACTCTTCTTATTTTTCAAAACAAGTATTGTTAGCAAGAACGGTTAGAAAAGTACATTATGTGCGAATTAAAAAAATTCAATCTCAAATGTCAGTCAAATTATCAATATGACAATAATTTCAGGTTTTTGATAAACATTTTTCTTCACTTTTCAAATTTCTCGTCATGTTACGAAATAACATTTGTTATAGGTACTTCTCAAGACCCCGAGAATAATACTAATTTTATATCATATCGAATATTTTTAATTATACACCATCGTTCATAAAATTTAGTACCTATCTCCTTGAGTAATACTCATTTATGCATTATGTAATTTCAAACTATTTGCCTCCATATAATACCACACAAGTCACGGCGTATAGGCAACTTTTCGTACACGTTTATGTCTATATGGTGGTATAGGGCTATACACGTTTATGGTGCACAGAACACTTATTGTTATTTTGTTGTAATTCTGATTGAAATAAACGATATAGGTTAACTTAAGGAAATAGTAGTTTCATGGTATCTTTAGTAACCGAGTGTATTTGAAAATGCAGTCTACGTTAGGAAATCTACCGATAGTTTCGTTTTGTTCTCATTAATATTCTAGATTGATTAATTCTTGCCAAAAGTATTTCATTCTCGAAATAATGTGCGTTATGACCTCAGTTTTCACCAATCTTATTCCAGATTGGGTCATTTCCGCTGATCAAAATACATCGAGCAAAGAGAAAAAGGATTAGTGCAAACCACAACTATATTTTGATTGAGAAAAGATAGCGATTAACTTTTGACAGATCTGGAATATGATTATAAGTTAAAGTGGTTAAGGTTTTCGCGGCCGTTTGAAACTGCAGTTTGAAACTACGACGGCCTTCAAACCCGAATGGAGGTAGTAACACTGAAGATTATAAGGTTAGGCCTAGAATCAGTCAACAAAACCCACATATAGTTGGAAAACCACAGACTGTAAACTATAGAACCCAAACCTTGTTCTGTGGTTCACTGTAATCATCGCTCACAGAACTATAACCTAATAGTTCTGTGTTCTGTGTCATCGCCTACAGCTGGTGGAGTCCATGTGACTTTGACAAATTTTAAGCGCTTGCGTGTTTGGAAGCAGCTTGAAAGGGAATTGGAAGTCCCCAATAGAAATGGCAACTATTTATTAGCGCAGTCGTATTCACAAGATATTGCATGTCCTACAGTTAGGTGGGAGTGGGTGAGTGAAGAAGTGGACAGAATCAGCTGTCGGTAATCTCCGAGATCTAAGAATGTTCTCTCTTGTTCCACGGTCAATAATGTGAGTATTGCATTTAAATTTATATCAGGGAGAATTTTGCTCAGTGGATAACATAGTGACACAGTTTGGGACTGTTTGATTTTTTCGGTAAATTTTCGTTATGTGGACACCCGGCGATTTTGAAAAAATTTTTGACTGTACTTACGTATTTTGTTGTGTAGATTACGAATCCGAAAGAAAAAAGCGGCGCTCTCCCTTATTTAAAAAGTTACGGCCCTTCAAAGTTCAGAAAAGGGCAACTTTTCAGCCTTCTTTTTCTGCAGGAGCCTCGCAAGGAAGAGAAGCCGTCACAAAATCGCCGGGTGTCCAGATAACGAAAATTTACCATTTTTTCTTTTATTCAAAACGGATCAATACAAATAAGCGCGCGTCTTTAAGAAAACGTGTTTTGGCAATATCGCCCCCTCTTCGAGATTGAATCAGTACAGAAGGAATTTTATATTGTCCTCGCCTGGGACATCATGATTGATATAAGATATATCCAGCCTGCCAAACTATGTGCACCTGTGCTTCCTGTTCTATTTATATTTCATATAATAATAAAACTTTCTGACTGACTGATACTTATAAAATGTTGCTTTTTGTTTGGAGTGGATTATTTTATAATGAAATAATACCTATAATTACCTCCATTCAAATAATGAGTGTAGGTATTATGTCATCAACAAGCAAAAAACAGTGTGACATTCAATCCTATTTAATAAAGCAATTTAGTTTGTTAGCTAGGTATTTGAATATTTACTTTATTTGAAAGTGCGTAGACGCACTTTCAAATCAAACGTTATTGTTCAATGTTTCATGACAAATCATGTAGGAACTAACTTTTTTACACTATATAAAAACTATTAAATACAAATCAATTTACCGAAAGTAACTCTTATAATTTAAAAAAAAAATTAAATACTGTGTAAAAGGTGGAATGAATATTCAGGGCAGAAACAAAAGGATTTCAAAAAACCAATCAATAAATTACCTAATCATAGGCCGGTCAAATGCAAGAAAAATAATTGACCTGAACACTGAGAAAATATAATAAAATTATTTTCATATAACACACCTTTAGAACTTTCTGTCGTAGAACAATCTAATCTCGCCAACAGATTTGAAAAATATTGAATAACTTACTTCTTCATATAAATTGAAAATTCGGTGGAAATTTGATTTTTTGTTAACCCAGAAAACTGTGTTTTCTATTCACGATAGGTAAGCTTATTGAGAAAGAGTTTTTAGCTTTCTACTTCTCCATCTCTATACAAAAAAAAATCATTCTTGAAAATATACTTCTTTCAAATAAGGTAAGATTTTATTTTGATGTTGAACCTGAACAACCTCCCGTATTCCAGACGGGGTACAAAAACTAACAACCATTTGAAATTGAATGTTTTCAGTTATTCGCATTTTCTTACAAATTTTTACACAAAAATATCACTGTTGATTTTTAAAAAAATGCACAAAGGTATTGTAAACTGGAAAGATTTTTTTCGGTTTCATATAAAAAAAAATTTACAGAATATTACGATTAAAAAAATTTCAACATATTTGAACCACAAATATTGTGAAAAACAACGGCTTTTGCTAATTCTTTCGAAAAGCGTCCTGACACACTCACTGATCTAGGTGTTACTTTTGATTCATTCCGCTCTTTCAATAAAGATATTGATACTATTCTGACAGCTGCATATCGCATGCATGTATTCTCAGTTAAAAATACAAAATACTTCAAAAAATCTTCAACATTGAAATCACTTTTAGTTCACTTTTGTCCTATCTAGGCTGGAATATGCATCTGTTGTTCATATCATATCCTACTGCAGGAATACCCTATTATGAATTGCTTGAAACTCACAATTTTTCTAGTCTCGAGGTAAGGCGTAAATATTATTCATTTCTTTTTTATTCAAAATCATAAGCAATAGCATTACCTGCTCTCAATTGTTACACATTTTGTATCTCAACACTCCGCGAACAAATATAATGAAAAAATCCCCAATTTATACAATGTGCGATATCTCTAATTCTGTTAGTCGTGTCCTACAAATTATTTTATACAAATCGAAAGACATTTCTTAGCTAACTGACAGTTCTGTTTTAATTTTTTTTTTATATAGATTCACAAATTATATTATGGAAGTACTTATTTGTGAATGCCACTGTTTCTCCCTATTCTGTAATTGTGTTTCATCCTGTAAAGTAGTGTATGAAATAAATAAATAAATAACTGTTTAGAATATGATGAGAACTTTGGAAATCAGCGTCATTCTTGAAGTCATATTATTCAACGTGTGGTTTAACACGTTTTGCCGGTCGGGGTATTCCATCCTTGAAAGTGAATGTTGACGTCCAAGGCCAAAACGGACGACTTCCTAGTATCGGCTTATGTTGAACCCACTCATCATACATTGTATTATTAGCGATTGGATCAACCGAATCAGATAACACCTATTCTCCGACAACTCTAAGTAACAATTTTTGACGAGAGGATATGCATTCTTCGGCTGAAATATTGAGTAGGAAACCCATTCAGTTGTGTCAAAATGTTACTGATCAATATTTCCCACCTTTCCTACAGAGTCGTTTTCGCTAATGAAGTTCAGTAAACTACTGCTTTCCCAGTTAATACTTCGACGGATATTGAATTACACCCAGAAGACATTTGTGACATTACTTACAAAGACTATCCCTGTAGATACATACCTGGTGTTCGAAAAGTCTCAGTACGTGCTAGTAGAGACAACTGCATAAATATGTAACATAACAGGTATTGAAGAAAAAATAGTCCAGTCATCCTAGTAAGTTCACCTCGGAATTTGAGATACAAAACTATAAACTCGTATGAACTTGTATTTTGACATACTGAAAGTTGTCTCAAACCTACATTTGGGTGGGTGTATGCGACTATTAAATTCTTAGGTAAGAGGCCACAAAAATCTATGTTTTGCAGTTTTGCAAATATCTCGTTTTCTATGGGGTTTTCGCTGTTTCGAAAACCCACACATACGGGACAGTATCTGAACCACGAATCCAACCACCATCAATGGACTAAAAGAGGAATCATCAAGACTCTATTAGACCGTGCTTTTGGGCTTTGTAATACGAAGGAAGGTCTCGAGAAGGAACTAGACATCATCAAAAATGATCTTCAACGGAATGGCTACTCCAAAGCGATGGTAGAAAAGACTTTGGCTATAAGACAGCAGGAGCCTCGCAAGGAAGAGAAGCCGTCACAACCAGTGCTTGCACTTCCCTACATCAGAGGATTATCGGAGAGGATAAGAAGAATTGGTTCCAAGTACAACATCAGAACCTGCTTCAGATCCGGTAACACTATCCGTAGCAGCCTCACGAAAACCAGGCCACCAAACGCGGACTGCGATTCCAAGAATTGCATTTACTGGATACCCTGCGAGTGCGGAGAATCATACATCGGTGAAACTAAGAGGCCATTGAAAGTTCGCATTGCTGATCACAAGAAACACATACAGCAAGGAGAAACCAGCAAATCTGGAATAGCAGAGCATGTTTGGACTCATCAACATAACATCAAGTGGGCTCAAGCTGAAATCATCCACAAGGAAGAATACTGGTTTAGAAGAAAATTCAAAGAAGCCACGTATATGTTGTCCAACAATATATTTAGCCAAGCTAGCGTAGAGATAAGTAACATATTATGGAAACCTCTAATCAAGCGGAAAACGACCAACTCCCGCCAAACGGTCATCTCCCGCTAAAACCAATGAAGCGGAGAGAGGGAACAGGGGATAGGTGAAAGCTTGAATGACCTATAAATAGTCAGATATCGGAGGACTGAGTCCAGTTTTAGTTAGGGAAGCCACAAATTATGCTGTAGACGACCCCTCCCGATATAGAAGGCCCCGACACTCTGTCGAATGAGGCCCCTATGTCCTCCGTTAACAGATGAATAATATCTTCATCCATCTCACCCCAGCCAGGTAGGGGTATCCCGTGAAGGGCGGCACTGATGTCTAAGGACTTCATGCCGTCATCTATCAGTTGTGTACCCATTGCCCCTCTCTAGGCCAATAATCAGCCAAAAGGGTAGGGGAGCTGGTCTCCAAATCTGGACGAAATCAGGATGACTCGTCACTGAGTCCAGTTATTATCCGAAGACGATTGTAGATACTAACAATCGAAACGTCGTGACGTAACTTGGTTTGGAATCTTTTTTAATTTTCATTCTTTGTTAATAATATTTTTAATTTTTTAATTTTCAGCTTGTATTATTATTTTATTTTTTTGTTGTTGCTTGATGTTATTTCTTTGTAATTTCAGTTTTTTGTTTGATAAAATTGTTATTTTAGGGTTAATATATTTTAATTTTTCACGGATTCTTTCAGGAATTTCAAATCAATTTATATTATATTAGGGAATGGAAGTCCGAACTGATGAAATACAGAATTAGTATTATTTAAAACTGATCGGTATAATTGCTGAATTGTAATTCTTCCTGTCATTTTTTTGCTCTATTTTTTATTTATCTAGGTTTTGTCACTTTCTGTTCAAGAATTATGTGATATGGCAAGTTTTTTTTATATAAGTACATAACTTTTTTCATTCAGTGTTTTGAAAAATACGGGGGGTATTTTCAAATGTTTTCCTAGGTACCAGACAGGGTAAGAAAGACCCTGTTACAATAGAAATTGTTAGTGCTTTTCAAATTTTATCAAATGTTTGTTCCCTTTCCATTTGCCACTGCAAAGATTGAAAGGGATTTCTTGAATACTCGAACACTGGTTTTGGTCTTTTTTTCTAGTCGTGTACAGTTTTATTCCAAGTTTTCAACTAGCACGTGTACAGTTGGTGATGTCAAAAGGTTTGACGATATAGAATGTGTCCCAAGGACGCCTGTAGTTTTATTGAACTGCCAAGTTCAACATAATCATCATTATGTCGTACGTAACTTTACACCGGAAATTTCTGATGATATATTTTCCCACAACAATGTTGCATTAACTAAATGAATATGAATTATTTTATGGATAGCGAGATAATCATTGAGATATTTCTATTTATCGAATGTCGAGTGGCAAATGAAATACCTCAAATATCTGGTCGACAAGGTTATTCAGTAATATTGTTATTTCCTAGTCATATTTGCACCGATCACGAGTAAAAGCGAAAAAGTCAAATACCCCTTTTCGTGTCTCAATTGCTATCAGAAATATTTCGTAGAAGATTTGTTCACTATGTACAAAATAACTTTGCAAAGAACTGATAAGTTCAAGGTATTTTGGGTGGTATTAAATTTGAGTTTAGAAGTATTATAACTTAATTTTATCCATAATTTGAACTTCGAAATAAATTCAAAAGTCAACCAATTTTAGTATCCTACAGTACCTACAGTAATCCACATCCTGGATTACTGTCGACCACTCTGGGGCTAATCTTCGAGGCTTTAACCTCCGGAACGGAATTTTGAAACTCTTTCACCAATGCGCTATCAATGTCATCTATGCTTTCAAAATGATGGCCCTTTAAAGATGTCTTTGTTTTTAGGAATAGGAAAAAATCGCAAGGAGCTATGTCTGGCAAATATAGAGGCTGGAGCATGATTACAGTATGATTTTTGACCAATAATTGTCGATCAGGCGGTGAACGTGCATTACGAGCATTCGAAAAAAAAATCATGGCAGCAACCAATCGATATGCCAAAATCATCAGCTACTTCTCCGATTGTGATTCGGTGATCGTTCATAAACTTTCATTTTTTCCACGTTTTCATCGGTTGTTGATATGCGAGACGTTCATAATCTTCAAGGTCTTCGTGGCGATCTTGGAAACGTTTAAACCACTCATAACATCTTGATTTACACATAGCAGATTCACTACCAAGTAAACAATGAATACAGCTGAAAATTTTATCATACTTCAAGGACATATATTCCAACATATTAAAAAAAAAGTTCGTCATTTTCTACACATACCTCGTATATAATTCCTTAGGAAATTAAAATAAACTTAGTTGTGGTCATTGATGCCTTTGTGATTTTCAATATTACACTTATATTTGGGTCAACGATGTTTGTATTTTTGGGTTTTGAAGCAGAACATTTTTTTCTGAATTGTTTAAAAAAAAAGCCACAATATACTCCGATCATTAGTGTGTTTTTACACATTTCTCGAATTTTTTTTTGTTCCTCATTAGACTTTAGATATAAATTACAGACTTTTAAAAAATTAAACAATTCTTATGAATACTGTTAATAGTCTACCAGTTTTCGCTAATAAAACTGAAATTCAACTAATTTTGTTTTATGGTCAGTCGTAAATGGAATCTAAAAATAATATGGCTATTTCAACAAAAATTTCAATTGCCTCAAACGTAGTTTTCCGAAATGAATAATTCCAAAATTAACACATACGTACAATTATATAAGATTTAATGAATCTCTTGCTAATCTGAATCATAATATATTGTTTTCAGTAGATGACAAAAAGGAATTATGAAACGGAAAAACAATAAAATTAAACCACGAGGCTATTCTCTGGTTTGGGAAGCTCATAAACGGTAATTGGTAAAAAGTCGGTTACACGAGTATTGTGGCAAAGTAGGCTATTTCAGTGAAACAATTGAACGATAACGAAAAAATCCCTGGCTTTATAAATTAACGAGAAAAACCGAAGAATCTAAATTTTATTATTTGCTGTATCTTCTTTGTCATTTCCAGAAATGATGAGAAATCGGTTTATACCACGAAATCTACTATGGGAATAGATTTATAAAACTTTTGTACAAGGTATGTCCGACTTGGCCATCCTTCAATTTTGAATACGGACCTGCATTTTGTCCTGCCTTTATTTGATATTCAATATTTATTGTTATTCTTGCAGTTCACAATATATCTATACAATTCCATTAAAATATTACTTTGTATATAATAATGCCCTTTGGAGTCAATTGATGCAATTACTTTACCTATAATTCCAAAATAGTAGGCACTAAATTCTCAGGCGGTTTCTTTTATGAAAAAAACACGTTGTCTCTTATTCTATGACCATTCAGCTGCGTATGTATGATTTAAATAGAAGATCATAAAATATTGTAATGCAATATTTCTGAGAATTTAGTGGAATTTTGGTATAGGTCATTTTCGACCTCTCCAGATAGCAAATAGAACATAAGCATTCACCATTTCTTCTAATAACAAACTAGAGGTGAACATAATAATCCATAAATGGGCGGGGCCGTACTTGCCCAATTTGCCACAATATTACCTTTGCTGATTTGACCACCCTTCATATTAGGTTAGGTTAGTATAGGTTAGGTTAACTGAGGTTAGGCTAGGTTGATAGCACCCGGGCATTTCGGTATGAGAGTCGCGTTAGGCTATTTGAGAGGTGTACAATAAGATAGTGATAACAGCTTTTCGGGCAGTTCTTCTTTTTCGGAATACACTCTTGGTGAAATGTCGAATTTTTGCGATTCAAGATCCGAATCGCATTGCAAACGATTCCTGAGAGTCAGTCCAATTAGTCGAAAAAAGTGTTTTCAGGATTCCAAAATTTTTCACTCCTCAGTTGGATTGGGGTGGGTTTGGGGTTGGGCCAATTTGGGGTCGCCTTGGAGGTTGGGTTGAATTTAAGAAAAAAAAATGGTCGTTTTTATAGGAAAAAATATGTGGGTTAGTCTTTAAAAATGCGATTATTCAGTATTTGGAAGAGAAATTAATAAAAAAAACACTTCGTCATACAGAAAGTGCATAAAATATGCGTTTTGGTTTGTTTTCAATAGCAAAAATTCTAATAAAATTATATTTTTCAGTCAACAAAAGCACAAATGATAAGAGAAAACGTCGTTTTTTATCATAAAAAAGTGATTGTATGTTTTCCGAAAGCAAAAATTCTAATAAAATTGTAATTTTCATTTGACAAAAGCACAAATGACAAGAGGAAACGTCGTTTTTCATTATAAAAAAAGTGATTATATGCTATATATATATATTTGCGAAGAGATCCAGCAATAGGCTTCATCGATTAGGGTGTTGCGACACCGACGCCGTTTTTTTTTAATGGTAACCTAGATTTTCCGATTCGTTTTTGGATTCTGCATTAAATTCTGAATACAGCCATATAGCACACTTGCAGTTTTCCTAAAATACTGATGAAAAAAGGCAATTTTATTGCATATTATATGAGGGCCATGAATAAGTCAAAATGAATGCAATAATACGAGTTCAATGAAATGAATCCATCAGTTATGATCTCATTGTCTGTTCAATTTTATCTAGTTTTCTGTACAAATCAAAATAAATGTTTCAAATTACCAAAAAATATATTACTTTGACCATAACTTGACTAACATGATGATAACGAAATCAATTAGCGATAACAAGAATCATTTTAGTTAGTGTTCGAACTGCCTCCCTTCACGTAGTATACACATATTGCATCTTTTTAGTAATTCCCGATTCGTGACAACTAAAAGCGTCTCGCGTTATTGAAGCACAAACATTTGTGATACTATTTTCCAAATCGCCTACATTTTGTGGACGTCGCATATAAACTGAGTCTTTGATATATCCCCACAAAAATAAATCTAGTGGAGTAATATCTGGACTTCGAGCTGGCCATGGTATTGGACCCTTATTTCCAATCCATTTCTCATTAAAAGTATCATCCAAATATTGGGTAACTATTCTATTATTATGTGGAGGTGCCCCACATAATAATAGTTCGTATTGATAAATTCTCCAAGATATTCGTCAACACATGTTATAGAAAAACCAAGTACCTCTCCTCATTGAGAATTCCTTAGAAAAAATGAGGTCCTATCAAATAACCATCAATGATTCCGCACCAAACATTAACCCCCCCAAACAAACTGAAATCTCGTTTCTTGCACCCAATGAGGGTTCACGTCAGACCAATAGTGACAATTATGTATGTTTATTGTACCGTTGTTATGGAAACGGCTTTCATCTCTCTATAATATTTTTTTCAGAAATTGACCATCATCATGAATACGGGTGGACAACCATGCTTTTTTTGAATTCCTACTTGCTTCGCCATAAATACATATCATATCCAACTTTTCTACAATTGAAAATTGAACCATTTTTCAATTTTACGAAAAACCAACACAAAACTGAATTTACTTTCGTCAAATCTGACAGGTCTTCTGACAGATCGATAAATACATTATTGCAATGATGAATACTGATGAAAAAAGGCAATTTTATTACCTTTTTTCATCAGTATTCAAGGAAAACTACAAGTGTGCAATATGGCTGAATTCAGAATTCAAAAACCAATTGAAAATACTGGGTTACCATTAAAAAAAATTGGCGTCGGTGTCGCGACGCCCTATCGGATAACGCCTAGTGCTGGACCCTTTGTCACCAAAATGATCTGCTTTCACGAAATATGGATATTCTTTTTCATTTTTCAGATATTTGCTCGCGGAGTTTTATATGGGACATCATGTATATAGGTATATATAATTTCATATACCAATATTTATACTGATGTTTTTCTGTATCCTCATCATCATATCGTTTTACGACGTGAGGGAGTAAACAAGATCGAGTTTCAAGTTCTCCAAACCAATTGAAATCACTTTTCACATTTCTCAACCAGAAATGCATGCTTTGAAGGACAAAACATTATTTTTCATTAATTTATTTGATTGATTTTTATTTAATGTTCTGTGTCTATTTAGCAGCTATGAGAATTGGTCTTGAAGTAGGTATATTTGATAGCACCAGATGATTAGGGTGTCACTATCCGAAAATCGACGTTATTTTTGCATCCATTTTAATAACCTATAGAAATAATTTACATGGCAGAACAACCTTTTCCGGGTCGCTAACTCAGCAATGCAATCTAAATAAGCAAAAAAAAATAATGATGATGATGTCGACGAAAGCCGTTTTTGTCTGGTCCTGATTGACGAAGGTGTTACCGATAAGAAGTTATCGAAGTGCTTGAAGAGGTGGTAGTCGGTTGGCGACAGGTCTGGGATCCAAAAAAGGATTCTTTTGGTGGCTCAAAAGCAAAGAAGAACAGTTTCTGTCGATTGTTCAAATCGTGGAACACCCACTTTTCAAGCTGACCTTTCCAATGCGTTTGGAACGTAACGTAAAAAGAGTGGTTACAAATAACGTTACAAACATCGCTGATGTTCAATAAAACCCATCTTATAATAATTATGTTTGCATCAAATCTAATCTATTTTGCCAGACCATAATTATGTTTTTTATCAATTTCACACCAGTTCATTATTATATGATGAGTTATCCATTTTTTTTCTATTCATCAAATCTGGAATTAGTATTCCAGATAAATAATCGATCGATAGTCGTTAATTATGTTTGATCACCTCTTGTAGTTGATACATGTTATCATAAAGTACACTGTTCATCTGTTAGCAATATTAAAATCAACTTCAGCTACATCTATACAGTTGGCAAAATGCCAAAATTGATTATTTCGGGGACCAAAATAAATTATATAACGAACGGAGGATTTATTTTGGATGATACTAGTATCAATTATATAGGATTTTCAACACAAATGAATTGAATGAAAATTTCAAGTTTTGTACAAAACAATTGAAGGATCACTACTTTATAATGATTGTTGTAATACACTGCAAAACATAATTCAATGATTTACCAAGCTTTCTTATTAGTCAGTGGGCTATGCTTGAAGACTGGCAGTAAACAAATCTAAAGAAATGAACTTTAAACATTCAAGCCAGTCTCTGATATACCTACACAGTAGGTTGAATGGACTGAGGTCTATCAGAAAACCGATTTTCAATTATGGAGGATTATTGACTTTAGGTTGATGATGGCCACTATCTTGCACTGACGAGTGGCTAATGAGCCCGAAACCGGTCTGCAAGTGTGCCCGTTCCAAAATTGAAGGTCGACTCTTTAAGTTGTATTGCCAATTGCATATGCAGGAAAATTTTCTGTGAAGATTCCTGCACTGAGGCCTGTCGGATATAATCCAACGACGTTTGTGGTATTAGCCAGTGGAGTAGTTGTTTTCTGATAAGCGTCAGTCCATTCAACCTACTGTGAATGTATATCTGAGACTGGCTTGAACGAGACTGGCTTTAGATTTAATTTATAAAGCATTTGGTAGCCATTTACTTTGCCTTTCCAGCTAATATAACATATAATAAGTTTTTTAACTGTTAAAAAAGTTACAAGCTCATATAGAATTGATCGTTCAATTAATTGGTTTTAGGAGTTTATCAGTTTTGTATATAGTTTCTATATAAAGCTGTTGGCATTGTCAAGGTAAAAATAATTCATTCATTTTTACATTGAAATCTAGGGAAGAGTAGAAGAGCCACACGTTTTCATTATTTGTTTCCTGGAAATTGTGACTTTAAAACTCGAAATTTCGCGATTTAAGTCGAAATTTGGAGTTTTGTTTTGAATCTTTAAATTTTGACTTTGATCTCGCAATTTCGACCTTCAACTCTAATTTTGAGATAAAAGTAGAAATTTCAAGTTTGAAGTCGTACTGTTTATCAGCACCAGAATTGGTGCACATTATACGACTTCATAATATATTTGTGAATAATATTTTCTGGTCATCAGAAATATCTACCTACTACCTGGCCCCTTTCAAGCCCTTTACGTCGGCTAGAAAACTGGTACCTGTTGAATATAGCCTTGAAAATTATATTGTTAAGTTCAGGGTATTCTTTCAATTATAATTTTAGTCGAGGAAGCTATTTTATGCAACCATGTTGCCATGGACTCCATTTTTCTTGGATTTGGTGCATTTTTCATTAACAAATAATGATAATTTGTAGGATCTCTAACTTTTTTGTATTCGTTTATTTATGATAGCACATATTTCGGTAACTGGACATTGAATTCTGTTAAAATTTATAATAAAAATAATAATAAGGCGCTTATTAGGATACAATTTAATAAGTTTTCACTGAGATATTACAGTTTAAATCAGACTCATAAAAACTGACATCACTTTTGAAACAACCCAACCTAATACATACCTGTTATCTCTCATTTTGGAATTATAAGTTTTCAAATTTATTTTGAAAAGGGAAAACAGTATTGAATTCCCCTGAATTACAGAATACAAAATATAATTGTAAAGTAATTAAAAACGTACCTTGAACGTAAGTGTATTGCAACTATAACTGATTCATTTCGCCACGTAGGACGTATTTATAGGAAAATAAATAATTATGTAGTTTGAAAATAAAACAAAGAAAATAAAAGTTCTTTGTGGAAACTGCTTACTACCGTATGTAGATTCACCATAAGTCAGCATTGATATTGATCTTATTTATCTATGTCACCTTTGGTATGAATATACTCATATGAACATACTCATATGAACATACTCATAATTTTATTGGGCCCCACAGGACATATTGCGGTGTATCCTTTCCGAAGCTCTGGTTTTTCAGATATATTCCTCACAGTCGTAGGGGTCTGTAGAGAATCATTCCTCAGAGCCGTAGGGGGTTGTGTGGCATGGTTAAGCTGTTAGAAACGCAAGAAACGAAGAAGAATTTTTTTTTTTCAGTTCTCGGTCAGCCGTTGCAGGCCAGAAAGCGGCATTGTTAGAAGGTTTGAAGGTGCTGAAAGATGACGGTCAACAAAAGCGCAGTGTCACAGGAGACATCATTTCTCCAGGGCAGGTTATGGGCATTGAGCATCTCAGGGATCCTCGCCTAAATAAGGTAGGAAAATGTATGTAATTTTTCAATTTTTTGCTTTTTTGTGGGAGGGGAGTTGAATTAATTCCGACAAGTTCTTAATTAAATCGTGAAGAACTATTTCGCAGGTTTGCAGGTCACCAAATTGTTTACAATAAACAATACTCTTACATGAAGGCTGAAATACTTGCAGATCGAGCCTGCCAGATTAGAATCACGAACACATTAATCATTTCCGACAGAAAAAATTCCAATCTCCACTCTTTATGTATGAAAAAATGTTACATTTCTCGCAAAACTGTCGGCAGAAATTCTTGCAGTTCGGCCTTACTCGATAGGTGGTGTTTGGAATTCTGTCGGAAATGATTATTCTGGCCGAGATTTATATCTGAGAGACCCAACGTGCAAGAATTTCTGACCACCTGCAAGATTCATTTTCAATATAATGAAATTTCCTATTTTTTCAAAACCTGATAGATGGAACTTTTTTCTGTCGGAAATTATTAGTCTGGTCGAGTTCTTTATCTGAGAGGCCCGCCCAGCAATGATTTTAGCCTTTCCACAAGATTACAAGCAATGTTTACTGAGACCTGCAAAATAGGTAGACCCAATTGAGTCCGGAAAATAGTTATAAGCCTGTTTAGTAGTTTTGTGGTATTGACGATTATTCGAGAACTTGGCATAAGTTTGAGTCATTTTTGTTTTATCTGGACTTCTTTACTGATTTCTTTACTGAAATACTTACTTGTTTTGGAAATAATGCAGGAAATTTAGAGCCCGTAATCCCATTGTTATTTTTGTACCCTTGTTTTTCACTCCCACTATAGGGTGTTCTTCAAAAGACACCCTCTGATTGCAAGTATTTAAGTGCAGTAAGCAGCAAATTCAATAGTTCTCCCAGATGTTTCAATAATGAATTTTGTCTGTCAATCAAGATGAACATAAGTTAATTTTATAGTTAACTGTTTTTTGGAAATATAGTTGACGTTTCGAAAAATTTATTTTTACCATTTTCAAAATCTTATCACCTCACTAACTTGCCCCAATCATTCTTACGTTTACTTGGAACCACAGTCAAAAAATGGATAATACCCAGGTGACATATTCGATACACAAAGGAATCGTTTATATTCGACAAACCATTAAACTGGTTTAATTTTCTTGAAGATGATCACTTGGTGATCGAAACTCGTGTAGAAGTGTTACAATAACGGTTTGGTGTTGGGAAAAAATTCCAATAATATTTACCTTTGAAAGTATCTCAGTTTTCAGATTTATCTCGTCTCCACATAAAAAAATATTTGTTGCTAATAAACTCCTTTACCAAAACCGTTTTTATCGACTTATGGGTGGTTATTTACACTTCTAGGCGCGGAAAAGCAAACAAGTGGTATGTGTCGTCGTAGTTAGCTATTTTAATCGTCGCTGAGCTGATCTAATTCAATTTCACGTTATGAAACCGATCTGTTTATAGCCAGGAACTTGGGGTAAGCCATTTCCCGTGTACGAGATTATTACGTAGCGGGGCATTTGTGTACCTACTTTGAAAATTTGATAAGCCACTTCTCACATCTTCTGGAAAGGTTCCTTTATCAACCACGATAGATGGTAAAATTGAAATAATGATTTTAAAATCTTTAGAATCATCTTTTTTTTTCAATTGGCCATTTCCCTTCAGAATTTTCAAAGTAATCCATCTTGCGTTTGCTCAGATAAGTATCTGAGCAAAGTCGAGTACTGTAAAGTTACAGTACTCGACAAAATAGTGAGATGCTTCTATACAACTCTGGCGGAGTTTCTCCACCATAACGTCTGGTCAGACGAGATTTCAAACAGAGTCCTTTTCTGCATCTCAGCATTATCCGTTGTGCTCAGAAATACTTGAAGGTACTCATATAACTGTGGCACCCAGAAACCGGAGGCATAAGGTTACCCATTTGTTTCATATGGATGATCTTGAACTTGCTGCCTGAAGAAAAAGCTCTCCATCAGTCCTTAAGGATGGTGGAACAGTACACGCATACTTTGGTCTATCTCAGAAGATGATGGTACAGGGATTGCGGAGAGGAAGCATCCTACGCCATTCGGATGCTGGAGAGATGTATACTTCCATCGGGGTGGATCAACGCCACTTACAAGAGATAGCAGTAATAAAAAACGCTCTCTTTTCCAATAATTAACACAAACTCCGACAGATCTGGTCATCAGAACTGTCGAGGAAAAACAAAGTTGCTGCCACGAATATGCTTGTCATCTCACTCCACTTTGGAGTAGTAAAGTGGATTCAGAATCAGCTGTATGAACACAAAGTAAAGATCCTAAACATGATGGATCTTCAAGAAAGTTTGCATCCCAAATCGTCCGTTTCACGGTTGTACTTTCTCCGACAAAACAAACGTGGACTTCATGAGTGAGCAGGAATTAGAGCATTTATCTTTGAAGCAGCTGCCCGAGCGGCTGATGTACTGAGTTTAGTTTTGGACACTAAACAAGGTGGTCACCCGTTGCAACCCGTTCAGTGAAAGGGCCACATAAAAAAAGCGAGAATCACTTTACCCTTGGGGTAACATATGCGGTCTCGGCTTGTATCCATCGACATAATGCGATCCTTGAGAGAGCTTCTTACCATCACGGCACTAACACCTTATTGGCGGGACAGCTGTGTGGGAAATGAGATGTTCCGAATTTATTGGAACTATCCACCCATTTCCCACCCTCGGATTGATGCAAGCTAATAAGCCTGATGTCCTCTTCGGCCATCAGAGTAAGACAATTTTTTTCGTGGATTTTTCAGCTTGGGTGAGGCGAATATTGTTTTAAAAAGGAAATAAAAACAAATAAACTGATATCCTCACTTCAAGCTCCGCATACTGTCCTATCTACTCTGCTGAAATAGTTTTTCTGATTGTTGGAGTCGTTGGGGTCCTTGGGAAAGCCACACACCACTACTAGTCTCTCATGTCGTGGTGGTGCGGCTTGTGATGAATGGATCATCTCTTGGGTCAAGTCATGAAACCCTTAAGCGTGCGACCACCTGAGGATTAGGCAGATTGAGAACTCAGAGTAGTGAAACTTTAAAAATAGCTCCAAAGCCGAAGCCAAAACGTCTAAAAACTAAAATATTTCGACATGGTTCAACCAGGACTTCAGATATATGGTGACATGTATATTTAAGGGTTTTGTGCCACCCCAATTGAAATTTTTCATCCCAATTGAAATGCCTGTGACTCAAAATTAAAATAGAGAAATTTAGATGAGAATAAATAATCTTGGGCATGGTTTCACACAAAAAAAGAATCAGATACGTGACGGGAATACAGCAGTTTTTTTTTATTAGATGTGTTTAACTACAAACGGTGCGCAGTTCCACCCACGTAATGTTTTTGTTTCGTGTATTGGTTGTTAAGTGACTGTCAGCAAATAATAAGCAGTGTCAAAATGGCGAATATATTTTTTTAAATGCCATTCTGTTACTTATCGTATACATAAGATTTTCATCAAGTACTCAACGGTCAATTCCACCATAATGTATAGTGTTCAATTTTTTTAATAATCACCCGAAAAATGTCTGTGTGCTCGAACATTAATATACCTAATGTATTTTTTTCAAGGCAGTATTCACCAAATACAGAAAAATCTAGTCTCAGTATTGCTGTTCTGATATGTTTTCGCTGCCATTTGTTATATTGAAACAAAATTTTGGAATGATCAACGGCCTCCATTTGTTTTTTGTTTGATATTGTCCTACGTTAGGTACTATTTAAATACTTAAAATCATTGAATTATTCAATTATTCGAAAAAAATTGAATAAAATTGAATACAAGTCACCAAGTTTCCCGCCTCAAATTGTTTTTTTAATGGTTTTTGGCGACACTGAATAATTATACCACAGTAGAAAGCTACCTTTACTGTGGTTATGCTCTGGACATTTACCCTGGAACCGGCTCTGCCGAAGGTCCTTCAAATTTAACCTTGTGTTCGCAAAGTATATTTCATTCTGATTATGAAACGTGCTACGTATGCTATTAGCTGGACAAAATTAGTGACGACTTTATATATTTGTTTATTTTGAAATATTTAGTCATATTTTAAAGTAATTCTTATGTTGACGGAAATAATCGACTTGTATTACGTTGGCAAAAGTACACCGTTTCAAATGGCGCTTTATCGATTAAGTATTTACTGAAGTATTACAGTAGACCCATAAAAACGGACAAAACTATTGGAAAAACTAATACACGTTGGAGTCATATCAGGTTTGGAGTCATACCAGTTTTGGAGTCATATCAGGTTTGGAGTCATATCCGGTCATATTTCCCGGTTTCTTGCTTTGTATGATCGTGAATTATTTTTACTCCTTCTTGTAAATCGTTTTGTGTCTTGAAGGTTACGCTAATAACGCATTTCAATTCATTGTTCTTTTCAACACTTTTATAATATTTCTGAATTCAATAATTGAAGCAAAACACCAGTAAAATACAAAATTATTTCCCTTCTGTGATATGCTTTGAAATGGTCAGCCTCTGAGTACTAGGCCTAATTAGTTTGGTTGTGAAATATAGAGTAATACCTGAATCCCATGTTTAACTTTTTCATTTCTTTTCCAGGGTCTCGCTTTCACTTTGGAGGAACGTCAGGCACTCGGTATCCATGGTCTCCAACCAGCTCGGTTCAAAAGTCAGGAAGAGCAGCTGGAACTCTGTAGGATATCGATTGAAAGATATCAGGAAGACCTGAACAGATACCTGTACCTCACGGAACTCCACGATAGAAATGAGAAACTTTTTTTCAGACTACTGTCGGAAAATATCGAAACGTTGATGCCGATCGTTTACACTCCCACTGTTGGTTTGGCATGCCAAAAATTCGGACTGATCTATAGAAGACCCAGAGGATTATTCATCACTATCAACGATATCGGCCATGTATATGAAGTGATAAAGAACTGGTTAGTATAAGACGCTATGTATATGAGTAATGTAGTTGAATATATACCGAAAAACAATTAGTTTAGTTCCGAAATTTAGCAAAAATGTTCTTAAAGGATGTTTACATATTTCTGGTGAAAATTTGTTGATTTCTTAGAGCGCAGACATGATATACTAACTAGCTTTATGATGGCATATGAATCTATGGTCTGGTGGCCAAAGATGAAACAATATCCCGCTAATAACAAACTAAGCGAGGTGCAAAGACTTGCACTAGAGTCGTTATTGAATATTTAGCCTTTACATATTTCATAAAGAGGGGGAGCAATTACATGGGATCAGCCAAAACAGAAATTAGGGAATATGTGGAGGAACATCAAACCCACAGAGAGTAGGAATATGCGGAGGAAGCAACATCAAACATGTTGTCGGACCACATTACACGCAAATACATGTTCGACGAAAACTTTGCGATTGAAGTTTCAAAACGCAAAGAATGGAGAATGAACAGTCATCATGAGAACATTCTCGGTAGAAACACCTGGTATACATACGGGTCGGAAACCGATTGAGGGACGGGTGATGGAATTTACTTTGCAGGGAGAAATCTCAATTGAAGTTACCCGCTCGGTCAGTGCACATCATTCTTCCAGGCATCAGTCTTGTAAGGTTAATTTGAGCTGTCAACGAAATAGAAATCACTTCTTTTATTCAGTTCAGTTCTTGTAAATGTATATTCAAAACATTGCTGGACTACTCTAAAGCATTTGATCGTATTAACTACTCCCTACTTCTGGCAATACTGAAGTACCTGGGTTTTGCCTCTAGCGTGGTCACTCTGCTTGGAAATTATCTGCTGAACCGTTCTCATTGTGTCATACTCGATAACAAAAAATCGAATACCCTTAAAATAAATAATGGGGTCCCACAAGGATCGATTTTAGGTCCACTTCTCTTTATTTTATATACTTCTCAGTTCCCACACTGCCTTCTACACAATTCGATGAAAATTCACTCAATATTGCGCTCGAACAAATGAGTCATCGTTTGTTTGAAGATGATTGACAATGTTTCATGATGAATTTCACAAGTGCGGACTTACATTGTCTACTATATAAAATGATTTGAAATCCCTGAAACAACTAAAAAAGAATAATTAAAAATGAATAGCTGAAAATAACAATTATATTAGGCCAAAATAAACCTGAAATGAAATAATAGTGAAATAAACTACAAGTAAAAATAGAACAATTGAATAAATAAAAACAAAATAAAAATAAAGGAATGAAAAAAGAAAATAAAAATAAAAAGTGTAGAGATTCCAAGTCACGTTAGTTCACGACGTTTCGATTGTTAGTATCTACAATCGTCTTCGGGTGATGACTGGACTGATTCCTCCGAGAGATGACTATTTATAGGTCGTTCAAATACTATCACTTATCCCTGCTTTCCATTTTCCGCTTCACTGGTTCCGTGGCCAACTCCCGCCGAAACGGTCATTTCCCACATTTCCATCGATGGGGTTCAATTACCAAAAAGTGACGTCACCAAAAATTTGCGTCTTTATGTCGATGATTCTCTGCGTTTCATGCTAACTAAGCTGATACTGTTTATGGTCCGGGACTCTTGAAATCTGACAGGCAGACTTCAAAAACTGCAGAATTCGTGCATAAGACTCGTCACAGGCGTAAGGAGACGTGAGGATATGTCTCAATACTTGGAACCACTCGGGTGGCTGAATATGGATGCTAGGCGCACACTGCATTCTGCTAGTTTATTCCATAAGGTCGTATCCACTGAGAAACCTGCCTAACTATTCACGAAACTGTCCTTTAGAAACGATATACAGCGTGACTCACGGTCGATGGTAGGTTAGACGTTTCTGGAAAACGCAAAGCATGATTTTTCTGAAAATTTCACCTCTCACATTTCCTTACCTGTTCTATTGATCTGAAATATTTTCAGCATTGCGGCGTTGCCACTTCCATCAAAAAGTCCTAGCAACTTTATTTTTTTTAATGGAACACCCCGTATATTAATACATTTTTGGAATCGCTCTGGTATTTTAATACTTTTTTGTTAATGATGTCCTATACCTATGTTTTCTGTTTTCGAGATAAAAAATAAATTGTGCTAAATATGGTCCTAAACATAGCCTTAATTGAAATTAAGTACATCAGTACTCTCAATTCATGAAAAGTTGATATTTTGATGATAGTTTGGATAAACTCGAAATATTCAAATAACACCAAGAAATCGACTCCATATCATACAGGGCGGGCTAAAATTACTATTATTTCCATTGTGCATAAAAGTAGTCAAAAGTTCATTTTTTCAAACGAAACTTCATCTTCAAACGAAACGAGTACTGTATACGCTTTCTTTTAAAACACCCCGTAAAAAAAGTCAAGTGGCGTGAGATCGGGTGATTTCGGTGACCAATCCCACGGCCCTAAACGCCTAAACCAACGATCGTCAAAGAGTTCGTCAAGTTTCCTGAAAACTTCCTGGGTGGAATGAGCTGGCGCTTGTTCCATTTGAAAAAATAAAGTTGCTAGGACTTTTTGATGGAAGTGGCAACGCCGCAATGCTGAAAATATTTTAGATCGATAGAACAGGTGAGAAAATGTGAGAGGTGAAATTTTCAGAAAAATCATGCTTTGCGTTTTCCAGAAACGTCTAACCTACCATCGACCGTGAGTCACGCTGTGTATAATCTAAATTTGAGATTTAAACATCTTTTGACTGTACCTAAACATAAAACTTCTCTTTTTCGAGGATCTTTTTCTTATAACATTGCACGCTTATATAATCGGCTTCCCATTTAATTGAAATCCCTACTACCACTTAGTTTCAAGAAAAATTTGAAGAGATTTATGCTAATCCGGTTTTCTTCTTTTATAACATTGATCAGTTGACACTTATACATATGTTTTCACCATAAATATGTAGAAATCATCAAATTTATCATTGTTTGTGACATGATTTTTCACATATGAAACATTAAATTCTCATTTATTAATTTTTTGCCTCTCTTTTCTCTGCTTCTCTCCCTTCTTTTCTTTTTTTTTTCTATTTTTCATTAAGTTCGATTGCAAATAATGTGTATTGATATAAGTTATCTATTACTGGTTGGATGAAAGAGCAATTTCTCTTATACTCTGAGTATCCTTTCAATAAAAGCATTTATTATTATTCATAATTGATTCGAAACAGAACACAACTCTATTATTATTATATTAATCAAGCTTCGGGTAAACTTCGAAGTTTCGGGTGAAGATACTTGTCTTCATCTATTCATCATATTACATATCATATTACATGATTTTATTGACTTTCTGATGAGACAAAATGTTTCATGGAGAAATAATTAACAGGCCAAAGGCGTAATTCCATTAGTTGGATGCAGAAGTCTGAAAAAATGCGGACTCTTTCCTAAAAACATCTCTTATATTTATTTAGGTGAAAAACGAAAAAAAAATTGATTATCTATCGTAATGAATATGTGTGATTTACGTTTGAAGGAAGTTCAATTATATGTATCATCATTACGAAATATGGTTGGACTATCATATTGATGCTTATGATTGTCATTGATTTGAAAAACATAAGATGTTTCTATATTTTCTTTATTTGTCAAAAATATCTGCAATTTCAGGCCCGAACCTAATGTGAAAGCTATAGTAGTCACGGACGGTGAACGTATTTTAGGTCTTGGAGATTTGGGAGCTTGTGGAATGGGCATTCCCGTCGGAAAACTCTCTCTTTATACTGCTCTGGCTGGAATCAAACCACACGAGTGTTTACCTATAGTTTTGGACGTTGGTACGAATAATCAGGTGAGAATATGTTGACAGTGCAAACTTGTACAAAAATAAAATACTAACAGAATTTGAGTCATTGAATGAAAATCATTTTTGGGGGGATCGTGATTTTTTGACCTTATTAAAGTGTAAGGGCTTTTTCAATGATCAACAATGGCGATTTATATGACTGTTTTCAGAAATTTTAAACTCTTTGCTTGTAGGAAAAACATTACTGTGCATTTTGAATGAGACGGTGAATATATTCATTCAGGTTAACTTTAAGTCGCGTGAAAGTTTCTTCAGACTTTTATGTACTTCTCTCTCTATTTCTTTCTTTCTCGTGTTGAAGAAATTCATAATAGGTTCCATAATCGTAAAAGGATTTATAGAGCTTCCAAAAGTTGTCCAGAGATTACAGTCTGACAGTAAAAACAGATTTCAATTTGAGATTTTTTTTTATTTTTATATTTTGAAAAATGACTCTCTAGCACAAGGTGAGTTGTAATACAAGCCATTGGCTTAGATGATGCACCTAGTGCAAAGCATAAAATTATCTTGTAAATATGTCTGAATAAATATGTCTAATATATGTTCGATAAGATTATGAAACTGACTTTCAAAAATTCCCTGCAATCAACTAGAGCTGATCGATAATACTCCCTGAGGCACAACGATAGCTATTGCCGGAGTTTTCTACGATCCTTAGCTAAACTGGACATACAATGACTAAGTTACATGCCTAATTCGCGGCCAGAAGGTGCGTTTTCAGCCGCAGTACTCAAGTGCAGTGATTGCTTCCTCGTGGATACACTCGTATGAGAACGTATGAGAACTATGAGAAAATGAGAATTTGTCTGCACAGAGCTTCCGTCGTGCTATTGAGGTGGTGACGTAGCCTCTCGTCTCCTGTTGTCCAAATGGGCTGATACCCTCTTGCCTTGATGCCAATAATTGGAAACAGGTGAGACAGTTAGGTTTTTTATTTATTCATTCAAAATATCGCTGCTGCCTCAATGATTTCTCCTTATAGAACAATAGTTTTGTTTCAACGAACAGTTAGTTTAACGAATTCTTTGATTAATATTTGGTTATACTTCATACACCAAATGTGTCCAATTAACTTCAGAGTTGGCTGTGAATATATCTTATATATTCAAATATTTCCAGAAATCAGTATTATCCTCCGTATCTTTGATGTACAGTTAAATCCTAATGGAAATCTTCTTCAACAAACAGAATACACAATTCGCCTTCCACTGAAGAATAATTTGGAATTGAACAGCAAACGGCTATCGGAGTTCGACTCTGGAACAAAATCACGTATGCCCTTTGCATCGAATTTGTAGATGACACCGCACTAATGTGTTTCTCTATGCCTAGAGAATTCAGAGTAGCGTACCTGCAGAAACATGGTTCCTGAAGTGAGTTTACTGAGTCCCCTCAAAAATGCAAGCGATGAATTGAGTTCATCAATGAATCAGGCGGCGAGAATCCGAATCCGGCCAAGCAACACACCTCATTGAGCCGTACCAAGTCTGAAAATAAGCAGCGAGTCGCAAGAGTCCAACTCCTTTGATTAGGAGACGATACGATTGATTCGGGGATTCGAGCGTCAGCCGTAGTCCCGCTGCGTTGACCGTACTTTGCAGAGCTTTCAAGAATGACATTATTACATGAGAAAAGGTTGAGAAAAATATATTGTATTATATAGAATCCTAGTATGGATTGAAAATTGTAGCGATATTGTTGTAACATGCCATTGGAGATAATGGGGCATTCGTTTATCAGATGGAGAGATTGTACAAGGTGTCTTCAGATATAGTTTCTGCGTGGTCGTCTCTTTGTTGAGGCCTGGTGTACTTCAACAGAGCTTTTTAGGTCTGTATCGTCCCTATCAGGACTAACTGAAAAGAATTCATCTACGATGGAGCGAGGGGCCCACTAGCCAGCTTCTTTCGACTTGTTTGTCCTAATTAGGTCCCAATACATGGAGGTATGCTGACCCAGCTCCCTTATGTGGAGCTGGGCAGTAAACCGCTACGCGTCGGGCAGTAAACTTCATTCTCGGGAGGAAAAGTAACACTTTCCTCCCTTGTTATACAAATAGCTAGTACTGTATTCATTGATGCTGTTCAATTTTTTCCAAATTTTAATTTTTGCTTCTTTTCAGCTCATTACTATATGTTGTTGTTGAGCGATTTGTAGCCAGTATTCCTCTACGAATTTGAGTTGAACCAAAGCGCTACCAAAACAGCCCGGAAGTTAACCAGGCATTTGGCAATGTGTTAATGAACAACATACTGTTCGACGTTTTGAGGACCCTGGTGGTGACTGACTCATCACAAACGGTGCATGAGATGGTTCAAAACGTTTAGGGAAGGTCGTGGGGTGCCCCAGGATTTGAAAAATCGACAGAAATTGTCACGTTCTGATCGAGGTCTGTTCTTTTTTGCTTTTACGCAGAAGGAACCTTCAATGAATCGGATTGTCATGTGTGATGAAAAGTAGATCAACTACGATAACACGAGTTGTTCAGCACAGTGGTTGGACACCGATGAGCAATCTTGACATTTCCCAAAGGCGAAAATCTCCAAAAAAAGAATATGGTTACTATGTGTTGTACAGCGGTTGGTGTGGTCACTAAATCTATAACCGGGCTTGACCATCACAACCGAGTTCTATCATAGATAAATCGACGAAATGTACTGAAAACTGTGTCAACAGCAGCCGGCACTAGTCAACAGAAGAGGTCCGATCACGCTCCACAACAACGCCCGTCCACACGTCAAAGTTCTGCCTCATCCACTATACTCCCCAGACATCAGTATCTCGCCAACCGACTACCATCTCTTCAAGCACTTCGATAATTTTTCCACCGGTAAAACCTTCGCCAATCAGGACCAGGCAAAAACGGACTTAGTCGACTTTATTGAATCCTGAACAACCATTGTTTGTGCTAACGGAATAAATCGACTGGTGTTACGTTGACAAAAGTGCACTGATTCAAATGGCGCATATTTCTCACAAAAATGAAAATGAATTAACATAACTACCTCAGATGGACGACAGTTTTCTTCAGAAATATATACCTTCTTGGAATGGGGATTAGGCTTTTCTGGAAGATGGAAGAATAAGTCGTTTGCAGGTTGTGAATGACGCTGCTGGAGGGCAGCAGGTTGTGAAGGACTCAAAGGACTTATCACGACTGACGGAAAATAATTGGTGAATTGATGGCTTTCATGAGACCTCCCTGATTATACAGTTTCTTTCATGTTCATTCAGTCTTGTTCCCATGGATCTTCTGATGACTGAAGGTGACTGAAGGAACGTAGAAGAAACTGCGAATTAGGCCGAAAAGACAAGTCAGCTGTGGCAGAACCCGCACTTAGTGGAGAAAAGAACAGAATTCTGTTCGAATATACGAAACTTATTGTCCCCGACCAGGGATACCATAGTCGACTGGTACGGGAGACAACAGAAATCCACAAACATACGGATAATTTCAACAGAAAATAAGAAGCTGTGCACTTCAATCGAATATGGAATCCCATTCTCAGAAGTTCAATGATAACAAACTGCATGACATCAGGTAGAAAAGGGTCAACAAACGTTATTGAATCGTGCCAAATGTAGGTACAAATATTTCCACATCAATATAAACACACTTTACGTAATGCACCCAAGCCAGATCCAAGTAATAGCACACCAAACCACTCGAAGAGTCAACATAAATACGCGTGACGCAGCCGTAATATCCCGTCATCGAAGATAACTCGGGATGTATAAACCTCAGAGGAAGCTAGCCCCTCGCATCAGCGAAAGAAATTTGGAAGATATTCCAAAAATCCACAGCTTTCAAACCCGGAAAATAGTGACACTGAAAATTTAGGCCAAGAAAGCCTTAACCATTTTGTCAACTTTGAAGACTTCGACTTATCAAAGCGCCTGACCTGCTTGTGGGCTGAAGTCCTAAACTGAGAGTTTCACATGGCCTAACAGGATGGTATCTTCATCACCTTAGTCTACCGCAGTCATATGACGAGTATATAGAGATTCCTGACACAAGGTGTAGGGCCTGCCACGAGGTGCCTGAGGCCCTTTTGAACTTTCTGTTGCCACGTCCAGCATATGCGATGTCAGTCTACATCCGTCGACATAACGTGGTTCTAAAAGGGCTTCATTACCAGCTACGGAATTACGGTATTGACAAGACATCGATGTTGCTCTAGGTTTCGAGGGATATCAAAACCGTTGTCGGAAACAAGTATTCGTTGTGGGTTGGTATTCAAAAATAAATACTGAAGAATGAGTTTTATCAATTATACTGTACCCTATTGGAAAATCTCAAACTTATTTTTGAAGTTGAGTTTGTATAATTTTCCACCTGCATCTTTCTCGTTTGCTCAAGAAAACAAATATAGTTTGATTCATTTTTTTTCATACTTGTTAGAGCCATCATCATACGTAATTTGAAAACTTTTGTAACTAAATTAAAGAATTTTCATTCAAGGATTCCATGAAATTGTATTCGAGACATTCATCGCTGTTATTCGAGAGACCGGAAGCAAAAAGGAATCTGCTAACCTTTGGTATGAAATGATACAATTACGTTTTGAGGCAACCAGTCTCCTGTGGAAGGTATGCGAGCTTTTTAGGTTTGTGACACATCATTGGCATTGTGTATTTTCTAACCAACGGATTCTTGGATGATTTGCAATATGAATCACAAAAATATATTGACAGTGACATTGACATAATAATTGAAGCATTCCATTCCATTCAACGTCGAAGTTTGATATCATCTGTCATATATCAAAATATTCTTTCGAACAAACGTTACATTTCAATTCAAAGATATTTCCACCTGAAAGCAGCGGATGTTCCTGCAATTCAGGAACCCTTAGGTACCAGTTGAGATGATGGTAAACGACCAGATGGTATGTCTCTCATACTATGGAAATATAATAAACCTGTGATATGGGACTTCACCTGCGTTGACACGGTCGCGGCTTCCCATCTAGCCGAAAGTTCGAAGTCTGCTGGAACCGCAGCATTATCTGGCGGAAAATTTAAACAAAAAAAATTCCAAAATATTGGTAACAACTATCTGATCCATCCAATAGCGGTTGAAACTTTTGATGTTCATAGCACGGAGTCTCTGTTATTCGTTCATGAACTCGGAAGGAGAATGGGCCAAGCAACGAAAGATCACCGTTCTACCTCTTTTTGATAGAAAGAATCAGTATTGCTATTCAACGTGGTAATCCTGCTTCGGTCTTTGGAACTATTCCACCTTCACATAATTTTGATGAGATCTTGCATTGCCCTCATTTCAGTACGGAACTGAAACCTCTTCGAAACAAGCCGAAATATGTGGATATTTATCAGTCTCTTATCAAGGTTAATTCACAAGTTATTGATCCACCTTCTTCTTTTTCAGTGCGGTTAATGGGCTTAGGTCATTCTTGCCCCCAACATATTAAGTTGCAGTCCTCGTGGTTCTGGTTTCCTTTCAGTGGAAGAGTTTCATAAAACAAGAGTCGAATCGATCGAAACCCTTCATCATTTGGAAGGATCGATCGCAGCTTGAGAAATGGTTCTTATGCAGATTACTTTTTTCTTTACGAATCAGTAGAGTGTTGTCCTAGAAATATTGAGAAGAAAATTGGATTATATAATTTAGGAAACGCTACATAAATAGCATTTTATATTAATAGTATTGTTCATGACGGAGAATTTCAAGAACAAGGTTTTGATGATGAACGAGAACAAGAATGTCTTCTACTTATTCACCAAACTCAAACACCTGTTCATACATTCGTAAGAATGTATAATCTTTCCCTTCAACCGATTTCCTGGAGTCTTTGAAGTCCACTAGATACTCGATAGGATAACAAGAGGATCGTTTCGAATTCTTGGGGCTCTTTTTGAATACTCTTCGTGAGCAAAACAATAGCAGAATCAACACTCCTGACCGCTCTGGATTGGATGATTCTGTACAGTCTACCTCGTCTTGTGTTTGTAAATCTTTTTTGGAAAAATCCTCACTTGTTTATTTTGTAATAAATGTTGAAGAGGTAGCAAAAACGTATATAAATTTCTGGATCTTCAACTAGCGTTTCCTAATATGACTAATAACCAGTCCGTGCAAAGCTTACTGTTGAATCATCTGAAAAATAGAACTTTCAACACGTGATGATCAACTGTATTGCCAAATATGCGCCGTAGTAACTGACTATTATAAGGAAATAAGTATAGCTGAGGCACCAGTGAATCTAATAATAACACTGATGATCTTCAAACATGACTCAACCTCTGACGGAAGCACCAAACTATTAAGGTTCAAAATAGATGAACACTTCAATCTAGCAGACCACTATTATAATATTCATGCAGTTATTGTTCACTGGCATTGAATCTGGTCATTATTACGCCTTGGTCAAAGACAAAACGGACTGGTTTGAGTTTGACGATAGTCCTTTCACTAAGTGTTTTTGCGATGTATTGAATTCATTGGAGCCACTGGAGACACCCCACATTTTTTGTTCTATGAGAGAGAGGACATTGGCAGATCAAGATCTTCAGATGATGTGGTGCTGCAGGTTTTTCCGGGTTTTCCTGCACCTGAAAAAGCAAATGTGCCACTGGAATCGATGAAGTCGCCCCGGAGCGCCAATTAATTTCTGTTGTTGTTTTATAACTTCATGGTTTGTATAGAGTATACATCTGTTGAAAAAATACCTGTTTTTTTTTTACAAATAACTACGTCTCTTTTCGGAATATGAATGTAGAATGCGAATTGAAAGTTTTATTTTCATCTTTTGTCGTGTTTGGTTTTGATTTCGTAGATGATAATAGCTCCTCATTAGACACTACTCGTATGTCATAAAAACAAATGGAAATAAAAAATTATTCAGAAGTAAAATATCTTATTCGGGCTACGGCATAGATAAAGTTGGTCTGCATACTTCCGGTTCCTCATAATATTACCTCATTGAAATCTTTTTTGGTATTAATCAACAACTATGGTAAATTTGTTCCAAATCTTTCTTCTGTTTTGCATCCGCTGCTCAAGTCGAATTCAAGATGAGAATGGTCTGATGAATGCGAATTCGCATTTGAGAAGGTTAAACAGTTGTTGATGTCAGCACAAGTATTGGTGCATTATGATGAGAATTTACCATTACGTTTAATAATGGATGCTTCAGATGAAGGCCTGGGGGCTGTGATCACACATAGATATAATGCCTGACGGTTGTGGGAAGCTTGCTTTTGCCTCGAGAACCTTGTCAGAGGCTCAAAAAAATTATTGTCAAATGGAAAAAGAAGGTTTAGCAGTTATTTTTGGTCTTTGCAAATTCAATAATTATTTATTCATAAGAGAGTTTACACTAGTCATTGATAATAAACCTCTGATGTATATTCTTCATAAAAAAAAATATTCCACAGTTTTCTGCAAACAGACTTCGCAGATGGGCCTTAATTTTGTCGTACTACCAGTACAATATTGAGTATGTGAAATCAGAAGACAATCACGCCGATTTTTTATCTAGGGAACCTTTATCTTTAGGCGAAAACAGTTTAGATCAGGTAGATTCAAATTTTGTCAGTTATTTTTCTGACAATGGAGATTATCCTCTTGATTTTCTTCAGATTAAAGATGCAACACAAAGAGATGAAACATTAGTAAAAATTATAAAGTATATAAATCAGGTTGGCCCAATGATTCATACAAATTAAAACACAAAAAAGAATAATTCAAATCATTTTATAGAATTTATAGAAGGAATGAATTATCGATCGAATCGGATTGCTTACTATGGAATAATAGAATAATAATTCCAACTTCTTTGCAAAAAATATTTTAAAGAGTCTACATGCTAGTCATATGGGTGTGGTGAAGATGAAAAGTCTTGCACGATCATATTTCTGGTGGCCAGGGCTCAACAAAAAAATTGAAGAAATTTGTAAAACTTGCGAAAGCTGTCTGATGTATGAAAAATCACCAGATAAAGCTAGTTTGACTTGTTGGCCATGGCCGGAACAACCTTGGTATAGGTTGCATTTAGATTTCATGGGTCCATTCAAACATAAGTATTTTTTAATAGTTAAGGATTCTCATAGTAAGTGGTTGGGAGTTTTTCCTATGTTTTATATTATCTCGAGTTTGACAATAGAGATTCTAAGGGGTTGTTTCGCGCGTTTTTGATTATCAAATCACATCGTGACAGATAATGGTACATCTTTCTGTTCTCAAAATATTGAGAAGTTTTTAGCTCAGAATAATGTAGGTCATATTACGACACCTCCTTACCATCCTTCCTCTAGTGGTGCGGCGAAGAATTGCGTGAAAATAATCAAAACGGCTCTTTTGAGTGCTCTTGGTAAAAGTAACCAAACAAATATCAATTTAGTTCTCAATAACTTTTTATTCGACTATCGCAACACTTCTCACTGTAGTAGTCCTGCCAAATTAATGTTTGGAAGGAATTGGAGAACTCGTTTTGACTCACTATTGTCAAATTGTGAAAAATCACGTCCTAAAAGCACAAAATAAACAAAAATTATATTTTAGAGGTAAGAGAGTAGTGAAGTGCGTTCCTGGAGAATCGGTGACAGTGAAAGATTATAGAAATGCGGGTGAAGTGATTTGGGTTAAGGCTAGAATTGTCAGGAAAATTGGAAGGTCGACATATATAGTTGAAGTACCAGAATTAAATAATATCAAATGGAAGCGACTTATTAATCAGATAAGTTGTTCCAAATACTGCAGACCTTTCCACTTCTCGTGACATGAACTGTTCGTATGAACATGTAATCTCGCGACCAAAGCGTACGGTTAAGCCACCTGAACGCTTAACTTATACTTGAATATATAATTGACTCATAACATATAGGTGTATATATTTTTTTAAGGGAGGAAATGTGGTATCCTGTATATAGTTTGTTAGTGTAGCACTCTGTACATAGTACTTTTTTATATATTATCTACGTACTGATGAGCAGTATGTCTAGGTGAGGGACATAATAAAGATCGGAAAATAAGGAGTTGTTTCATTTAAGTCGAATACATCAATATGTATAAGTATGAAATGTAATAAGTAATAAGTATGTGGTCAAGTCACATACTTATTACACTACTGACACTTCTGAATGAACCAATTCAAGGAAAAGAGTAACATGTTTTTGAGAAAATTTATGTTGAATTTTTCATCGTGAAATAATTTGTTACACATTTATAGTTGAGATCTGTGGCGTCTGTTTTCAGTAGGAGATAGGAAAGTAGCAAATGAAAACTAACACTAGTTTAAAATATGTTTCTTTCGTCAACCAGCTATCGCACCCCTACGAACGACAACTCTCAGAAGTCGAAACTTGTGCGAGCTAAGGACTTACGAGGTCTTACCTTTCAAAGTGTAATTCCTAACACGGGTTGGAAGATAGCAAGTGAAAATCGAGCGTTTAGCCTGCGGCTTGAACCATTGACTCACACATGGGCCAATTGACTGAGTGAACAAAGCACACACTTCGAACCGCCCGGCTACCGACCGAAAATAGAGTTGAAATCACTCTTATCTGAAGATGTCAATCCAAGCCAGGATGGAATCACTTGGGACCATCCAACTAGCAAGACTTTTCTGGACGAAATATCTAATGATAAATAAATCAATTTAAAAATATATTCAGAATTTTGACACCCCAGTCTCATACATCTGAATTTCACAAGGATTTTATTTTCTATCAATTGAAAAGGTTCCGTTGGGATTTTTTTTCTGCTTTTGAAAAAAAAATACTAATGGCAACAAACCAGAATTTAGAAGTATTTCAATTCTATACAAACTCAATCTGCTGATATAATGTCTGCACATTTCGAACAAAAATGTAACTATTTTCCATACACCTGTATTAACCATACTAAACCCTTTTCCTCCTCTAAACCGGGAAAAACATTTGTCTTTCTGATATGCCGCCATAACGCAGCCTCTCCAAATGTATATTTATTCATTTAATTTCCGAAATTGTCAATTTTGTTTTTGTGTGATCGTGTATCAGGTTTATTATTGGAAAATACTTGCTGCTATTGCACAACTCAATCGTAACATCACTGTTTATTGTTTCATCAATTTTATGAGCTATCACGGTATTGAAACACAGGTGATAAAAATATATGCACTCCAAAATGGTGAATGGAAAGGCAATAGCAGGTAGGAAGCCACCTCATAACTTGCAGTATCTACTGAATAAACGATTGTTTAAAAAAAAAGTGTGGATAAATGTGAAAATGTGTACCTAGCAGTACCTCTTGAGAAATATGTTATGTTTGTTATGTTGATTTTTTTTCCATTTCATTAGTTCGGACGTCCATTGTTTAATATGATATAAATTGATTTGAAATACCTGAAAGAATATGTGAAAAATTGAGAGAGAGATTAGCTGAGAAGTAAAAATTGTATTAAACAAAAAATAACTGAAATTACAATGAAATAATACAAGCAACAACCAAAAAATTAAAAAAAAATCAACTATCAACATGAGATGAAAATCAAAAATTATTAACAAAAAACGAAAATTAAAAATTGAAAAATTCCAAACCAAGTTACGTCACGACGTTTCGATTGTTAGTATCCACAATCGTCTTCGGGTGATAACTGGACTTATTCCCCCGAGATCTGACTATTTATAGGTCATTCGAGTGCTTTCACCTATCCCGTCTTCCCTCTCTTCGCTTCATCAGTTTTAGCGGAAGTTGACCGTTTGGCGGGAGTCAGAGAGGAGGATCAACTGATCAGTTTCGACGTGGAAAGCCTCGATACCAACGTCCCTGTTGAAGAAGCACTTCAAATCGTAGAGAGGAAGCTATCCAAAGATAGGGATCTGCGAGATAGAACAAACTTACCGATACAAGTAATTATGGAATTACTAGGTTGCTGTGTACGAAACTGCTACTTCCAGGACAAATTTTGTACGTAAGATTAGGGACTGCCAATGGGATCGCCACTTTCACCGGTTATAGCCAACATATACAGTGTCATCCCCAAAGTATACACCATATGAGAAACTTATTTATTAAAGATTTTTCGACAAAATGTTATTCCTGATGAAAGTTTGTACATTTCCTGAAACCAAACAGACACCAACAAAATACAGTAAAACACACGTAATATACGAGGAGCCTTCAAATATTTGATTTTGAGACAAGAGTAAAGTACTCTTATTTTAAAAAAATCTCAGGAAATGCTATTTGAAAAAGTTGTACAGCATTGAAAAATATATTCAGGTCATGGTCATGGCCATCCAAGTGAAGTTTTATTTTTTTCACACATTTTTTTAATGAGGACTAAGAAAAGAACAATTTGCAATAGATGGCCATGACTTCAAATCTGGATGTATTTTTTGATGCCGGAAAACATTTTCAAATAACATTTCCCAAAAGTTTTCAAAATAAGAGTACTTTACTCCTGTCTCAAAATCAAATATTTGAAGGCTCCTCGTAAATTACGTAATACAAAGAAATGTCTCAAAAAGAAACTTCAACGAAATGGTTACACCAAAGTGATGGTGGAACAAGTTTTAGCTAGAAGACAGCAAAAGCTCAACAAGAAAGAGAAGCCGCCACAACCAGTACTTTACTTTCCCACATCAGAGGATTGTCAGAAAGGATAAGAAGAATTGGGTTCAAGTATAACATCAGAACCTGCTTCAGATCTGAGAACACTATCCGTGGCATCCTCACAAAAACCAGGCCACCAAACGCGGACTGCGATTTCAAGAATTGCATTTACCGGATAGCCTGCGGTGAAATTAAGAGGCCATTGAAAGTTCGCATTGCCGAGCATAAGAAACACACACAGCGAGGAGAAACCAGCAAATCAGGAATAGCAGAGCACGTTTGGACTCATCAACATAACATCAAGTGGGCTCAAGCTGAAATCATCCACAAGGAAGAACACTGGATTAGGAAAAAATTCAAAGAAGCCGCATATATGTTGTCCAACAACGCATTTAGTCAAGCTAGCATAGAGATACGCAACATATGGAAACCTCCAACCAAGCAGATTACGACCAACTCCCGCCAAACGGTCAGCTTGCGCTGACCTGTGAAAGCTTTCGCTGATAGGTGAAAGTACTCGAAAGACCTTCAAATAGTCAGATCTCGGAGAAATAAGTCCAGTTATCACCCGAAGACGATTATGGATTCTAACAATTGAAACGTCGTGAAGTAACTTGGTTTGGAATCTTCTAATTTTTACAAACAACAATCCTCATAAGTCGTAACTTGTGCGAGCTAAGGACTAACGAGGTTGAACGTAAGCAAGTAAAAATTGAGCGTTCAGCCTGGGGCTCGAACCATCGACTCACATATCGGCCAATTGACTGAGTGAACAGAGCACCCACTTCGAACCGCCCGGCTATCGACCGACCGGAAATAACCCTCAGAAATTGAAACTTGTGCGAGCTAGGGATCAACAAACCATGCGTTTCAACGTGCAATTTCTAGAACAGTGGATTTTTTTTATATTTCCAAAATTGAGTATATAATGTTTGTTTCGAAAGTTTTGTCCGTTTTCATGAGTCAACTCTGAACTGTAATATCTCAGTGAAGTCGACCGAGGCTGTTTTCGACTGGTTCTGATTGGTGAAGGTTCTACCGATGAGGAAGTTATCGTATTGCTTGAAAATATGGTAGTCGGTTGGTGAGGGGTCTGGGGAGTGTGGTAGGTGAGGCAGAACTTCAACTCTAAATTCATTTAAAATTCCACATTTTTATAAAATTTTCACCCATATTCGGTGAGTTGCCATTAGTAGAAAATGGGAGTTCTATACAAATATTGGTGTTGCATGTTTGCATCGTGTGGACTCTCTAAAGATCCCTCGTTCAGTGGCGAATCCAGTGTGATCTTCAGGATGAGATGTTTATAAAAAAAGAAAGAAAAAGCAGGATATTGAAAAAACCTGCTGCTGATGTTCGGAATTAGCGGTCTTTTATTGATGGTACATAGGTATTCTATCTGATAGCATGACTCATCATAGTGGATGCAATACATGCCAATTCCCTATTGGAGTATTGATGAAATTCAGTGATATTTTTCATTGAGACATGATATTCCTACACTCTTTTCGTGTATTCGCTAGTGTTCGCGTTCATCTTCTATATTCTTGATTTGATGTTTTCATCCATCGCATGAATTGTGCTTTCATTCCGGAAAGAAGAGACGCTCCCATTTCGGATGATAACATTTCTGGAAAAGCTAGCGTTAACCTTTCAAAGAAGCCTCAATATACGAATGAAAGCAGATCTGAAAAAAAGCTGTCAATGCCTGTTAGCAAAACGCTAGAAAACATTCCGCATTAGGATGGCCCTCAAACCCGACTAATATAATAGAAGGAGCTTTCTGGTTGTCTTCAAAGCAGATACAACATTACTGGGTCACTGGTTTTTTCTTATTGGTAGTGGAGATGATTTCGTTTCTATCAGTTCAATTGAATGACCTGATATGAGAGTAATTACATGCGGGTAGCTATACTCAATTAATGTCAATTTATTCTTCCTTTCAGATGGAATTGCGTTTCCATAACTATAAATTTCTGTTACCTTTCCATATAGTCTTGGAAAGTTAGCTTTTATTTTCATAAAGTTCACAGGAAACCAACACATACAGAGAGGTATGCAAAATAGGGGTATTATCTAAACTCTGGTTGCCAGACGTAGTTCGATCTTTTGAAATATGCTTCCAGAAGGAATGGGTATAGTGAAGAAGATTTCAAGCAAGCATTATAACCAAGAAAAAGAAGTCTACGACTACTTCAAATAGGCGTGTCGAAGAAAAAGCTTTTCTGTCCTATGTGAAGTATGTTACTGACCTAATCGAGATAATTCTTGAGGAATATAACGTAATATCGATAATGGGAACAACGAACGTCATTAGAGAGAGTCAAAGGTCAGCTATAGACCCCAGGCAGCTTTCAATTTTACCAGGGATTTACCGAATCTCTTGTGGTTGTGGACCGATACACATTGGACAACGAAGAGACGCGAAAAGGTTCGTTCCAACCTTGAGTCACAAACAGATTTCCAACTGTTTGTAAATCGTTGTCAACGCGCATGTCTGGTAAATATTGGTTTCTGATTAATTTGAAATTTCTGATTGGAACAGCTGATAGTTCAACTGAAGTTTGGCATGGAATTTCAACATAACCTTTGAATAAAAATAATTTGGGAAAGAAATTTTTTGGCTTTCTACTACTCCATCTTAATACAAAAAAAGGAGATGAGGGAATCTTCCAAAGAAAGGAAGGAAGTAATCAATTTGAAAATAAGTAACTCTATACATGGATGTGTAGATCATGCAAAGAAGTNGTTGAAATATTTCCATCAGGTTTCGATCCTGATAATATAACCGAACTCCTTGAGATTAAAACTACTCTGCAAACTTCATCATTTCATCTCTATAAAATATTCACCTGAATGTTAAAATACAGCTGAGAGATCTACAATCATTGTTGATCTATTATCAAACTGCTGCCAGCACATTAATAAATTACTTATAATTGTTACACATAAATTGTTTTGCAACCGACGTAGATAATTGGCCGTTCTAGAACTTTTGTCGTACCCTGTATATTCACACTATGATCGTGACTTACTCAAAAAAAAAGGAAACTGTGCTACACAATATGCCTATAAATTGAACAGAAATGATTAATCAGAATCTCACTAGGTTTGCAGAATATTTGTTTCGAACACTTTTCACATTGACGTTCAGAAAGAATTTCGTTCAAATGTAATTTTCATGAAAGATGGATTGCAACTGCGACTTTCGTGAAAAGCATCGCAAATGGAGGTACTGACAGTTTATAAACGACTGGAACTCCAACTCATATTTTCCAATTTCCGTCACTTCGAAGGAGAAAAATGTAGAACAGAAAATATATCATCAGATACGTATGTATGCTTCTCATAGAATGAAAATTTATTTTACACCATAAGACAAGGAATAGATAAGGATATGAAACTGATTTAAGTATACTCAATTTTCTCAAGTGATAATTTATATCAGAAAATGGGCTTTTAGTAAAAACATAACATGACGAATATTCCATTGAAATAAACTGAAATAGAAATGATCTTTTATCAAACAGACTACACAGGAGAAAGTAGATTGCTATATCCTCCAAAGCACGATGGACGTTGTTCACAGTCGATGTCTGAGGGAGGTAATGTCTGTCAATCCCTGCAAAACTGTGATAATCTCCTTCAGCAGGAGGAGAATATTGGACGATCTAACGCCACTTTCTCTCAATGGTGACGTCATTCATTTGGAACGGAGGTGAAATATCTTAGCATTGTCCTTGATAAAAAGTAACCTGGAACGCTCACTTGGAAAAAAATTAACACAAAGCCAGACTGTCCCTATGGACATGTCGAAGGATTTGTGGTTAAACTTGGGGTTTAGGTCCCAAACAAATCCATTGGATTTCACTAGTTCGGACTTCCATTGTCTACTATATGAAATGATTTGAAATCCCTGAAACAACTAAAAAGGAAGAAATAAAAATAGATAGCTGAAAATAAGAATCATATTAATCAAAATAAACCTGAAATGAAATACTAGTGAAATAAAATACACTACTTTGTCACTGGCGAAGCTCTACTTCCAGAGACAGGCTTGTCTGGCCATCAGTGGTGCCACCAGTACCACACCGTCAGCGGCCATGGAGATCCTTCTAGATTTACCCCCTCTCCACATTTTTCTGGAGAGAGAGGCTAGATGGGCTGCATATAAACTTGTGCACATTGTCAATTGCACAAATCAATGCAGAGTGCAACAGACTGTTGGTTGACACTGGAAGTCACAGCAGCATGCCTCCAATTGTCAACTACAAACTGCCTTGTAAAGTACTGTTCCCGAATAGGGAGGAGAAAATATTAAAAGCAGATAGTTGTTGGTTCACAGATGGATTAAAAACACCTTCTGGTTGTGGTGCAGGTGTTTTCAGTCGCAGACCTAGGACAGAGACTGTGACTGACTATGTGACTGTATTTTGAGCGAAAATTTACGCTATTGAATTGTGTTCGGAGAGATTGGAAGAATCCAACCTCATGCACAAGTTAATAAAATTATTTTCGGATAGTCAAGCGGCGTTTAAAGCTCTTTGCTCCTACCGATCATTGTCTAAATTAGTAGCAAATTGCCAAAAACGTCTCTCTTCGATAGGGAGACTCAACAGATTGTCTCTGGTCTGGATTTCTGGCCATACTGGCCTTGAAGGCAATGAGGCTGCTGACTCCCTTGCAAAGAAGGGTGCTGCAAGTAGTTTCATCGGACCAGAACCTGTCATTGGCATCGCTCTAGGCTTTGTCAAACAAAGATTGAACACCTGGATGGCAAGAAGATTTATGGACTTCTGGCAGAATCTTTTAGGATTGGTTCATTCCAAGACGTTCATTCATCCTTCAAAGCTTGACACCAAACAGTTGTTGGACTACAGTAGGGATGAACTACGATGTCTAACAGGCCTTCTTACAAGTCACTGTCATTTGAATCATCATATGCAGAGACTCGGACTATCAGAAGACAGTCGCCTCTGTTTGGAATATGATGAAACAGCAGAGCCAGTCCAGATTCAGTCCCCAGCTTGCCCCGCTGGGGACTGAATCAGGTTTTTAGAGTTCGGCAGAGCCGTACTCTTACCATCTGACCTGCAAGATCATACAAACTAATTGGCTTCGTTAAGAAGCTGGGTTTATTTGGTCGTATGTGAATAGGTATGAGCCACATCAAACCTTTGCGGGTTGCGGTGGAGGGTCGAATAGACCCACTCACTTTGGGCGTAACCAAACATGACAGGAGAAACAAAAACTTTGGGAGAGACAGATTTTGGCATTCTACTTCCCTATCCTTAAACAAAAAATCTTTTCACATTTTCTGTCTAATGATAGAGAAACCTAAAACCTTCATTTACCAAAAACCTCATTCTCCTAAAAATATACTCCTTTGGTATAAGAGCATCAATAAATAAATGAAATTGAATATGCTTAATCTATATTGATTGTTAAATTACCTGATAAGAAGACCTACTGCACAAGAACGCTAACTGTTCTGATTATATTGAGATCTGTCTGCCTGTCTGTTCAAAATCTATTTTTCCGTTAATCGGCTGTCGCCCCCATAAGAACGACAACTCTCAGAAGTTGAGAAAGTTGTGCGAGCTAAGGACTAACGAGGTCTTACCTTTTAACGTGTGATTCCTAACACGGTTGCAGAATCATCCCAGCTTCAACCAGATAAATTCTCTCGAGGAAAATATCTGGTCGAGGCAGGAATCGAACCCACGGTCTTCCGATCGTGAGTCGGGTGCACTACCACCGCGGCTAATTCCAAATGAACTGCAAATATAGAGCACTACCGCCACCTCAGACAAAAAGTAACAGTTTATTTTTGAAATATTCGGGACGAAAATATATTAACCAACATGTGAAGGTGAATAAAATAGAATAAATTCCCAGTTCGATTACAAAATGGTTTGGAAAAGACATATATAAGAACTACACAAGTCACTGTTTCAGGAGAAGCTCTGTAACTCTTCTGGCTAATGCAGGGGGCAACATTACATCCATAAAACGTCACGGTAGCTGGAAATTTGCCTCCGTAGCGAAAGCATATATAGAAGATAGTTTGAATAACAACATTGAGATTCCTAAAGAAATTGAAGTGTCCATCTTCCTCCAAACAAATTCAAATATTTTTGTGAAATCGTGTCATGAACCCTTCAAGAAATACTTAACGTTTCTGATCAGCAGCAACATGGAACATCTCCAGGAATTTATGTTGGAAGTATTTGTTCAAACTTTACTATCAATTATTATTCCAATCAATGGAATTGATTGAAGAATAATTGACTGTGTTGAAAATAAATCCTTCGAAAAGTAATATTTCATGTTCATTTTGTGAATTATTTCGGCAGTGAAAAAAGTAAACATTTACACATCAATACAGATGCAGACATATCAAGTCTTTTTGGACAGTTGAACAAAATATAACTTTTGAATTATTTTTGACATATCAAGCAAATCACGTGACTACTATATTCCTTGTAATCTCTCATTTCTTTCAAAGCAGAAATGTGTCTCACTTTATATACTGACTGTCAACGATAAAGAAGGCCAGCTAGCATTTAAGAGTTTATTCAAGGATGTATTAAGAAACAAAAGCACTTTCTCATCATCCCTTCTTGAACTGAACAAGTTGGCTCACATAGACTTTGGTCCGAGAAAATCATCAATTTTTCTTTTTCACATGGACCAAGAATAAGAATCACCTGTAGAAGAACACCCGACAATTTCATTGATGTTCTACACATATCCAGAGTTTCCTAAACTTCAAATCTGAATGTCTCATTTCTATAACACGCTCCGTAATCATTCGTTTGGTTTTCTATTTGTTCTCTTCATATAAAAATGTCGGATAGAAAAAGGAATTCAAAGATTCTTTCAACTTCCTGAAATCCTATTTTTCCTGGCATATTATTTGTTATTGAGAAATATTATCGTTGTTACATACTAGTGTTGATAACAACCTGATTTCATCACATTTTTATAGAACATCAGTTAGAAAACAGTTGAAAATAAAATGAGCGGCTGTACCCGTATCCTAAGCTCAGTCGGGATTTTAACGTCCATTTTCATAACGTAATAGGTTTTCAAGACTTATCCTGAAACGTGCAGATATGGCAATCGAATTATAATCTTGAAAAGCCCATCCACATGCCGTATATCGTTTCAAAAGAAAATAACACACAATACATTTTCTAGTTGTATCCATACAAGCGCTATTCCAAAAAATAAATAATGGTTTAGTCAATCTCATTTTTTTGTGAGTTGGAAAAACGAGTCAGGATTCACGATGTTTGTTTCTGGGTGTTCAAAAGTGTCCGAAGTTCAAAATTCATTCAATATATTGAATATGCAAAAACAATTTATAACTTGATGATTCATAGCTAGTGATTATTTCAGACTAAACATTTCGTGATTGTTGAGCTTCTCTCAGAGTATCTCTGAAAAATTGATTCACCTCGAATCAAGATAATTTCAAATACAAAATACAATTGATTATTCTCCTCAATGCATGGTCTGATGCGTAGTCAAATTCTGAGATCGACTGCAAAACGAGATTCGTCCTCTGTTTTCAGCTCTCACTGAAAGTTAACTAGATGAAACCAGATGGAACCACCCAAATCGTAGTCGAAGTTTGATTTTTTGCCTTAAGGGGCGAGGACTGACAGTTGGGTCGCTTAAGATGCGCAGGAAACGGACACTGTTGCTGGAATTTTACTATATCCCTAAAGATCACACGTCAACAATTCATTACTTTATTGTGTCATTAGTTCTCACCCTATCAACCAGTTTCTTGTCTCAAAATTTATTATATCTACCGAACTGACAGTTCATCCATAGATCATCTTCATAAACTTTGTATTGGTACTAAATATGTTTTATTGTAACACTGATAAAATTTATTTTAGCGTTCGGCATTCTTGCGTTAATAATCATCAACAAATTTGCAAGATGAAAAATATAAAGAATACTTCATTATCAACCAAGATGGACTCCGAGAAACACTGCAGGCTCGTGGGATTATTGCATTTTTCCATCTTTGTCATGGCACCCATTAAAAACAATTGGTGTCCTGTACTAGTTTGTGAATAAATATAACCTTTTGAATTATTTTTGACATATTATGCAAATCACGTGACTACTCTTTTCCTTGTCATCTCTCATTTCTTTCAAAGCAGAAATGTGTCACACTTTATATACTGACTGTCAACGATAAAGAAGGCCAGCTAGCATTTAAGAGTTTATTTAAGGATATATTAAGAAACAAAAGCACTTTCTCATTATCCCTTCTTGAACTGAACAAGTTGGCTTACATAGACCTTAGTCCGAGAAAATCATCAATTTTTTTTACATGGACCGAGAATAATAATCACCTGAAGAAGAACACCCGACAATTTCATTGATGTTCTACACATATCCAGAGTTTCCTAAACTTCAAACTAAGATAGGCAGCTTCTGGAAATTTAACTGATTTTGTATCAATTACGATTTTCGACTTACTCATGCTTGCTCTCCTTATCTTGGACACACAGTATGGTTAATGATCATTCTCATTTTCGAAACTCTTCAGTAGTTTCACTTACCAAAAATCTGAATGTCTCATTTCTATAACACGCTCCGTAATCATTCGTTTGGTTTTCTATTTGTTCTCTTCATATAAAAATGTCGGAGAGAAAAAGCAGAATTCAAAGATTCTTTCAACTTCCTGAAATCCTATTTTTCCTGGCATATTATTTGTTATTGAGAAATATTATCGTTGTTACATACTAGTGTTGATAACAACCTGATTTCATCACATTTTTATAGAACATCAGTTAGAAAACAGTTGAAAATAAAATGAGCGGCTGTACCCGTATCCTAAGCTCAGTCGGGATTTTAACGTCCATTTTCATAACGTAATAGGTTTTCAAGACTTATCCTGAAACGTGCAGATATGGCAATCGAATTATAATCTTGAAAAGCCCATCCACATGCCGTATATCGTTTCAAAAGGAAATAACACACAATACATTTTCTAGTTGTATCCATACAAGCGCTATTCCAAAAAATAAATAATGGTTTAGTCAATCTCATTTTTTTGTGAGTTGGAAAAACGAGTCAGGATTCACGATGTTTGTTTCTGGGTGTTCAAAAGTGTCCGAAGTTCAAAATTCATTCAATATATTGAATATGCAAAAACAATTTATAACTTGATGATCATAGCTAGTGATTATTTCAGACTAAACATTTCGTGATTGTTGAGCGAGTTTTTCTCAGAGTATCTCTGAAAAATTGATTCACCTCGAATCAAGATAATTTCAAATACAAAATACAATTGATTATTCTCCTCAATGCATGGTCTGATGCGTAGTCAAATTCTGAGATCGACTGCAAAACGAGATTCGTCCTCTGTTTTCAGCTCTCACTGAAAGTTAACTAGATGAAACCAGATGGAACCACCCAAATCGTAGTCGAAGTTTGATTTTTTGCCTTAAGGGGCGAGGACTGACAGTTGGGTCGCTTAAGATGCGCAGGAAACGGACACTGTTGCTGGAATTTTACTATATCCCTAAAGATCACACGTCAACAATTCATTACTTTATTGTGTCATTAGTTCTCACCCTATCAACCAGTTTCTTGTCTCAAAATTTATTATATCTACCGAACTGACAGTTCATCCATAGATCATCTTCATAAACTTTGTATTGGTACTAAATATGTTTTATTGTAACACTGATAAAATTTATTTTAGCGTTCGGCATTCTTGCGTTAATAATCATCAACAAATTTGCAAGATGAAAAATATAAAGAATACTTCATTATTAACCAAGATGGACTCCGAGAAACACTGCAGGCTCGTGGGATTATTGCATTTTTCCATATTTGTCATGGCACCCATTAAAAACAATTGGTGTCCTGTACTAGTTTGTGAAAATCTGTTGCTAGATGCATATCATATTCTTCTTGATATACTTCAGGTTATCTAGGTTTGCCTCCTGTGACACAATGCTTCACACATAAAATATGACGAATTGTCTTCGTTTCTCTGTTGCATTCTCTGTAGTTACGGTATCTGCTGTATGGACCTATGTGTTCCCTGTAATATTTTTCCAGTCCTCTCTATGTTTCTTGAAAACCCACTTTCCGATCTGATCCTGTACCAAAGACCTCGGTTTCTCCGCAGCTGATTCAGGGCCTATGTATGGAGTTGCAGATCTGTATCTAGCACACTCATCAACTTTTTCGTTGCCTGCGACGCCTGAGTTTCCTCAGTTTTTCAAGGTATTTCCAGACCAGTATCGATGTCTCTTTTTGGATTATCAATGCCCCAAGTGAAGCCTGCTTCTCAGTGGAAATATTGATCTACTCATATTTTTGAGGATTCTAATTGATGTTTCTCGCGTATTGCGAAATCGCATATTCTTCAGCCTCAAAGTTGAGATTTCTACCCGTACAGTGAATTCCATCTCCCTTTTCTATGTTCGCTTCTCAACTATGTACCAGGTTTCTGTCGAGCATGCTCTCGGAATGTCAGTTCATCCTTCTCTTTTACCAGCCCATGACTTCAACCACGACGTTGTGTTGAACATGAATTTTGATGTATCACCCAATTCCAAGTAACTTTTATCTCCCCCATCATTACTTCATGTGAAGGAGAAATCTGTTAAAAAAATCTGTTTTTCCGTTAACCAGCTGTCGCACCCCTACGAACGACAGCTTTTAGAAGTCGAAATTTGTGGGAGCTTGATTGATATGTTGATAGTTAAATGTCATTTGGAGCATAAAAAATTCTCGTTAATACCTTTGCATATACCTGATTCGATTGGATTAGTTAAATTTAAATGTTTTTTTTGATGCCTTGGAACAGTTAGATTATTTATATGAGGGTAATTCAATTTTTTTTGGCGATTTCAATGTTCCAAAGTTCATCGAAAGGGATTTTAATCATCCAAAAACGCGTATAACCCTCAACTACTTTGACATGCTTGAATATAAACAATCAAACTGTATAACTAATTATCTGGACAGAATGTTAGATCTAGTTTTTTCACCTTTTTCTTGTTATGTTACCCATGAAAATTTGTCTTTTGTACCTGAAGATAACCACCATCCTGCATTAACTGATGTACACATCAAATAAAATAATTTCATCAATCAAACATCACATATAACTCTAAAGCAAAATTTCCATCTTTGTATAGAGAGATAGAGGAAACTGATTGGAGTTATTTAGGTACGTTCAAGGACGTTAATAAATTAGTCGATAGCCTAGATTCAATTATATATGGCATTTTTGAGGATCATATACCCAAATTCAAAAATTTTAGTCATGGTTTCATTCTGATATCATAAACAACATTAAACAAAAGGCTGAATTCAGAAAAAAATTCGGGAAATTTAGACGTGATGAGGATAGATTTGAATTCCAACGTCTGCGTGCTTTAATTAAAAGCCAAATAAAAACCGCACATGATAACTATCTTGCAAACATAAAAACAATGTTGTCTAGAGATCCTAGCAGATTCTGGTCATATGTTTACTCTAATAATAACAGCACAAGAATACCAGGATCAATAACCTATTTAGGAAACAAACTCGAGAATCCTCAAGATATTGTTGATGCCTTCAGTAATTTTTCAGTGAGGTGTATTCAAAATCTGGCTCACTTTTGAACAAAGTTGGTACAGTGTATAATAATGTTTATGGCCCGGAGTCTCTGTTATTCGTTCATGAACTCGGAATGAGAATAGGCCAAGCAACGAAAGATCGCCGTTCTACCTCTTTTTTGATAGAAAGAATTAGTATTGCTATTCAACGTGGCAATGCTGCTTCAGTACTTGGAACTATTCCTCCTTCACATAATTTTGATGAGATCATGCATTGCCCTAATTTGAAGATATGTGAATATTCAGTCTCCTATCAAGGTTAATTCACAAGTTATTGATACACATTCTTCTTTTTCAGTGCGGTCAGTGGACTCAGGTCATTCTTGCTCCCAAAAAATGAGTTGCAGTCCTCGTGAAACTGGTACCCTTTCAGTGGAAGAGCTTCTTGAAGCAAGAGCCGAATCGATCCCTCTACGAAACCCTTCTTCACTTGGAAGGATCGATCGCAGCTTGAGAAATGGTTCTTATGGAGATTCTGTGAAACATGTTCTTCCTTACGAATCAGTAGATAGTTGTCCTGAAAATCTAGAGAAGAAAATTGGATTGGATAATTTAGGAAACACTTGTTACATGAATAGCATTTTACAAGTGTTGTTCATGACGAAGAATTTCAAGAACGAAGTTTTAATGATGAACGAGAACGGGAATGTTTCCTGCTTATTCATCAAACTCAAACAACTGTTCATGCAGCTGCAGTTTCGTAAGAAGGTATCATCTTTCCCTCCAACCGATTTCCTGGAGTCTTTGAAGTCCACTAGATACTCGTTAGGACAACAAGAGGATTGTTCCGAATTCTTGGGGTTCTTGTTGAATACTCTTCGTGAGCAAAACAATAGCAAAATCAATACTCCCAGCCGCTCTGGACTGAATGATTCCGTACAACCCATCTCGTCTTGTGTTTGTAAATCTTTTGCTGGAAAAATCCTCACTTGTTTACTTTGTGGTAAATGTTCAAGAAGTACTGAAAACTTATGTGAATTTCTGGAACTTCATCTAGCTTTTCCTAATACGACTAATTACCAGTCCGTGCAAAGCTTATTGTTAAATCATCTGAAAATGGAATTTTTAACAGGTGATGATCGACTGTATTGTCAAACATGCGCCAAACTAACTGACTGTTATAAGGAAACAAGTATAGCTGAGGCACCAGTCAATCTAATAATAACACTGATGATTTTCAAACAAGACTCAACCTCTAACGGAAGCAAGAAACTCTTTGGAAGGTTCGAAATAGATGAACATTTCAACCTAGCAGACCACTATTATAATATTCATGCAGTCATTGTTCACTGTGGTTCTGGCGTTGAATGTGGTCATTATTACGCCTTGGTCAAAGAAGAAACGGACTGGTTTAAGTTTGACGATAGTCGTGTCACGAAGTGTTCTGGCGATGCATTGAATTTATTGGAGCCTCTGGAGACACCCTACATTTTGTTTTATGAGAGAGAGGACATTGTTAGATCAAGATCTTCAGATGATGTGGTGCTGCAGGTTTTTCCGGATTTTCCTGCAGCTGAAAAAGCAAATGCGCCACTGGAATCAATAAAGTCGCCCCGGAGCGCCAATTAATTTTTATTGTTGTTAATAAATAAAATAAAAATTTAATTAAGTAAAAAAATTTTAAAAAATAATGTTCATTCATTCATTTTTACCCCATTCAAGGAAATGAGGTTATATCTGCAATCAAAAAACTAAACGACGAACTGACAAACAGGCCCAGATATGATCCCATCATTTTTGTTGAAGGATTGTAAAGGAGCATTGGCAAAACCTTCAACGAGAATTTTTAGTTCATATCTGATATCTGGGACATTCCCAGATATTTGGAAATTAGCTAAAGCATGTCCTGTAAACAAAAGTTGAGAAAAATCATATATATATATAGAATTACAGACCCATATCTATTTTATGTTTTTTTTCTAAAATTCTTGAGATTATTTTATATAATCGCATATATGCTTCTGTTCAACGGCAACTATCTCAACATCAACATGGATTTGTTACTAAGCGTTCTACTGTTACAAATCTAGTCATTATTACTCAATTTATTATCGCGGTATTAGATAACAATTTTATATACACGGATTTCTCTAAAGCATTTGATGAAATTGATCATGGTACCTTGCTCAATAAACTGATGAGTTTTGGTTTTTCGAATTCTGCATGTCAGCTGATGCAATCCTATTTGACATGTAGAAAACAATTCGTCTCCTATAACGCTTATAAATCTAGAACATATATAGCTTCTTCTGGTGTGCCTCAGGGCTCAAACCTAGGTCCTCTTTTGTTTTTATTGTTTATTAATGACTATTAATTAATGGTTTTTTACAGTAGGGAAGAACTACGATGTCTAACAGGTTTTCTTACAGTTCACTGACATTTGAATCATCATATGCAGAGACTTGGACTGTCGGAAGACAGTGTGTGTCGCCTCTGTTTGTGCCTGCCACGCTTGGGACCGAATCAGGTTTTTAGCGTTTGGCAGAGCCGTACTATCACTTTCTGACCTGAAAGACCACTCACCATACAAACTAATTGGTTTCGTTAAGAAGCCGGGTTTATTTGGTCGAGTGTGAGTAGGTGTGAGCCACAATAAACCCTTGCGGGTTGCGGTGGAGGGTCGAATAGATCCACCCACTTTGGACCTAACCTAACCTAGGAGTGGCCACGCCGCAATGCTGAAAATATTTTTATCGATAGGTTAAGTAAGGAAATGTAAGATGTGTGAGATGTAAGATGTTTTTACCATAACGTCTGACCTACCGTCGACCGTGAGTCACGCTGTATATACTAGAATCTTTGAAGTACAAGATCCGACTATTTTTGCAACATTGATGGGTAATTGTTATCTGGTCTTGGCGACTCAAGAAGTTGGAATTGGTTTATTGCCCATTTACTTCTACCACTCCATTTGTCATCAACCAATCCTCCCTGGACGTTCTTTCAAGAGGATCAAGTTTTGTATTTGCCCAGGACTCCGGTGTTAGATTTGTAATTTGTGATCCGGAGAAGTGCACTCGGAGAACCTCTCTTATGGCCTCTGTTCCTGTTTTTGAGTTCCTACTGGTATTTGTTTGAAGATTGTTTCATTGAAATATGATGTTCCTCAGATAGAGCCTGGTACATACTTGGATTTGTTCAACCTCCTCGCATTTCCTTCTTCATGAGTTTCTTGATTTTTATTGTATTCACTCAGGGTACTTCTGTATTATTCCCAGATACCTGATTTATTCTCCCTTCAAAATGTTTCTCTATTGTGTTGTCTCATCTGTACCAAATCTTCTTTGCACCAGGAAGCATTTCTACTGCCCTATCACATGATTTCGTCGATGCAATGTCCGTCAGCGAGATAACGATAACAGGAGAGAAAACATGTGAGTTTTCATCAAGGGTTTTTGGAATCATGTTCAATCCGGAATGATTTGTCAGATGATTTTCAACAACTTATATCTAAAAAATAACGTCGTATCTGTCATATTTTGATTACAAATTATTTGTTGTTGAATTAATCAGTCGAGTACAAACAATATGAAAAAATTATGAAATTTACCAATTACAAAATGGTACATTTGTTTTTTTCTGTTCCCAATGTCCTCTAAAATGCAAACCAAAGTATAAAAATATGTCCTGATATTTTCTCAGAGAGCGGATTACCTACGTGACAGTCAAATCGAGTTGCTGATTGTGGGAAAAATGTTGCTGATATTCTTGGATATGTCTTGGATGACTCAAATTAACATTGACTGAGTTGAGGCTGGACTTAACGAATTGTTCTTTTTGATAATTTAATTGACGGAGAAGTTTTCCTGCGTGAAATCGAAGAACATTCGGGTGTATCAAAACGTATCTTGTGTTCAATTCTTAAAAAAATACAAGTGTTGCCCATATGAAATTCAAAAGGTGCAATTCAAAACATGATGGCTACATAAGTACGAAGAATTATATTACGTAGATGGCTGCTGAGCAGAAATTGCATTGACAATATTATGTCAAAATATTATGTTCAAAATTATGTGAACAGATAAAAGAAGATTCACGAAAAACAGTGTATTCAATCTGTGTTCACTTTTATTACAGTGATGTTTATTGCAGTATCAATGTTTGGATTAGTATATTATATACAATTTTGCTGGAATCGAATATGTTTTTCAACAGTCATTTATGATTTTTCAACAGCCAACTAGCAAAAAGTATTTTGAACATTTTTTGGCCACTGACAAACAAAAAAAATTAGGATTTGAAGCGAAATTGGTAGACAAACATATATTTCCTAATTATTTAAGAAAAATAGGTAAAACTGCTATAACAAGTTTTTTGTTGAACCATGACAGCTGAGAATAAATTGTTTTGATATAAATTCAACTCATCAGGTACACAAATACATATTTGAATATAAATATCAAATATATTTGTACAGGAGCATGAAGAAACCTTTCCTCAGTTATCTTAAAGGTGCGAGTTTGTTCCATCCTTTTCAAAAAAAGGGACGTATGCTTCTTCCCTCACAAGCGATTTTGGTAAAATTGGTGACACGTGTGAATCGTTGTATTTGTGCCACGCGCCAGTATACGGGTGTGTACAGAATGCTGTATAATGTTCTCTGTAAGTAGTCTCACTGTGATTTAAAAGTGCATATAGATTATAATAACAAGTAGCCACATTTTCTGACGCAAATTTGTCCATATACAAGCCTTCTAGAGGAAATTCGATGACAACATTCAATCTTTTCATTGGAGAGAATATTTTAAATGAATTACTAAAATATATGGAAACTTGTGGAATGATAGGGCATTTTGTCCTTTCTTTGCAATTCGAACGCGTCGGTTTTTCGTTTCCATCCAAAGTTTCTTCTCTTGTGAACGAATCTAAGCATTGTCACAAACTCAATCGATCGGTTCTTTGTGGTATAGTGAGAGACCAATCCCAGAAAGGATCAAAGGTTACTGATAAGTGTCCGCAGTGTGTGCATTTAATTGCGGATTTCAATTGAACAACGAAATTATCTACAGTCTTAGAGTTATGCATCCTCAAATATGGGAGCCATGACTCTTGTGCATTTCCGCTGTCGCTCAATTTCACGTCAATCTCCGTTAAGTTTGGTTTAGGTTTCTCAGTCATGCTGAAGTTTCGCCAGCACGAGTGGCTGGCTTCTTCAGAGATTAATTCGTCTTGATGATTCACGGATGACTGGTGATTTCTAGTTCGTCGGTTGTATTTATGTTGACTCAGGTAGTCCACCTTTCTTGTAGAAGCGTTGCTATTGTCCGAAGTGTTATCAACTGTTAATGACGCAACATTGCATTGCGCTGCTGTCACTTTAGCAACATTTAGTATGGGATTCCAACTTCGGTTAAGCGTTACGGCCTGCTATCAAGTCTCTACGGTCTTCCAAAGATACACAAAAAAGAAGTTCCATGGAATGCATCGGTTGTTACTTGTCAAAATACCCAGCATCGCTCCTCCAGCCTCGAGTTGGAAAAACAACCTCGCACGTCAAGGATTCGACGGACTTTGTGGAAAAACTTAAGAATTTTACCTTGGAGCCAAGTGATATTCTGGTCACTTTCGACGTTGTGTCCATGTTCACCAGTTACGCTGAAAGATTCTTCGAAAGAGGTAGCAAACCTGTTTCCTAGTGATATTGTCAGACTCTTCAAGGCCTGCCCCACGAGAAGTTACTTCCATTGGAAAGGATATTTCTATGAGCAATTAGACGGCGTAGTGATGAGAAATCCACTCAGCCCGGTGATAGCCAACTTCTTCATGTAGCAATTTTAGAAGAAGTCAATCGACGCTTTCGATTTCAAACCAACCATCTGGCTATGATACGTGGATGACACCTTCGTCATCTGAAGACATCGGAGGGACAGACTATTCATATTTCTAGACCACATAAATGCTCAACACTCTAGCATCAAGTTCATCATGGAGACTAAACAGGAACAACGAATAGATTTTCTAGATGAACTCTTCGAAAGGCGTGGCACACGACTGACACATAAATTATATCGAAAATCGACACATACGGACAGATATCTGCACGCACTTTCGAACCAACATCCAAGTCAAAAGCGGGGAATTATCAACACTCTGACGGAACGTGCACGTAGAATATGTGAAGCGACACACCTACAAAAGGAATTGAATCATCTTCAAGTGGCTTTAGATCGAATGGATATAATGTAACCGAAATCAACAAGATCATGAAACTAAAGACTTCCACCAGTCAAAATAGGGAGGAAACTCTAACAGCTGCACGTGCATTTCTACCGTATATTTCTAGGGTTAGAGAAGGAAACGAAAAAATTTCAGAGAAGCATAAAATAAAAAAACAGTGTTCAACTCCTACAGGAAAATACATCTAAGCCTGAGATCTGCGAAAGACAAAACAATTTCCCTATCATCTGCGGGGATATATTGTGTACCATGTACCTACCTACGGAAAAGTTTATATCGGTACCACCAAAAGATCCATGAATAAAAGGCTCAATGAACATCGGAGACACTGAAGATTAGGTCAAATAGACAAATCGGCAGTAGCGGAACACGCACTCAGTGAAGAAGATCACACGATACTGTTTGAAGGTGTGGAACTACTTGCTCTCGATCATGGATACCACAGTTGGCTTGTACGGGAAACCATAGAAAGCCATAAACCTACGGAAAACTATAACAGAGGCGGTTACGCTCAAACGGATTTGGAATCCCATACTAAATGATGCAGAAGCGACAACAGCACAATGCAATGTTTCGTCATCAATAGGTAATAACATTTCGGCCAATAGCTTCAACAAGAGAGGTGAACTACCTGAGTCAACATAAATACAACCTACGAACTAGAAATCACCAGTTATCGGTGAATCATCATGGAGATGAATATACCTCTAAAGAAGCCAGCCTCTCGTTCTGGCGAAACATCAGGACGCAGTTCCAAACTACGACGGCCTTCAAACCCGAATAAAAATAGTAACACTGAACCCACTTATCTTCAATCAAATTTTCGAACGCAAATACTTCTGGATTTACCTTTGTCGTTCACGCCCAAACTATTGATATATCTGGCGAAGTGAACAGAAGAGTATTGTATTTGCAGCCTCAGCTTTCACCCATAACAACACCCAAAAAATATCGATCAAACCCCCCTAGTCGAACACAAGCGAAGTTGCCGGTGGGGATAGCAACGTCAAATCATTATCCAACAAAAAATCATTCAGAAGACATAGAAACAAACACCATGAGAACTTCAACAGAAAGGAAGCAAGAACATATCTACCAAAGACCTGGCACACAGCATTGAAAGGCGCCAAAACGAAGCCATGTCACCCAAATTCTTTGGGAAGTACTACAAATGACATGGCAGAAAAAAGAGCTTCAGTTTCAGTTGATACGTCAAGAAGAGTAATTTGACCATGCCACTGAAGATGCCATTGAAGATGACTGAGGCAGTTACACTTGAAACGTTCGGAGAATGTGACCAAAGAAGACCACGACAAACCCTGGAAACCAACCAAAACACAACATAACAAAGGTAATTCTCTGTCTGTCAAAACATGAACTGCTGCTGCGTCATCAGCCATCAAACTCTTAACCTAAACAAATATTCAGATTGAAGAACAATAGTGGATATTTGCACATTGTATAATTCATAGATAATGCTTCACTTGATCATTTTCACGTAAGTAAAAAGATTCGAACCAATCGTTAATTTTATATAAGAGAAGATATATTCAGAGGTGGTGGAAACGTCCCTTATTTGTAAACGAATTTTGATGACAAAATTTCAATACCCCATTTCAGGTTGGATGATTTTATGAATACTTCAATTGAATATATCTTAGTTTTTTCAACAAATATCTTGTATTCTTACAAGGTAATGTAGATACCTAGAACTTTTCAGTTAGTTCGAATTTCATGAAAGCTTTCTCTGAGATATTTTACCGTTCTTTCACTATAAAAATATAATGTTTATCCTTTTATTCAAAGTTTTATCATCTTTCAATAGATACTGATCTGGCTACTAAAACTAATTTGGATGCTCTCCATACCAAGATTTTTGTCTTATATGAAATTTGTGAAATATGTGCTGGACTCATTGAATTCTATGTGAGTTCTGACTTTTTATGGGTTTCATATCATCATTCAAGTTTTTCACATATTGGAGACGTGGATTGTCATTCACAATTAGAAAGTGAAACTCTGATTAATGAAAAATTACCTCTTGAACCAGTTTATTATTTATAATTCGAACATGTTTGTAATAATTGTTGAAGCAAATAATTGTTTGATCAACTTCGATTATATCTATAGTAATAATTGGGCAATTTTCTACTAATGAAGCTACAATACTATTAGCGAAACGGGTCTAAAAAAAAGAATATTTTTGTCAAAATTGCTTAGTTATTGTCATGAATGATGTTATTATTTTCCATCAAATAACGAACCATATAAGTACATAAGTAAGTGAGTTTCATCTTAACAGAAACACACCGACATAAAACTTTTCATATACTCATCAGGGAAGGTAATTACCTCCTATTAGAATAGTACCATGTTGTTCATGAGCAATTATCTACTGATAAGATAGTCATAAAAACATCGGAAATCTATACTCATAATTGAGTAGGAACAAAAATAGAAATATTGATGTGAACCGAAGTTTACCCGATTCATTAGATATTGTCATGATTTCCATTCATTGTAGTATCAGAATCGATATTGAGCTACATAGGCTCTTGATTATCCAAATAAAAAGTTGAAATCGAAAAACTTCGGAGGCAAAACGAGCGTGTAATGTGTCGGTCCCCTGAAGAGAACATATATCCGAAAAATATGTAACTTTTGACTTCATTTATACTTTTGTTTGAAGGTGGTTGACAATGTTTCATGGTGCATTTTATTAGTTTGGACTTCCATTGTCTAGTATTATATAAATTGATTTGAAAACCCGGAAAGAAAAACCAAAAATGAAAAGGTGAGCAGAAAAACTAACAATTATATTATGCAAAAAAACTGGAATTACAATGAAATGAAATACAAGTACCAACCAAAAAATCAAAAAATGAGATATCAATACGAAATGAAAATTAAAAACATTATTAACAAACAATGAAAATTTCAAATTTGAAGATTCCAAGCCAAGTTAATTCACGACGTTTTGATTGTTAGTATCCACAGTCGTCTTCGCGTGATAACTGGATTCATTCCTGCACGTCGTCTTGAGTTCGTTCAGGGTCGAGCCCAGTTTCCTTACCCTTTTGGCTGATATTTGTCAAAGAAGGACAAATGGGTTCATGACTGAACCCATTACGCCCTTCACGGGATACCCCTACCTGGCTGGGGTGGGATGGATGGAAGATGTGTTCCTCCATTAACGGGGGACATGAGGGCCTCATTCGACAGAATGTCGGGTTCTTCTATATCGGGAGGGGTCGTCTACAGCATAATCTATAGCTTCCCTGACTAACGGATTTTCGTGAGTTTCCACACCTTTAATAACTCGCCTATTCCTCGTCTGAATGGACTGCCGAATGTAAGGCAGCCTCAAATCTCTGCGGATGGCTTCATTCCGCACGAACCAAGGAGCATTCACTTATTTGGTAATATCTCCAGAGTGGAGATATTGTACGTAGCCGCTTGTCCCCAGACGTCTGAAGCATACATGATGACAGGCTTGAACATCGTATTGTAGATGGTGATTTCATTCTTTAAGCTCATTTTTTATTTCCTATTGATCAGAGAGTACAGACTAGCTATTCGACCCTCGATCTTTGATTTAACGCACATAATGTGCGGGTTCCAAGTGAGCATACGGTCTATTAGAAGGCCGAAGTACTTTACCCGCGCTTGCCAGTAAATCTCCCTTCCAGAGATTCTCACTTTTCTGGCCGGAGAAGATAGCAATATTCCCATGGTTATCGCCTGAGTCTTGTTCGGGTTCACTCGGATCTTCCAATCGGGGTACCAGCGCTCGAGGTCGTCCAATGCACGTTGCATGTAGACGCCGAAATCCCGACCCATGAAAGTTGAGAGGAGAGCCGTAACATCGGCGTATAGGGATATCTTCACAAGCCCAGGCCTCGAAAGGTCACTGGTGTAAAGTGAGTACAGCGTCGGAGAGAGTACTGTGTTTAGCTCATGGATGGTATTTTCGAACAGCCTTAGAGCTTGTAACTCAGTGGAGTGTTCTCTCTTGAAATCGAATTGTTCACCAGGCAGAACATTTCGGTCCTCAATTTCTTCGTTGAGCCTTTGAAGAACAACTCTTTCAGCCAGCTTATCCGCCGACAAGAGTAGACTGATCGGGAGATAGTTCTGTGGGAACATCGGTTTTTGACCCCATTTTGGGATCATGACGACGATCGCATGCTTCTACCTTCTGGGGAAGTGTCTGAGGGCCAAAGAACTGTTTATAATGTGTGAAAGGAACTCGACGCAGTTGTCAGCGAGCCTCTTCAATAACTTGTTAGTTATTGAATCGACCCCCGGAGCTTTTTTGGCCTTTGCGGCCTTGATGTATCCCTTCAGCTCCTCCACAGAAGCTGGACGGATGTTATCATCGGCATCTTCCCTGAGGATACAGTGAACCCGGTCTTCCAACAGCATAAAACAGTTGATGTCGTCAGCGTCGTCAACATTAAGCTGGAATAGGATTTATTCCTCAGAGAATTGACTATTTACAGGTCACTCGAGTGGTTTCAGTCCCTCATCTTGCGTAAAGAATTCGTCCTTCAGTTGGAAGTAGCAGTTTCGTACTCAGCATCCTAGTAATTCCATGATTACTTGTTTCAGTAAGTTTGTTCTATCTTTCAGGTCCCCATCTTCGGATAGCTTCTTCTGTATGATTTGAAGTGCATCGTCGACAGTGACGTTGGTGTAGAGGCTTTCCACGTCGAAACTGATCAGTTGATCCTGCTATTTGACTTCGATTGTTCCTAGTAGTTCAAGGCAATTGATGGTGGAACAGTCCTTAGCTAGAAGACAGCAAGAACCCCACAAGGAAGAGAAGCCGCCACAACCAGTACTTGTACTCCCCTACATCAGAGGATTGTCGAAAAGAATCTGGGTCTAATTATAATATCAGAACCTGTTTAAGATCTGAGAACACTATCCGTAGCAACCTCATCTCCGAAACAAAACAGAGGTAAATTCCTTCACATAGAAATTCTACCAGTTACTAAGGATAAATTGTCTGATATTTGTATAAAATGCAATCAAGATCTTGGCGACAAATATGGTGTATGTGACAGTTGTCACTCTGTGCAACATCCGTCAGAACAATGCACAGGGTTAAGCTCATCGGAACTTCGAGCTGCAGTCTTTACATATATATTGGCTATAACCGGTGAAAGTAGCGATCCCATTGGCAGTCTCTCATCTTGCGTAAAGAATTCGTCCTTCAGTTGGAAGTAGCAGTTTCGTACTCAGCATCCTAGTAATTCCATGATTACTTGAAGTGCATCGTCGACAGTGACGTTGGTGTAGAGGCTTTTCACGTCGAAACTGATCAGTTGATCCTGCTATTTGACTTCGATTGCTCCTAGTAGTTCAAGGCAATTGATGGTGGAACAGGCTTTAGCTAGAAGACAGCAATAGTTCCACAAGGAAGAGAAGCCGCCACAACCAGTACTTGTACTCCCCTACATCAGAAGATTGTCGAAAAGAATAAGAAGGATTGGGTCTAATTATAATATCAGAACCTGTTTAAGATCTGAGAACACTATCCGTAGCAACCTCATCTCCGAAACAAAAAAGAGGTAAATTCCTTCACATAGAAATTCTATCAGTCACTAAGAATAAATTGCCATTAGGATGTCTGATATTTGTATAAAATGCAATCAAGATCTCGGCGATAAATATGGTGTATGTGACAGTTGTCACTCTGTGCAACATCCGTCAGAACAATGCACAGGGTTAAGCTCATCGGAACTTCGAGCTGCAGTCTTTACGAAAAGAACATTGGTGTACTTCTGTCAGGAATGCTGAGTTCTCTTCAGCAATGTTCCGGCACTATTAAGAGAAATGAAAAGTTTCAAAACAGAAGTTACCTCTTTGAAAAGTGAGATGAATATCCTAAAAACAGAAGTTAAATCACATTATAACTGAAAAGATGACTTTGAAAACTGAGATAAATGATCTTAGAAATGAAGTGGAGCAGATAAAGGTAAATGAAGTTAGTGAAACTACTCCAACCGAAATCATATTATTATTATTATTTTCACTTCAGATCAATCGTGTTTCAATCCGTTCATAGTTGAAGCAACATTCAAACGGTCATCATCTACCAAGAATGGTTCTCATTCTACGGTATTTCTCATTTCGATAAATAGAGGGAGTTAGCGACTAGTGAGTCAACAATCTATTATGGTTATTATACATATCACATCCATCCAAACTTCAGCAGTTGATGTATTTCCATTCAGCGAGTTCACACATTTTTTCCTCGATTCAGGTTTGGTTTGTTTGTAAATATATTTTTGTTAGGCTCCATTTTGACTGAAATCGATTCCGTTCTCTAATACCAATGATATAGTTCTCGATCCTAAATTTGTCAAAATTATAAATAGTGCCTGCTGTCAAGAAGAAAACTTGAAATTTTGAACACATCAGGTAATACAATTTGAGTACCTAGCCCTTGTTTAATATCCTTTTGAACTAGTTTCAGTTCCCTATCTGAAAAAATTGTCGAAAACTTGTCGGTGTATTGAAACGAAATCGACAGTTGACACCTTTGAACTTTTCCATGATCAAGTGTAGCAAATTTGAAAATATTTCAATAGTCCTCCTATATTCTGCGCCTGCCAGTGATATGAGGATATAAACAATCGCATACAAAATGATATTATTCCATACAGAATACAAGCTTTTTCTTCGGTGCTCTATTTATCTTTTCATTCATGAAAAAATTTTTTTTGAAACTGAGAGAAAATTATTCATTTTGTAAAAAACTTACCATTTCATTTCTGATATAGCATCGGTGGAAATAGGAACTGAAAACAACAAAAAAATCATCAGAGACTTAAAAAAATATTGATTAGTATTCAGGGCCGTAGCGAAAAGAAATACCGGGGAGGGGGAATCCAAATTATCCCAACCCACCCAGCAAAATTTACTAACTTTCGAAAAAATTAAAACCGAGGGATTAGTTACTACTATGATATATTGATTTTTTACTTAGCTATCTAAAGATTGGCTGAATGCTTATGCCAGTTGGGGTGTGCACAAACAAAAATGAATTTTGGTAATGATAAAAAATAATGATGGAAATTATTCTACTTTGGATCAAGGTCCTTGGTCTTCCACCATATCCACCATGTATAGGAATATTCAATACAAATGAAAAGAAACAACACTTGAATAATATTGTGATTATTGTTTTCTACTATTATTTTTTCAATTTTCAAGGCCCGAAATTTCACAACTTTTCCAAGTCGAAAAAACAGCGAAAAGTTGGAAATTTTGAGAAATTGTCACTTCAAAATTTGTGGACTGTTCAGTAGTGTTCTCTCACTTGGGAGAAATTGAACTTTTTTGAAGTTTTCAAACAAATCAGAATTTCACAGTATGGGATCTCCAAGTTATGCATGTTGGAAAATCCCAACCTCCTCCCGGTTCTTTCCCTTTTCTTATTACCTCTCCCTTTATTTTCTCTCATTTTTATTTTTTTTATTTTCATTAATTTTTTTACTATCATTTTTTTCTTTCTTCACGGCCCAAAATTTCCCAACTTTT
>NW_019289607.1:31993-58963 GCF_000500325.1 Leptinotarsa decemlineata | reverse complement strand
CCGTGTTAGGAACCACACGTTAAAAGGTAAGACCTCGTTAATTCACAGAGCTATTTGAAATACACCTGTTATCCGCTCGAAGAATATATGCGGATTCTATAAGTTTTCAAATTATCTCATGTGCTTCTCTGGTGAATCATTCCATTTCATAGCGTGATCACCAAATGATGTTATAATAAGCTCCACAATTCCCGATTCTGTTATCTGTGTTCTCCTAACTCATTCACGATGTTCATTGTTTCTCACATCTAGGAGTCTTGAGATTTCCCCTATATAATATCTTCCACAGAAACAAGGTATATTGTTTCAATACACATAGTATTCACAAATGCAGATGAAAATATATAAGAGTTCCATTTCACTAAGAGCTTTGACGATGAAATGGAATGCGAAATGATGTAATCATTCCACACTGAGATGATATTTTGTGTGTGCAATGGCTCATCATCGAATTGCATTTTCTTCCAGTGTGAAAAAGTGCCTCAATTCATAGGACGCTTTCGGATATTGTATCGAAAACGAGTTTATCGAACATCAAATCTTGGTGCTCTAAACAAATTGATGAAATAGAACGAAATATGTCTGAAATATTCAAAAGCCATTGAAAAACTCTTGTTTGGAAATCTGACATTTCGATTGTTAGTATCACCCGAAAACACGTGTTTCGGTGGATACTAACAATCGAAACGTCGTGACGTAGAGTTATCACTCGAAGACGATTGTGGATGAGTAACTTTCGACTTAATGAAAAATACGTTCGAAACAAATTATTTTATATGAACGCTGAATTATACGAAAAACACTTTTCTCTATTCCGTTTGTATCTCAACATTCGTATTGGATCGAAACAGATCAGATTCAAGGGATTCCTACAAAATATAATTAATGAAAGAAGTAAAATTTCATTGACATGGAATACTGTCATCCTCACTGCTGGACATTTCATGTTTCGCAGTAAAACACTTGCCTTATCGGCTTTTCAGTAGCTAATAAGGATAACATTATAAGAAAAAACACTCAATTCGTCCATAATTACGACTTTTCAAGTGTATATAATGTAATAAAAACAAAAAAATATTTCGGAAGGTACTAGATAATAGTCACCACACCACTCTCCTTAGATTAGATTGAAAAAATTTATAAAGTCGTTGGGCGTAGTATTTACATATTTACCCAGGTTACGCTACGCCTAACGATTTTATTTTTTTTATCTGATCAATATCGTAGATTGCTGTTTGAGCAAGTCAATTTCCATTTTTGAGAATACATTTACTCACATGGAATGTTCCACCACTCAAAGTTTCTGATAGGCAAATTGCAACCAATAATAATATGAGTTATAAAAATAACTACAGAGCTGTACGAAACTCAAAGACTACATATCTAACTCGAAAACAGTGTTATGAGGAGATGATCCTACAGCAGTATTGAATTCTGTAAGAAAACGATGAGAAAATTAGACCAGAATAGGCGGGTTGGCTGTCCTTGTTCATCTTTCACTGCCTGAACTACTGTGCATGCTGTTTTCGGCGAGTGCATTAGTTTGGGATGTGGCGGTTGAGCAAACCGGCCATCGGATGCCTGCTTCCACGTAGCCCCGCTGAATACGGGAATGACAGAATCACTTGTGGTTATGTTATTCCCTAACTGAATGACATCCCAACAATGGCCTAATCCTAAGGTGTGAGTATCCATGCCGAGAGGATGAATAACACTGAGCCTATCAGCTGTCTTTACGGAACCTTCGAGATACCGGGCACCCTCTCGTCGTAGCATCGACTTGTCACGGTAATGCAGGGCTCTGTCATGATTGACCTTCTTTCCCTAACTACTCGTGTGACTTTTATGGACAGAGTAAACTTAAATTTTTTTTTTCCGACACTTAGTCTATAGAGGAGATGGATGTCGAGCTTACGACTCCAACTGACCTTCTTGTAAACTTATATCAGAAGCGAGTCTACAGAGGAGATGGATTTCGAGTTTACGACTCCGAATGACCTCCCTGTAAGTTTAGTTCAGGAGCGAGTCTACAGAGGAGATGGATGTTGAGTTAACGACTCCAACTGACCTCCCTGTAAATTTAATTCAGGAGCGAGTCTTCAGAGGAGATGGATGTCGAGTTTACGACTCCCATTGACCTCCCTGTAAGTTTAGTTCAGGAACGAGTCTACAGAGGAGATGGATGTTGAGTTAACGACTCCAACTGACCTCCCTGTAAATTTAATTCAGGAGCAAGTCTACAGAGGAGATGGATGTCGAGTTTACGAGTCCAACTGACCTCCCTGTAAATTCAGTTCAGGAACGCATCTAGAGAGGAGACTGATGTCGAGTTTACAACTTCAACTGACCTTTCTGTAAATTTAGTTCAGGAGCGAGTCTACAGAGGAGATGGATGTCGAGTTTACAACTCCAACTGACCTCCCTGTAAATTTAATTCAGGAGCGAGTCTACAGAGGAGATGAATGTCGAGTTCACGACTCTAATTGACCTCCCTGTGAGTTTAGTTCAGGAGCGAGTCTACAGAGGAGATGGATGTCGAGTTAACAACTCCAACTGACCTCCCTGTAAATTTATTTCAGGAACGAGTCTACAGATCAGATGGATGTCGAGTTTACAACTTCAACTGACCTTTCTGTAAATTTAGTTCAGGAGCGAGTCTACAGAGGAGATGGATGTCGAGTTTATGAGTCCAACTGACCTCCCTGTAAATTTAGTTCTGAAACGAGTCTACAGAGGAGATGGATGTCGAGTTTACAACTTCAACTGACCTTTCTGTAAATTTAGTTCAGGAGCGAGTCTACAGATCAGATGGATGTTGAGTTTACGAGTCCAACTGACCACCCTGTGAATTTAGTTCAGGAACGAGTCTACAGAGGAGATGGATGTCGAGTTCACAACTTCAACTGACCTTTCTGTAAATTTAGTTCAGGAGCGAGTCTACAGAGGAGATGGATGTTGAGTTTACGAGTCCAACTGACCTCCCTGTGAATTTAGTGCACGAGCGAGAGCTGCGGCGTACGCAGAGTCTGTCTCAGGTGGGAAACAAACCCTTCATGAGCAGGTTAGCAAACATTTGCACTCAAGTGATGATTCATCAAAACCAGAGGCGAAAAAGCAGTGCACGGCTGAATCTAAGGCATCGTCAGGTGTAGCTGACGTGCAAAAACCATCATATGGGAAGGTTGTCGTGGGTATCAAGGTGTGAATCTTCCAACTTGACTATCCGACTACCTCATTAACAGAGCATATACTTTGTGCCTGCCCCGCTGGGGACCAAATCAGGTATTTAGAGTTCGGCAAAGCCGTACTCTTACCATCTGACCTAAAAGACCACTCAAAATACAAACTAATTGGCTTCGTTAAGAAGCTGGGTTTATTTGGTCGAGTGTGAATATGTGTGAGTCACAATAAACCCTTGCAGGTTGCGGTGGAGGATCGAACAGACCCACTCACTTTGGACCTAACCTAATCTAACCTAGACCAAACAAATTCATTGCCACCTCGTATGCCGATGAAACTAATTTCACCCTTTACGACCATGTCAGAATCATATATTCTGATCTAGGGAAAATTCTCACCGATTACGAGCATTACATACTGAGAGTCCAGAAAAAATCAATATCTGGGACGGAATTACCGGATGATATCCTATGATGATTTGAATCTGGACTTTATTGAAAGTCCGCGATGGTATTATATGTCTATCTCCTAGTAATAATTCACAATAACGATTTCAAATCCTCCAGCATTCTTCCTCATCCAATCATTTAACTCAAGTACATTGTGACCCTTCACAGCATATAATTTTAATGAATATTACAGATTTGAAATGCACTGATGTAGCGGTTGCGGTGGTGCCAGATGGTGGCAGGTACCGCCTATAAATAACGCGTAAAAGACCGCGCTTCAGTACCATCATTTCACCCGTGCATAGCCGAGACGGCTCGCTAGTCAGTAATAAAGTATAGTTTTGGATGATGATCTTAGAATTCCCGTCTTTCAATTCAAACATCAACCGCCAATGCACGTTTTCAGGAACAAGATCTAGATCTATTTTCTACACTTCAAAACAGACCTGGGAAGAATTGCAGAAATGGAGTTGGTGAAACATCAAAGGCGTATCAGAAACTTAGAGTGCTCTTTGGAATAAAAAACCTATGCCTCAGTAACTTTCAAGTTTTCGTAAAGTATTTGGTATCTGATCTTGACATAATTATTCAGTTCTCATTCTGTTCTGATCAATTGAATCACGTCTCTAACTGAAGGTATCTAGTTAATACTCTAATTAATTTCTGGTGGGCATTTACTCGAAACATGTTAATCAATTCGTTACCTATTATGTGAAGTGTATGCCATTAAGTCGACAACATAAGGTTCATTATTAGCTGAATATTCAATAACCTAGTCATGCCTGAAATTGATTTCACGGATAAATTGATATCTGTTTGTGAAGTGGATAACACTTTCGATATTGAGTACAATCGCTCCATTGAAATTGGAAATGATTTTGCTTCTCTTTGAATATATTGAGCTACTACGAAATCTTCTCAAGAGATGCAAATTGATTTTTGTTCAATGTCTTCCAGGGAACTTGACCATTCATGTGATCATTTCCATACAAATTATTTTCTCAATTGAACCGAATACATGAAGGTCAATGACAGTACCTACAGTGAGTGGAGTATTGAATTTTGAATTCAATAATGCTGACTCGCCAGCTCATCTTAGAGAGACTTGAAAATTCAAATACGTTCGCTTAAGTGTTTTTGGAGTTGTAAACCGTAAATTCTCAAACCAAAAATGATTGTATGGAAGTTGTTATCATAACTGGTTTCGAGTCATTTAATGTGAGTGTTTTGATGAGAATGGATAATCTAGCTGTCATCAAATATTTGTTTTTGAAAGGCAATATGTCTTCATAAATCAAAGATGAGTTGGAGTATGTGTATGGAGACTGCATCATCATTTACTACAGTGAAATTTTGGGCAGCTGAATTTAAATGTGGCCGTAAGAGCTTGGGAGATGACATTCGGGACATTCAAAAACTGGAACTACTAACGAAAACATCGCCAAAGTTTATTAATTGCCGAATTGAAGTGAGAGATAGCAGAGAGGTTATGAATATGTCGAAAGAACGTGTTTGTCACATATAAATCAACATTTAGGCATAAAAAAGCTGTCAGCGCGTTGGGTGCCGCGTTTGCTCAGGTTAGACTAAAAACTTTTCCGAATAGACATTCTCAATGCTCTGTTGGCGCAGTTGAGGCGTAATGAATCCAAGTTTTGGCACCGAATAATTACTGTAGATGAAACATGGATACACAATCATACGCTTGAAACAAAAATATGGTGCAAATAGAGGACTGCAAAGGGGGAACCAGCTTCAAAAAAAAGGCCGTTTTTTTGGCTGGGAAAGTGATGGCGACTGTTTTATGGGATATTAAAAAAAACATCACAGGAGCAAACTACGCATCATTAATTGACAAGCTGAAGGCAGAACTTAAGTAAAAACGGCAACATTTACAGAAAAAAAAATCCTCTTTCACCAAAATAACGCTCGGTCTCACACCTTAACGGTTGTCATGGCGAAAATCTACGAATCACGGTTTGAACTGCTCAACCATCCACCTAACTCATCTGATCCAGCCTCAATTGAGTTATTTTTGTTCCCTCATTTGAAAATTGCCCTCGGAATTCGAAGATTTTCGTCAAATGAAAAGGCAATCAATCACCTTCGTGAATAATTATTTTGCAGAGGGAAACGCCGAGTACTATTTGGACGGGTTACAGAGACGGGAGCATCGCTGGAGAATTGTATAGAGTTAAAAGGAGACCATTTTGAAAAAATACAAAAAAACTAGAAAACTGTTTTGTAGTTTTGTCAGGTCGGATACTTTTCAGATCACCCTCGTATTCATTGCTAGGGGATGAACTGAAGGTATAGGAACCTGAATGGGATTTACCCGCGTGACTTTGAAATCTTTATGTGCCATTGAAATTATATAAAATTACAATTATTCAATCTAATTCAGCAAATAGATCGGTTTGTTGTTCATAAAAGGTATAACCTTGTGCATGAGCAAGTTAACTAATCTATCAATGAACGTTGCAAAATTGGAAATATAAAATTTTCAATGTTGAACTGTGAAATATGTGTATATAATAATATAATAATAATGTTTTATTCGTACTATTTCACTACATATCTCAATTCTACCAATCATAAAATGAACAAAACAGAAAAAACCACAAGGAAATGAATCCGTGCGTGGCATGAAATCTTTGTCAGGACATTAAACATGAACAATCATCTGAAATACAAATGTTTTCCAGGTCTGTTTGAATATAACAGGATGTAAATCTAAACGATTTAATAACAAACCAAATGAATCTTCGTTCAAACATCTAACATGAACATCATTTAAATACAAATATTCTCTAATTTTGTTCAAGTATGAAAAAATACAAATCTAAAAATTATCATTACTAGAAGATTCAAAATTCAAACCAAAGACTAAACAATTTAAAGTGGAATAAATTTGGATCGTATAGCTGAAAAATGAAAATTTCAGGACAGAAAGTGAAAAACACTTTTTTGGCACTTTAGCGCCACCTACTGCGCACATTGTTTGTTGTACAACATAGCATCAATGACATTAATTGTAGATAACGATGCCCTCTACATATTTTATTCCATACATTTTTCTGAAAAATGCATAGATTTCAAAAAAAAATAATTTCAAAATATTTTCAAGTTTTTTCAAAAACCGTCACAGGTAGCAGGTGGCCATCGCTAGGTAAGCTTTCTTTCATCATTCTCTAACGACTCACCAAGTTTCATCTATCGGGTAATTTTTCAGTCATTATCATTTTTTTTAGACAGATTGACTGTTGTAAAACTTTCATCAGAAAAAATATACAGAATGAAATTTGATCAGTATTTCAATTTCGAAGTGTTTATAAATGGTTTTTACATGAACCCCAATCCTGCTTCCAATTTGCTTCATGTCCGCAGGCATGCTCCTTTGACAAGTACTTGAATGAAACTTCAGTAAGCGACGCGTCGCGACGGTTTTAAATAAGCACTCAACTAATACGACATTAATTGCATTCAACTAGAAACGACGCAGTTAAAACTCCCTCTGCAAGGTACGCGTTTATCTCAATAATTAATTCCTTGTTTGGTATATTGAGATGAGAGTTATTTGATGAAGTTTTGTTTATTTTCCTGGCCTAGTCAAGAAGAGATAGTTTCAGCTCATTCGTATTTATTCTACATAATTCAGTATTTCTCTCTTATGTTAAAATCAGTTCATTCACGTCGATAGACTTTCAATTAATATATTAATAACATCTTGGTAATCACCATGTTATTTAGAAAGATACAGCTTTGGTGAATCATAAATAGTCCTAATATTTCATTTGATTTGAAATATTCATTTTTTCACCTTATCAAAAAAGCACCCTAATTTTCAATCGAAAATTCTCGCGTCAAAATGTCAGCTTTTTTCGAAAAGTCAGTGTTTTTTTGTTCGTTGGAATCTCTACTTTTTGACGTTCAAAAATATACATTACTATAGTAAATAATATGTGTAATTGATGACTTGTTTACTTTATGGTATTTCATGATCACTTAAATGAAATGAATAAAAACACTTTTGTCTAAATACTACTGGTACATTTTATTTATACGACCGGTTTCGGGTTTGACCCCATTATCAAGTATAAAACTGCTATAGTAAAGGTTCTCAGAAAATGCAAAAAATAAAAAAAGCTCGAATTGGATTTTTTATAACATTATGTACAATTTCATAAAAAAAATGTGATTGCTGCTATTTTTTTCAGTTTAAAAGTAAATCGTACATGTGAATCGTACTGTTGAATTTAGATACGTCATTGTGAATACTTTATAGATTATAATATTTTTAAAAACGCCAGTCTTGTTATTTATAAATAGCTTATCTTGAATTTCAATCACTTATCCCTTAGTTTTTGTCTATTTGATGGCATTTCTTCATCGTTAGATTCGACAAACCTTTCCAATTCTATTTGATCTTCGAAATTTTCAAGCCCATCACCTTCTTCGTCTCCGATATTATTTTCAGTCTGTATTGGTTCTTCTTCCACAACTTTCTTCAAAGCTTGGCTGTACATCTTTTTTGATAATAAAGAATATATTCGACTGCTATCGTAACGGCTATTTGTTTTATGTTCAGGTCTTTATCGAAATTTGACTCTATTCAATCATCAAATCAAGTTACTTCACGACGTTTCGATTTTTAGTATCCACAATCGTCTTCGGTTGATGACTTTTCTAGATTTTGAATCATAGTAGAATCATATTAGACGATGGAAGTCCGAACTAATAAAATTCATGTTGATTCATATTGAGCTTATACTAAATAGTCTAGTACCCGAAAATTCCCAATTTGAAAAACTTTTAAAACCATTGTAGTTAGGAATTCAATTTTTTTTCTATTTCACTCTTCTTGTTACTGAAGTAACATTTATAATTATACGAACATTTTTTTCGAAACGGCTATGGATTCGTAGATCAGTAATTTGGAAAACGTGTTCCTCTCGTTATTGTTATTACAACCAAATAACAAATATATGATTGAATTGGCCGATATTTGATGAGAATCCATGACCAATTCATGTTACACTTTATCGTGAGATCTTCACTAAACAGTGTTGCAACTCTGTGAACCGTTTGATGGAAACCCCACAAAAGTGTGAAATAATAGTTTACTTTTCAGTGGAACTGTTAACTTGAAGAGTTTTTCTGAGTGTAGCTGATAATTTTCAGTGGTCAGAATTATTATCAAATGAGTGACAATTCTCAGATCATAATGTTTTTGGATTGACAGGTTTACTGTAAGTTTGGACTTTGATGAGTGTTTCAAACTGATTATGGAATCTTCCTTTGTTATTAAAAACGTAAATTTCCATAAAAGATGCGGTTTCTACCTTGATTATAAGCCCCAATGACGGTGCTCCACGTTATTAATATAATTCCCCAGTTCCAAACACTTCCCCGGCAAAAATTGAAATTAATGTGAGCAATTTCCACCTCTAAGTTTATCGTCCTCATGTTGGGTTGTTAACTTTCATGAAAAGGTTCATTCGCGTTAGCAACTCCGAGGATCTTCTGAAACTTGGTTTAATAATTGTGTTAATGATTATTCAGAAGCTGAAAGGTTGGTTGAAATGAACCATTTTGCATTCAATTTTATCCTTACAAACACGTTATTCTGGTTGGTTGTGATCCAGGCTCAGTTTAACTGTTACATTTCCACAATTACTTTCATTTCTTTTCGAATAATCAGGTTATATTGTTCGTTCCGATTGTTGGATATCATAATCACCTACATGAAACTTTTCAGCATGTGAATCGGAGTATCACTTTCATTCTTCAGAAAATTTATTTTGATATAAAAACAATTTAGTATTCAATTGGAAACGTTGAAAGTTATAAGGATTTTATTAATTTTTTGTGAAATTTGGATTAGAACGAAAAATTAATTGAATTGATGTCATACATTTTATTGCAAAATACACTAATATTTCTTTTATAATATACATGTTTTCATTTTATAACAATTGAGTAACACTGAGGTTTCACTCGACAAACCGACAAACTTATCGTTAGCACCACTGTGCTGTTCACGGAGCGTTATATTACACTATATATTTGAAACGGTAAGTTGTATAAAAAAAGTTAAAATGAAAGTTGTTCATGAAATTGAAAGGAACATTTTTCCTTTTGGATCGTAGCTGAAAAATGAAAATTTCAGAACAAAAAAGTGGAAAAAACTACTGCGCACATTTTTTGTTGTACAACATAGCACCAATGACATTTTAGATAATGATGCCCTGTACATTTTTCGTTGAATAACTTTTTCTGTAAAATGCATAGTTTTCGAGAAAAATGCATTTTCAAATATTTGTGAGTTTTTTCAAAAACCGTCACAGGTTGCAGATGGCTATCGCTAGGTAAGCTTTCTTTCATCATTCTCTAACGACTCACCAAGTTTCATACATCGGGTAATTTTTCAGCCATCATTGGACACATTGATTGTACTATTTCTGAATTATATAAAAGTGACATTTTTACATAATTCAAACCTGCTGAAGTTATGAAAAATTATAACAAACGATAGTTTGTCAAACAGCGATAGTTTGTAAAGTGTCATTCATTCGACACTTCAAAATATTTTAAGGGACACTGCAAAACTTTTCTCAATCATGAAGAAAACTGGCTCACAATTCGTGAAATTTGTGAAAAAATCGTTCAGTGACATTTCTAATATTTTTTCTGTGAAACTTCTATTTTGATCAGTGAAATGTGCGCAGCCGAAATATTTTTTCAATTATATTTTGGACAACATACTCCTTCAGTTCATCATAATTCAAAAAAAAAGTATTATCAGTATGGACTCAAATGATATTTATAATCACTGATAAATTTGACGAATCAAGTATTTTTATAAATTAACACAAGATGGTCTCATAGAAGATGTGTTAAATTCCAAATTAATTTGACACTGGCTAGTTGGTTTTAATCAAAGCCAATTTTTATACCACACATGCACACACAAAATGTGAGATGCAATATGTATCAATAAATATTTGGAGCATGAAAATGTAGTAGATATAAAAAACAATCGTTTTTCGACAGACAGTCATTAACACATTATACAAGAGTCGTTTCATAAGGAATCTAAATGAACAGTTGGATTACGAAAAATTGGATTTGGAATCAGGTACTCATGGGTTGAGCTGCCGTTTTAGCGCTGGTCGTTTATCTCGCCATAAGTGTTCTAATCAAAACGGTTTTCTTTAACTTCAGCAAAAATTCCTGCGATTTTAGAACCCATAGGCACAAGTCGAGATGACGGAAAACGGCCAGATGGTATGACACTTGTTCCATTGAAAAACAGTAAATCTGTTGTTTGGGACTTTACTTATGTGGATACATTAGTAACTTGCCATCTTCCTGCTACTTCTGCGAAAGCCGGTGCTGCTGCCTCTTTAGGAGAAAGTTCCAAACTACGGAAATATCAGAATTTGGAAAATGATTATATCTTTCGCCCAATAGCTGTTGAAACTTTTGGTATTTTTGGCTCTGAAGCCTTATCTTTCATCAATGAAATTGGAAAAAAGGTAATCAATGAAACCCACGAATCAAGAGTCACATCTTTTCTCATTCAAAAAATTATCATCCATAGAGGAAATGAGGCTTTTTTACGGTACTCTTCCTGATTCTAAAAACTTGATGAAATTTACTTGTTTCCTGAAAACCAACTTTATGGAAAAAAAATGATAACAAACCACTTTATGGAATCAAAACAAAAGCAAATGGAAAAAATCCTTTCTCTCAGCAAAATTCTGTAATGAGTTTCAAAGATATTTCGAATTGTCCAGTAATGAATTCTTCAGTCAAAACCCTTGGGTTGAATGGGCTGAAAAATATTAATAACACCTGTTTCATGAACAGCGTAATCCAATGTTTATCAAACACGAGAAGGTTATTGGAATAATTGGAATAATTGGAATGGTTATTTGAAAAAGAATGAATTCACGAAAGATATCAATAATAGTATTTCTAGTATGGAGGATGCTTTAATCAAAACGTTTGCAGAAGTCATTAAGGAGCTGTAGTCGGAAAATTCATTTGAAAGAGTAGTAAATACAGCCTCCTTAGAAACCAGATGCAGTTTTGCTCCTCGATCCATGGGTAATTCCCATCGACACCCAGGAGTTTTTTAGTTATCTTTCAGAAGGTTTACATGAAGACTTTAATATAATCAATGAGAAACCTAAACCAATCTTAACTGAGATTGACGAAAAAGTGAACGACAGCGGAAATGCACCGGAGTCATGGCTAACATATTTGAGGATGCATAACTCTGAGATTGTAGATAATTTCGTTGGTCAATTGAAATCCATGATGAAATGCACACACTGTGGACACTCATCAGTAACCTCAGATCCTTACTGGGATTTGTCTTTCTCCATACCACAAATAACCGACCATTGAGTTTGTGGCAATGCATGGATTCGTTTACAAGAGAAGAAACTTTGGATGGAAATAAAAAACTGACGTGTTTGAAATGCAAGGAAAGGAGAAAATGCACAAAGTCCGTATCAATCCACAAGTTTCCCCATATTTTGGTAATTCATTTAAAAAGATTCTCTCCAACGGAAAGTAGGGGCAAATTGAATGATGTCATCGAATTTCTTCTAGAAGAATTGGATATGGACAATTTTACAGCAGAAAATGTGGTTACTAGTTGTTATAAGTTATATGCACTTTTAAATCACAGTGGGACTACTTACAGAGGGCATTATACAGCATACTGCAGACACCCGTATACTGGCGCGTGACACAAAGACAACGACTCACACGTGTCACCAATTTCACTCCTCACGTCCTCTTTTATGAAAAGGATGGAACGTAATCGCACCATTGAGATAACTGAGGGAAAGTTTCTTTGTGTTTAATAAATAAAAAAAGATGGGTTAATTTTTTGCGAATTTTCTATATTGAAAATATTAAAAATATAAAGAAGGACCTTCGAAGATCACAAAATCAATATAAAGAAGTTCTGATCTCTGTAACTGTAGCAACAGTATTCATAAATTCATTTCGGCGGTTGAAATACGGGTAAAATCGAGTGGTTCAGGCCGCGCCGCGCCGCGACGCCCGACTCAGGTACCAGCAGAAAAATATGTCAAACCCATTGAATATAAATATTGATAATGAAAAATTATCTACTTATTGGATAGTTGAATAAACAATGACGCGCAAAGAATTTTTTTATCGCAATTCTCTTTTTAATAATGCTTTTATTAATAAAAATTTATTCTCAAATTGAAGACTCACAAAAACTTAGATAATTCAATAAGTTAGCTCTATTACGCCAGCGACGCAAAGTACGGGAATCGCATTTACAAAATGCCAAAATTACGTATTTTTAAGGTGCTTTTTAGGTACCGAAGTCAAAAATTAGGAACTCTGTAACTTACACCGCAACTCAATACTCAAAGTTGCTTTGCTAGCATTATGTAATGCTAGCAATGCAATGAAAATAATAATGAAATTATGAATGTTAAGGAAACACTATTAGGTGCTTATTAAGTGCTAAACGATGGGGATCCTAAAATTTTCTAATTAATAAACAAAAGCTTCCAATTTCCCTAAACAACAGATCTAAGAATCAGGTCTCTCGAAAACGAGGACGAATGCTCAATCAGATATAAACTAAGCGTGGTGATAAAGTGATGATTAGGTGTTTGCAAGAAATTAAGATGAAAACGACCGTGAATAGGCGGAAAAAAATTCGGGATAACTGATTTGAGAAAAAAAAATTAAATTCACAATAAAGCCTTGAAATGCTCATAAACTCATACATAGACAATCAAAATAAAGTGCTAATCAAGTGCTCACTAGATATTAATAGTAAACCTAGATTCCCTAATGGCTATGTGGCTCATGGATCTGAAAACCACCATGACTGATTCACATTTTACTTTAGATAAATTCCATAAAAAAATCATCAATTACAGAAATTGAGAAAAATGAGAAACTATTGTCAGTTGAGCAAGTTGCAATAATTTAAACAACAATATGTCAAAATGAACATCTCATTACTGCTGCAATGGATCAGTATTTTTAATTTTTTTTGGCAAATTATAATTAAAAAAAAGTTCTATTACACAAGTTGATTGAAATTTAAATAAAACTTTTGAGTCCTGCCAAAGAAATTGAAAAATTGAAAAAAAATTGGGATATTTTAGTTTTAATATATGTTAGGACTAAAAAGTTTCAATTTGATTTTTTCCAGTCAATTAGTGTAATAGAACTTTTTTAAAATTATAATTAGTAAAAATCAGTTCTGCAAGGCCAAGAGGACGTACATTTTGAGATACGCCCCGATGACTTCAGAAACGCGATGTACAATGGTACAATATGATAAATAATACCTAATGCAGTGTACTGCAACTCATTTCTGTATCGTTTCAAAATTTACAATCACATATTCGTTAATTATTTGATACTTTCTTGACGACTTGAATTATTTAAAAAAATTCAATTGCTTGTTGAACTTAGTTATTCATATTCAATATCAAATAATTCTAAATCTCAAGTACAAATTCGTATTGGATTAATTAACTGGACTATTGTAGCAATTTATTCAAATATTTATTCGTACACAAAATGAACTACCGCTGATAAAGAAGTTTCACCAACTTCTGTGACACATTAAATATCAATTATATCAATTGCAAAGTCAAGCCCTGAATGGAGTGGAATAATTAATAATTTGAACAGAAAATATAAGAAAAATTATATTATTACTATGAGACCTAAAATATTATATTATATTATTACTTCGGTACCTAAAAAGCACCTGAAAAGTACCTAATTTTGGCATTTTGTAAATGCAATTTTCGTACTTTGCGTGGCTGGAGCAACAGAGCTCAATAAGTTTCATCGATCAAATGAAATCATAAATATTGTTGATACAGTTCTGGGAAGTAGGACTGTTTTTGTGAGTTTCTGCTTTCCAAGGTATTTCTATTTTTTAAACGTTTTTGACACATTCGCTGAAAACAAACTCCACTTTCTTGTGTTCGACTGAACTCCTCATAATTCTAAAACTATTTGTTTGCAAAAATTCACAAGCTATTACCCTAACTCATGGTTATCAAAGTTTTGTTGAATTTATTCACACCCATGCAAAGATGCGGTTTCAATGCCATTCAGTATTTTGATACTTTCATAAAATCTGTTCACTATCAAATATTCATATAAACTCAATAACAATTAATAAAACACAACATTTCAACGCAGTTATATTCCATGTAGTATTTCATTGCATTTCGAAAAGAAGTGGTGCATGAAACGGAAATCGGCTTTCCCCAAAACTTCGGCCTCTGAAGCGATAGTTTATTCCGTATTATCAATTGCAAGGGTTCTGTTCTGAATAAACATAAATGGATACCCTTTCACTGAATTCAAAAGTCGAAGCAAGAGTATCATCAAGTAAAGTAGCATTTCATGAATAACAAACAATCAAAAGACAAGAAATTGATAATTTTGGCAAAAAATTCAAGTGGGCTGATGAGGCAGAAGAGGCAAAATTATCCTGAAAAAATATTCAAATAATATAAGAATCACTACCAGGCTGTGGATAACTCTCATCTTGTCTATGGATTTTTTTTGTAATTCACGGATATTGCATGATGTCAAATTACGACCATATCAACATACTCACGTTTTTCCTTGAAGATAATTGAGTGTTCGTGTTGATGAAAATAAATCAAATTCAGAATACTATTACTTACAGAATACCTTGTTTTGTGGTGAAAGGTATATAGGTGAAACTTTGAGACAATTAAAAGTGCGTTAGAGTGAACATAGAAATTGAATCAGGATAAGACAATTGCCAAGATTGACGATACATACTTTCAGAAATAAATAGAATCAGTCATGAAGAAACTGCTGATATACTTAGATTTTCCAATTATGGGGCAGATTTTCGCCTTAGAAACGTCAAGATGAGTATATGTCTAGTTTCTCAGTTGTTTTTTGAGAGACAAAATAATACAACATCATCATCATCAATACGATGAGTAACTGATAAAAAGAAGATTTTCCTTTGTGAAAAATACTTTGAGTTGTCACAGTACCTTATAGTAATCTAACTGAAAAGTTTACGCTTTCTACACGAGTATAAAGTTTTAAATTAAAATGTTCATATTTTGCAGATCGTGGCAGATGAAAATACACAAAGGAGTTTCCTTGACAGAAAAGAATTATGAAATATTGATACAGTTTCTATCCTGCTACATGAAAATCGTAAGACTTTCTTCGAGGTACTGGCACTGCAGCTTCATGAACTTTTTGTGTTTTTCCTCTTATTTTGCAATGACAACCATTCCAACAATCATGTGCCCTGTACTGCCTCTTGAAGGTCTTTAACAGATTATTCATATTCTTCTCCACCTGCTGCTGCTAAGCTGCTAAGGTCTCAGTTTCACTATTTTCTTCCAGTGTCCTCAAAATGGATCATATCCGATCACTACTTTCATGTGTGTGTTTCCAGTTATTATTTTTCCAATACTCGTTACATTTCTGAAGATCCATCTGCTGATCCGGTTCCATATCATAGATTTTATTGCTGGTTCAGGTATATGTCTAGTGAGTAAAAATCTCAGTTTTACTATTTTCTTCCAGTGTCCTCAAAATGGATCATATCCGATCACTACTTTCATGTGTGTGTTTCCAGTTATTATATTTCCAATACTCGTTACATTTCTGAAGATCCATCTGCTGATCCGGTTCCATATCATTAGATTTTATTAATGGTTCCTGAGAATCCATGCACACAGAATGAAATCAATCTGTTTCATTTCGAGAAATTATTTAGTTTTTGATGGTTTTTCTAAGGAAGCAAATATTCATGTTCATGATGTAACGGTACAAGATATAGATTTTTCGTGGATTAGAGTATCGGATTCATCACCAAATCCTATCAAAAACATCATCTCATTTTGTTCCTAAGAAAACAAATAACTATTCGATTCATGAAAAACTTTTCTTATCAAAGAATACAATAATTTTAGTGAGCTGAAATATTTCCATTTTCCTCTTGAAACTGTTTTTTCTTTCCTTCATATCATTCATTGCCCTTTACCTCTTTCATATCTTAGATGTGAGAAAATAAATAGATGCACGTGATAGTCGTTAGTTGTTCCAATTTATTTCTTCAACTCTTCAAAGAAACTCTCCTCAGATAATGGAATACTTGAAGAAGTGAGTTATTATTTATTTACGAATCTTGCACATCATACACGTGTAACCAATATGATTCAGTTATTATTTAATGTAGTCTAGGTCAAAACTGAGTATTAGTTTTCTGAAGTCCTGCAATCAATAAATGGATTCATTTCATTGTCGGAAAGATGGAATTCCTGGTTTATCGTACTCGATTCATGTTTCAGTTTTTTTTCCGAGCTTCTTACACTTTTTCTCAAATGTCAGAATTTTCATAGTGAGTCAAATATATTTCAGTTATGGTACCCGGGTGATTCGACGTGGGTGCTTTGTTCACTCTTTCAATCGACCGATGTGTGAGTCGGTGGTTCAAGCCGCAGGCTAATTAGTTTTTGAATCCTCCATAAATCAACAAAAAGATGTATCATCTTCTCTTCATAATGACGAAAATAAGTATTTTATCATTCAATGAAAATGTATATTTTTGCCAATGTTTTAAAAATGTGTAAGAGAGAATATTTTATTTTTGTATTATCGCAAATAGAAAACAAACAGCAACAATTATTATTGATCAAAAATGAAATTATCATGAATTGTAAGACCACATTTTAAAAATGCAAAAAACAACAATAATTTTTATTCTTCATGAAACGATTTGGAAATTGAATATTTATGACCATCACCTGGATGAGATGAATCTGTTGAAATATATATTTTTTCGGTAACCAGCTGTCGCCCCCCTACGAACGACAACTCTCAAAGGTCGAAACTTGTGCGAGATAAGAAATGGCAAGGTCTCACTTTTCAACGTGTGATTCCTAACATGTTTGAAATATTTGGTAATATATCCCATATCTCATGAATAAAAAATAATATAAAGGCCAAATAGAAATATGCAATATTTAAAATATCCAAAAAATGCTTCGCTTTAACTATTAAATCGGCTTTAGAATATTATTTGTGTATGATTATCATCCTAAAAACGTTCAGTATGTGAAATATTTGATGATACATACTGCATAGCAATCATTTTTACAAGGGACCATCTTTTGTATAGTAAATTTTATTTTCATAATAATAATACTTTTTTCAAGAAGGGTTAGTTGGGTTGGGTTAAAAAACAGTTGTTTTCTTGCCAAAGTGTAAAATTTTATTGAATGTTTTCAAACTCCTATTTGAACCCTGGAGAAGGATTTATTCAAATTCGAAACTTTGTCGAGAAAACCAATTGTTTTTTCAAAAAAAACTCGTAAATGAACTACCCTCCTTGAAATAAATTATTGGATAACTGAACCAGTTAATTAATACTGATGACAGAATAATAGCATGTATGGCTGTCCAATATCTCAGGTCTTTCGTGATGTGCGCCACCACTTACTCGAGCAAACGGTGAAAACCAGACCGACAGCCCAGGCGCTCCGGGAGGGATAATTCATCTCTCCCTCCAATGTCGGTCGTGGGTCTATTGGGATAACCACCCGATATATGGTTATTAACAATCAAGGAGGCATCCACGATGGACTTCTTAGGACTACGGGTCAAAGGCAAGGTGCTGAGGCCCATAACGAGAGGATTTGCAAACACACGACAACCGCCAAACATTCGGACGCTTCGAGTAGACTTATGAGCTGTTGCCTTATGCATTGTTACGAGAGTAGTGAGCGCACGCAAAGAGGGTAGATGGCAAGAATGCGTGCCAAAACTTACATCATGCCATCAGTAGAAACAATCAGAACACGCAGGGCGCTCCACTGAATCAGGCCACAAGAACTGACTCGATTGGATGCGGAGGTTCGTGTACACAGTCGTTCAATCGCTTCCCGAATCGGAATCCCAGCCTGTCAGTTCAGAAAATTCGACGGCGAGTACACAAGATGAAGGTTCAAATCAAGCGCGAGAGACATGCATCTCGTATCCAATGTGTGTTATATATTACAGGACAGCCAACAGGTCATTTACGCCCGCAGTGTGGCCAATAAACGCCCAACTAGGACTTTCACATCACAATTCGAGTCAAGAAGTGCTTCTGACTACCAAGCAGCACTGTCTTGATAGTAAACGAATAATAGTGGCCGCTAGAGAGTCACTAGTAAGGCGAGCAAGAAATATCGCGAGAAACCTCAACTTCCGCGTGAAACTTTCTCACCTATTCTAACAGTCTTTGCGTGTTGTGGATAATCCGCCGACCACTGGTAGGGTGGAATCCTTCTGATAGGACATTTATAAACATCCGCAGCTACTCTTTGGATAACATTCGAAGAGCCGTTGTAAGTTCCAAAAACTTTACTGCTCCAGGGCCGAATGTACTAGTGGAAAAACTATCGAATACCCATCTTCGCCATCTGGCCAAAGTTTTCAATTCATGACTGGACGAGCAGCCGATGCCGGATTTGTTCATCAAAGGAAAGAACGTTGTTATCACAAAAAAAGAAAATTGGTTGATTCCTAAGAAACACAGATCGACAACATGTTTAAATTCATGGTTTGTTTGTTCACAAGGAGAGGGTCGAAAATATTGAGTCACTGGATGTAAAGAGAACCTGCTTATCGATAGATGAGTAACAGAGAACTCGTAACAATTTAGGTGTAACCTCTCTATGGCCTGGATCGATTATTATGTGGAATTTGATACAAGATCGCATGAGCTCATCTTGCATTTGCTCGGATGCCTTGCAGAACTCGAAAAAATAGTGAGAGTGAAGAACTGATTCCACGCTTCACCATAATATCTGGTCAGGCTATAATCAGTCCAAACAGTGCTGGTCGATTTCAGGAAAGTTGTATTTCAGGGAATTTCTTTAGAAAAGGGGCGCATACTCTATAGGAGTCAGCTGAACGGTTGTCCCTCTTTCAATAACAGGTTGGAGTCCCTACATGACAAAATGGTATGAATGAAAACTGTGAAGTCATAAGGAGTTTGGATTCCCTTCTCTGCATGATCCGCACCCATGAGAGAACAGGAACTGGAGCTTTTCACAGGGCAGCCACCCGAGCAGCTGATGAATTCGGAATGAGTTGTTCATATCTCTGTCAACGACTTAGAAAGCATTCAGCAAAAGGCCCACATGAAAACTAAGAAGGTTCCTTTACTCCTGCGGTAACACAAGAATAAGCCAACGAATGGGATCTTCTTTGGCGTTATTGAAGACCTCGGCTTATTAAAGCACCTGACCTCGCTTTCCTTAGGTCTGGTGGTTATGGAAGTTCCTGACACAACATGCAGGGCCTGTCGCGATGCCCTGATTCATTTGCTGTTAGCATGTCTAGCACAAGTAGTCACATCCTCTATCCATCTGATAACGCGACCCTAGAAGTGCTATATTACCACCTACGGCACTTTTACAGTATTGACGAGACACCGGTTCCGCCATACGCTCCGGGGGATATTAGATCCGTTGTGGGAAACGAAAAGTACCGAAATTATTGGAATCATTCGTTCCCCACCTTCAGGCTCATACCAGCTTACAAGCCTGATGTAGTTCTTTTCGATCAACAGAGCAATACAAAATTCAAAATTCGTCTTGGAGTTTTCAGCTCCTGGTGAGGCAGAGGAGGAGAAGCAGATAAAATATCGATATTTTTTCTGTTGTGATGGTTGTTCTGATTATTGAAGTCCTTGGTGGAATTATGTGCTACCTACTCCTGAATCACAAAATCATGCCGGCTTGATGCACGAAGGCGAAAATTTTAGCCGGACAGATACAGAAAGCTTTCATTCTTGGTTCATTACGCCTGCTTCGGGCACATGTATCTCGGACAAAGTGTTCATTCACCTCACGGTGAGGTTATGTGCTGGCGCGCCTTTCCGAATATGTCGGAGTTCCGAGGCAGAGCCTGACCAGTTTACCGTTCGGTAAAAATATGATGATAATAGAAAATTTATGTGATATTGAATTTAACTATAAATGAAGTCTAAATTCAAAACCATCATTGGGGAACTTCAAACAAATCAATTATTTATCGTTACTAATTTGCCAAATCATAAATTCCATATTCTGTTATGTTAATTATTCAATATTTGTACGTATTTTACGTTACGGACATTTCTGTTTATTGTAACGATATGGGTTCGGGCAAACAAGATCAATCAAATGGATAGTAGAATTTATTGAGTTGGAAAAATCTAAAACAAATTTTGAACAACTTGTTCTGATCTAATTTCGCTGCAGTGAAACTTCTCTGATTGTATTAGGCGGCGCAAAATTTCTCAGGTTCCACTAAGTGCTTTTTAACATAAATTCAACTCAATAAAACCTAAATATTAACTGAAACGCAATATTTTGACAAATGGTAATTGGAATTGAATGGCATGTGTTGAAAGTCTGAGTCAATTTATAGGCCGTATCATAAAATACATGAAGGAATTTTTTTAAGAACAGCTCAAGCCACAATAAATATGTTGAAAACGAAGTGATTCTGTTATAATAGGTTCGAATATACTTAGGCTTTGGTTTAGTACATGCTTTTCTTGATATCCAAAAGACAAGCATTTTTGCATCCATTTGTTAAAGAGATATGTAATTTAGGTCGTTTATGGTCGGAATTGTGATAGGTAGATTATGTGTTCAAGGAAATATTAGGGCCAACATTGTTCCCCATCTACGTCAACGATTTGACAAGTATAAATATCTGGTAGCCTGGAATGACAAAGGTAACCTGGCAAACGTTATGCTGTTTTTCTAATATCCTTGGGAGTCGAGCCGAAATAAATACTTGAAGCCATGAGTATGTATTTTTCTAATCCTTATTTCTATTTGTCGGTGAAGATTTGCCTATACCTTTAAATACCTATGTGTGTTGATGGTATTGATAACACCGTGTTGCTTATTCATAAAAAAAGGTGATATCATGAACCAGTATGAGAGTGAACTGAATAACGATCCTTAGATTTTGTTCGATAAACTATTTCGATCGTTCAATGTTCCGATATGACCGCTGTGACAACCAACCCATGAGATAACCATACCCGGTCTCGCCTATCTGTGTTGCAGAAGTTCAAAAAATACCTGCATAGTTCAAGTAAACGGTGATACCTACCTTCCAACAGCTCCCCTTTAATAATATAGTTAGGGAGCTAAATAAGTAGGTAATTTTTGGTATAGAATCTTCAAAATACAAATTGTTATCCATTAGAAACTTTGTATTTCATCGTTTCTCGAGTCTTTATTCGGTACTTTGATGAGATGTCGCGAATGATAGGAAGCGTTGTCAAGAACTATTACACTATTCGCATCCAAATTTAGGATCAATGTGTTTTAAAACCATTTCTCGAAAATATTAGCTTCCATGCAGTCCTTCAAAAAATTCGGAACCCATCCTTTACTTCCTCCGCAATGCAGAATTATTAGTCGCGATCTTTTGTTCGCAGGCATGTTAGGCGTACACATTTTCGAACTATTAGTCCACACTTTCGTAACTGTATCGTACGTGTCATACCAAGTTTCGTCCTAATAGGAAATTTGCCATTCTTTTTGTCTATTTTCATTCATCCGTTTCAAGTATTTGTTACGCAATTCCACTATTTTTGTGCTTTCCATAACTGCTTTACGTTTCTTCATTATTTGAAATCTAAATCCTAGTTTCATTATCCAATTCTGAAGAGTTTTGTCATAGCAGCTCACATTATAGCCGGAAGTATTCAATTTCTTCTTTATGATTTCAGTTGTACGAATCTCATTGTTTTTGTAACAATCGTATATTGTTTTTGCAATGATTTTATTACATTAAATCTAAAGGTTTCGGTAATCCTGTATCACATCGCGACTTGCATTCATAAGATTTCTTTTTGACTATTTTACCTACAGTTGAGAAAGGAATTTCAGTCAAATCTGATGGGACTCGTAATAGTTTGTTTCTTTCGAAAGCAACCTTGAGATGAATATTCTTGTATACACTGAAACATACTTTCTGTGTTTCAATATTCAAATGCATTCTAATCTTATTCACTGGTCTCTTTTTCGCATTCACCGTCGCTATTGGAATCACTACACTGGAAAAAGTCTGCGTTGTTATCACACTTGCTATCACTATAAGCACTCATCCAAGAACAATTGCACCAATATCGAATTTCAACACTCAAATCACAATCAAGTCTTGAACTGAACACGATGGCGATAACCAAGGTCGCATTCCCTGATTTCTATTCGTCACCGTTACATGACTTCAAATTTCATTTCATGACTCTCCAGCCAATCATAAAACTCCGTCAGTGAAAATTATCCAATACTACCCGCCAATCTTACAGTCCATGTGGACTAGTTCGCGACCGGTTCATTTCTATGTATTGGTTTTTTGGGCCTTTGAGATTGCCGCAAACTTTAAGAGTGCACAATATCGTTCACTTCGACCACACCTCAACAAATTTTTGCAGCATCTTTTACACTGTGAACTTCCCAAAATGTTGTAACTACTTTCTGAAATGTGTATCCTCTCTGAGTACCTTCATATGAGCTTTAAATTAAGGAAAGATAAGGTTATTAACATCAAGAATTCGGAATAAGCACAATTATTCGTAATCAAAAGTCAAATTTTATTACCAATACACCGCAAGAATTGAACACCGCGAGACTGAAAATAAAGGGTGGACATGACAAATCAATTCTGTTTAAAACTTCTGGAGACTGTTAGATGTGTAAAGAGCTCATTGAAAATATTGAAGGTTCGTAACATCAACTTATTTCTTAATATTCAGAGAGTCGTCTGAGAAATACAAAGAGGGTAGGAATTGTTTTCGTTCCAACGAGTATCGATTATATGAGGTTGCAGATAAAAACAAATAAAATCTGTTACATACCGACCGTGAATGCAGACACTTCATGAATTCATTTTATCTTCGTGAGATAACTGAAACTCCCGATAATATTAAAAAAACTCCAATTTAATATTATATCAACATTGTTGATCAAATTGCTACGCAAAATATAGCTCACGAATTGGAAATTTCGGCAAAGTGTGGAAAGGTTTTCGATATTTCGACACAGAAAAAAAAACATTAGAAAATCAAATTTCTTTTTTCCCTTTACCTCCATATCCAAGAAGTATATAAAAGATTTTTGATATCATTCAACGGAACTCGAAAATGTGCAGCTTTGCTACATTTTGCTACAGAATTTGAAAAGCCCTGTATATAATTTGAAATTATCATCTATAGATTCTACAGATTCCTGTGCAATTCTCTTGATACATGATTTAAAAGTGAATTTGATGAAGCATATCTTTCATACGGAAGCGTGGAAGGGCCAAAGATTATTTGTTATTTGATTCACCATAATTTCGACTTAAAAGTCGAAATTTCGACTTTTATCTCGTAATTTCGACTTTTATTTCGTAATTTCGACTTTTATCACATAATTTCGACTTTTATCTCGTAATTTCGACTTTTATCTCGTAATTTCGACTTTTATCCCGTAATTTCGACTTTTTTTCTCGTAATTTCGACTTTTATCTTGTAATTTCGACTTTTATCTCGTAATTTCGACGTTCATCTGGAAATTTTGAGTCAAAAGTAGAAATATGGTTTCTTGAGTGCATATAATTTACTACGAGGTGATGTTAACAGGAGGTTCGTGAAATTGTTGTGTGATTGAAATTTCAATGGAAATATTTGGTTGAAAGTGGAATCAACCTCAAGCGACCCTAAGGTTAGAAAAAGTGTACATCCCTGGACAGCCTGTAATGAAGATTTTTGGAAATTATTTTCAATTTTTATGAAGAAATAATTACACAAGGTCCCTATATCCTTATGCCCCAATTGATTTATACATTAACCTGAGAAGTGAATCAATTATGTTATTTCAATGAATTTTAGATTGATAATTATGCATTGATATTATTCGGTACTTTCTTGAAAAAGTGAATGCTTTCCGCAAGAGTAGGAGAAAGTAGGAGAAAATATTAGTTTCTCATCAATCTGATCAGTAATATCCTTACTCCACAATTGATTTATACATTAACCTGAGAAGTGAATTAATTATGTTATTTCAATTAATTTTAGATTGATAATTATGCATTGATATTATTCGGTACTTTTTTGAAAAAGTGAATGCTTTCCGCAAGAGTAGGAGAAAGTAGGAGAAAATATTAGTTTCTCATCAATCTGATCAGTAATATCCTTACTTCATTATTAAAACTTAACGTAAATTCAGTTTTTTACTACAACTGAAGAAATGTCTAGTAGAAATGTATTACCATTTTGAAAGAATACTCTACAGTCTCTACACATTCATACCAAAAACGTCATGTAGAAACACAGTTTGCAATGGCAACCAACTAATACTGTCGGTATGTTCTTCGAAAAGATACAATGTTCATTATGAGTTTTCTCTCCTCGTTTCGAAAAATCATAGAGACCTAATGACGCAAACAAACTAACTGGAGCAGAATGGTTCCTGAACGTTCAATCAAAAAATGAGTAGGCTTCCAATATACAATAAAGTCGGTTTCTGTCATATTTCTTCATATGAGAAGATTGGAGCACTGTCGAAGTGATTTGAAAAGAGTGTCGAAATTTCGAGATAAAAGTCGAAATTACGAGATAAAAGTCGAAATCACGAGATAAAAGTCGAAATTACGAGATAAAAGAATTACGGAATAGAAGTCGAAATTACGAAATAGAAGTCGAAATTACGGAATAAATATCGAAATTACTAGATAAAAGTCTAAATTATGGTGGATCAAATAAACAAATAATCTTTGGCCCTTCTACACTTCCGTACTTACACATTCAGAAAGAAAAATGTTCATAAGCCTTTTTGAAATATTGCATATCAATAAAATTTCATGGTATGTAAATAAAGAAAACGTATATGAAAAGCATTCAGGTTGATACCACTCGAAGGAGAATTTGTAATAACATGTACCGTTTACCTTTTGAAGTAACGATATGCATAGAATATATTCGAGAAAACGAGTATTTTCACAAATACTCTCAGATAATTTGATATTTTCCATTTATATTTTTTGTATCACAACTGAAAATTTTCAATATTAGCAGCTTGTTATCATCTGAAACGATATATGTAGTTCCTCAATTTCTCGATTATCGAATACATTTGGTCAATTGTACTTATTCAACATGATGAAAAATAATTTTTTAGCTCAATTATCTGATGAACCTACTTTTGTTTTGTTATTGTTTTACGCTTGAGATAGCTATTGTATAGCGAAACACGTGTCGCGATTTTTTGTAAAACCCTTTATAGTGGAAATTATACAATAAACTGTATTACTGAGTTTTAATATGGATTTTCATCAAGTATCGGCCGGTTCTATTCAATTATAACTGCTGTTGCCAAAAAAATCAAAATTTTTATGATCGTGAAAGCTGATACATTTCCAGTAAATGGATATCAATAATGACAATAGACCACAGATTGGAGAGGATAATATGGAATATGGAGGAATGATTGGGGTATTAATAATATCTAACAGCGAGATGTGTATCTGCGTGTGAATTGATAAAATAACTCATCACGATCCTAATCGATCAACTCCATACAAGGAGAAAAAAACTAATTCTTTGAAAAACAAAATATAAAAGTAGTTGTCTCTAAAGCATTTTTCTCTCATGTAATTCAATATTTGTATGTAAAGTAATTTTTCGAAGTGGTTTCCTTCCAGTTTGTGTTTGAAAGTTACTTCTCTGCATGATCTACACATCTTTGCGAAGAATGTGTTTTATAATTAATTGCTTTCTTTCTTTCAAAGATTTCTACATTTTCTGTACAAAGATGGAGAAGTAGAAAGCAGAAACCTTTCTTTCCTAAAAAATACAATCTCCTAAAAATATACCCCTTTCAATTCAAACAAGATTTCTATGGCTGGGATCGAATCAAACAAGCAAATTAATGTCATTACGTACTGTTATCGATGACATGAGTAGGTCAAACTCATTTCGTGACATCAGGTCATAATTTTATGAAATACTAGTTGTTTCTCGCGGCTTCGCCCGCGTAGAATTTCGTAGTTGTAGTACTAATTAGTACTATGTTGATATATCTGCTATCGCTGCTGTTCAAATGTTTTGACAGAATCAGAATCAACGAACTTAGGCGTGCACAGCGTTATAGAACAGTGCTTTCAAAAAAGTATTCTTCAGCGCCATCTAGTGGCGAGTTACAGAAAAATTGATAGCCTAAAAACCTTCTCTATGAAAAATTGCTTATACATGTATTCAGTGATGAGT
>NW_019289607.1:20972-31934 GCF_000500325.1 Leptinotarsa decemlineata | reverse complement strand
TTTACTGCCAGTCTTGAAGCATAGCCCACTGACTAATAAGAATAGATAAGGCAAAATTGTAAAATTAATTTAGGTTGGTATACCTGTATGGGTGGTACACCTGGATGTTTTACCTGAATGGGATACCTATATAGCATAAATAGGGTTAGCTGCGCATTAGTTTCTAGTTTTAATCTTCCTCTATGAAGATGATCACTTGGTGATCAAAACACGTGTCGAGGTGTTAAAAATAACGATTTGGTGTTGGGAAAAAACTCCAGCAGTTATATTCATTACTACACCAAAGGTTCCAAACAGTGCATCGAATATTCGTGTTTTCTGGCAATATCAATACTCATGTCAATATCGTAGTTGTTGATTCTGAACAAGTTACTTCCTCGTGGATTGTGTCCTTCTTTTTTCGCTTTTGCAACATTTAATATATTTTCTCGACATATAGACCTCAATATATTCATCAGTTTGAAATGTTCTGGAAATCAGAGAGACGGGCTGTAGTGATACTTTACAAGGGTGGTCTGAAAAGTTTCCGAACTCAACATGAAGATAGCAGCACTCGTAAATAGAGGCTAGTGAATTTTGTTGTTCATCTGTTGACAGTTATTCACCAAAGTTTCAGCCATTTTGTACGCGTAGTTGTTATGTTCAGTCGATTGAGTGAGTTAATGTGAGTGTTTTAATGAAAATGGACAAAATTGAGTATCGAGCTCTCATTAAATATTTGTTTTTGAAAGGCAATATGCATACGTGAATCAAAAATGAGTTGAATTCTGTATATTGGGACTCTGCACCATCATTTTCAAATTTGAATGGGGCCGTAAGAACTTGGGAGACAATGAAAATTCAGGATAGCAGACACATAATAAATGAACATTTAGACATGAGAGATGTCCGCGCGTTGAGTTCTACGTTTGCTCACATTAGACCAAAAAAAAAACCTGTTCGTATGAACCAACGCACTGTTGGCGCAATAAATCCGAATAATTGGTGCCGATGAAACTTAGATACACCATTATACGACCGAAACAAAATACAGTCCAAAGTGGACTGCAAAGGGGGTACCGGCTCCATCCCCCTTACTAGCCCCGAGCCATTACTTTTTATTCCCTCATTTAAGAATTGCGCTAAAAGGACGGAGATTTTCGTCAAGTGGACAATTATTTTGCATAGACAAACGCCGAGTACTATTGGGACGGGTCACATGAAGTGTGTAGAGTTGAAAGGAGACTATGTTGAAAAATAAAAAATAATCCGAAGAAATGTCTTGATCTTTGATAGATCGGAAACTTTTCAGTCCACCCTCATAAATCATTATTGATTATAGAATTGGGCCATGTTATATCTCAATTATCTCTCATCGTGTACGCGGTTACTCTGCTTTTGTCTATGTATCGAGTTGAGGTGAGCAATACGAGTACATGTATACATAGAAAAGCCATCACTGAAATTCAGATCGTTAATACAGTATCATTTCAATTATTAGTATATTTAGTAAATGTTAAGAAAATAATCAGCTTCCATATAATTGAATGTCAGGAAAGTTATGACTCATACAGGCGCAGATGGCGAATTTACGCTTTAACACTCCTCAATTAGGCTCTTGAACACATTGTATTTAATTTGCAGTAGTGTTCTGATGAAGATCGACTCAGCGCACGCCTATTCGGATCTAAGTTATAGTACAGTAAAAATGTAAGCTTGTTCAATTCGATTACTTGAAAGCTATGTTCTTTATTTGAATCACTTCATTTTAATCTTATTTTAAAAATATTGGAAATCAATACAGGGTTAGTTCAGTTGAATTATTATTATTATCAATAGCTGATGCAAAATTTCCAAAAACGTTTTTCCATCAAAATTACAATTGAATGTTCAAAACTTGTTTTCAATTGCTCAAAATCTCTTCATCAATAGTAAAATTCATGCAATTCTTCATCTTGTGATGCACTGTTTGGAACCTTCGGTAAAGTCATGAATATAACTGGAGTTTTTTCCCGACACCAAAGCATTATTTTAACACCTCGACACATGTTTCGATCACCAAGTGATCATCTTCAAGAGAAAGATCAAAATAAACATACTTATAAACTTATCCTTATTGTTTCCATAGATATCTCTTCTAGGTACCTGCATCTCAAGTGTTTTGAATTAATTTCACAATAACAATGTGTCCTTATGTAATAGTCTGGTAAATATAATAATTGAAGTATTATTTTTACAAGCTATATAGTATACTATTAGGTATTGGTCCACCATCGTTCTTCATAATAGTGTTAGGTTTACTTATTTCTATACTCTCTCATAGGCTTCTAGATGCCTATTGTTGTTAAATTGTCTAAATAATCTTAAGTCTATGGAATGGTTTTGTTGCAAAATATGGTTGGCGACTGCAGATTTTTTAGGTCTTCCATATTTCACGTGTGCTATGTGTTCCTTATATCCAATTTTGATAGACCTTTTTGTCTGTTCACAATATTTTGTATCGCAGTCCTTAGATTTAATTTCGTAAATTCCAGATTTCAGACTCGACTTTGTCTTTTGGATTTCCTATAAGGCTCTGTAGTGCATGACTTGTTTTAAAAACCACCTTCATACCTAGTTAAAATGATGTAAGATGAGTTGACTGTTCGGCTCGTTTTTGTTGAACAGTGGGAGGTGGGAGTGTTGATATTTCAGTAGGTTAAGGGTATATCGAAAATTTGAGTACGTCTATGTATTTTCCAAGTATCTCCTGAAAAAGCGGTTTGGTTCTGGAATTTTAGGTATCGGGGTGATTTGTATGGGTCGTCATGTATTTCAGGTATGATCAATGGGCAGCATATTATAGGCTGCATATTTTTCTTCTCCATTTTCCACTAGCAGACTCTGGACTGTGTTTTGCAGAAATCTATGGATTTCAGTAGTGCTGGTGTGGCGTTGTTGTACGATATTGATCCATAGTCGATCTCAGAACCTAAAAATAGTGATCAAGCACAGCTTCCCAATGCTTTTCTGCTAGAAGTTTGAGCAAATTTAATCTTCTCTGGTGAAAGACGACTTAGTTGCTGATATGTGCATTGCATGAGAGGTTTTCGCTGAGGGTCATGATGAAATAACCTCGAGAGAAAGGTAAGTTATGGCTTGAATAGATGATTCAAAGTTACTATTTGATAAGACAACACGCAATAAGTAGTACAGTTCTTGAAAAACTATGATTGTGTATAATTTGCATGTAGATCAACCGAGCAATTCTTCAGACAAGTTCTTGAATTGGAATTATACACTTTGAACAATTGAAGTTCAATTATACATTACTGGGAAACTCCAGAATTCAAGGTGAGACATTGAAAACTATTATTATTAATTTCCACAGTCAGTTTCCATCCAGAGATATGAGTNACAAAAAAAAACCTTCTTTAATTAGGTAATTGTTACAGTTGTATTCACACCGAGTTGACAACAATAACAACAAAAATGGCGTCTGTCAAATTGGATCATCAGATCTGTGATTGGAAAATAAAAACCAATACACTTGGCAACTCCGCCCTAGACACGATCAGTTTTATTGATCAACAGACACGCGACCAATTTAAATTATTGCTTTTTGAATTGTCCTTTTTTCTGCAAATATAAAGAGATCTATTAGGCTTGATTATGCTTGATAAGTATAATATACCCCTAACTTGATCAGTATCATTTTCCATATCATGAAACAAGCCTATTGGGTTATTGTCGGAGTGAAAATTGGTGTATGATTTCCAAATGAATCTAGTAGAAAATTAATCAGAAATAAGACGCAACTGTCTACGTCATTTTGGTCACTTATTCTAAAAAATCAAACACCTATTAAAAAGGTTATTGTGAAAAAGTTTTTCATCAAAATGTTCACAGCTTCTGTTCAACAATATCATTGCAGCGATTTTCAGTGGGGCTGAAATGATTGCAATATTTCTCTCATTCGCCCATTGCACACTTCCAATTGTCAATCAATAAAAAATTAAAAAATTCTGATAAAATCAATATAAAACACCTAATCATTGAATTTTTCATAAATTTTTTGACATTACTGGGAAAAATATTTTTGTCAAACTTAAAATGAAATGCTATCGATTTCAGTCAATACCATCCTGAAATTATCGAACTGTTTGAACAATGACATCATTCCTATTACTTCTAAAAAATCGTTGGAAACTGTTACCTTTGAAATAATCTCGCCCGAATATCCATATACTGATTGGACTGAGTGATTTATTATTAGCCTTTACTTGTCACCATTATTGATTGGATTGCGCCGTCACACTACGAAAGTTACGATAATCTAGACATAAAATATCAAAAATAGAATTGGCGTAGAAAAACCGGTGAGCATCGTTCGCAAGGAGATTACAAAGGGAGCCAGTGAAGTGTCGGAATTGTTTGACACAAGGAATCTATCTGTTTAAAAATCTGTTTAAAATCTGTTTTTCCGTTAATCAGCTGCCGCCCCCATACGAACGACAACTCTCAGAAGTTGAGAAACTTGTGCGAGCTAAGGACTANATTTATTTTTGATTTTCATGAAATTATTTTCCAGCAGATTGACTGCGTTAACTTTTCTAGATTTCATATCATTTCTAGAAATATGTGGATTCGTTTTCCGATGGCATTTCAGGTTAGCTTCCTTTTCCAGTCGATTTGAATAATTCTTTGTACATTAGGTAGACATTTTTATTTTTCAGGGCCAAAAATTGAAAAATTAATTAGCGATTTTTTTACAAAAAATCTGACTACATTACTAGATCCGTGACGAAGTTTCGAGATATGGCTGTTGAAAATTTCAACAAAATCCGTTCATCAATAAAAAATTATAAGGGAGTAAAATTTGATAAATTCGTAAAATTGTGATAGCTTCCTCAATTGAAATCTTTGGTGGAAACGTTGGCCCATTTTGTACGAATTTAAAAAAAAAATCTGCTGAAGTCAACTGCTTGAAAGTCACCATCAAATTACGAAAATTACAGGTTTTTCCTGTCTCACCTGAATATGGATGCAGCTAGATATTAGAAATTTCTCCTTATCAACAGTTTGTTGATAAAAGTTCGAACCATTTGTTTGTTTTAGGCATTTTGGTATCATCACTTTTCAGAGGGTACCTTTCAATTGTTTCGGAAAGGTGTGCCTCGTATTCAGCATTTCAGTTTTCTCTGTCTGCTTGCTCCAATTGGCTATCTTGAAGTCTGACCTGAAACGAGTCACATGTGTCTATCTCCGGTGGCTTGAAAGACAGTTTGAAGTTTCTTATCGAAAACGCCGAAGTATTTTCATTTTGGAGCAATAAGTCCACCAAACATATTATTTCGTTTGCAAAACTGCAGGAATGATGTACAAATTTTCTCTTCATTCAAATGTGGGCCCAAGTATCTGTGCTGTGTTTTTCCCCAACAATAATGGCTTTCATGAGAAGGGATGAAAGAGATATGTTTACACAATCTTTGTCAAGCTAAGTTTCGTCCAGATAATGAATTTTTCTATTCTCACGTCGAAACTATCTTATCTGCCCCAGGTGATGTGTCAAGCAAATAATTTCATCATTTTCGATTGCGAACGATTTTCTCTTCTGTTTTTTCCAGTTTAAATTAAATTCCATTAGTTTTCTACAATTTCTTACTACCTACCATTGGAGACATACTCTGATCTTCTTCCAAGGCTTCCATTATTTTATAGAAGATTAGTATTGTTCTCCTGATATCAAGTTTGTAGATTGCATCAACAGGCAGTTTTTTTCCTGAAGATGGGTTTGATAATATGACAGCTTCATTTCTTCTCTTATTCTAGAATTTACATATCGATTTATATATCGAACACCCGTCATTTGCGAACACATTTTCGCAGAGTGAGATACACAGTACTTAATCTTAAAGAGTAGTTATACTATACGTGAAAAGTGAAAGTACATAAAACAATATTGTTATGTTTCTTTTTGAATATTTTAAGTACAAAATTAATAAAAAAAACATTATTCTTAGTGTTTTGACAAATAAAAGGAGTTTGTACCACCAAATTTCAATTAAGTCCATCCGATTCATTGTAAGATCGCTGTCGTTTAGCTTGTCTTTTATAAAACACTTCTGGAGCATCCCTACACACAGACCAGCAGTAGTCTGCAAGCATTGCTTCATTCCAACGGCCCTGATATCTCTGTTCCATTAAGGCAATGTCTTGATGGAATCTTTCTCCATNACGATAATTTCAATAGCAACCACGTGCGTACAATTGACAAACTCACATAGGTTATGTTTACTACTTAAGAACAGCTGATGAGAGGGGTGTTATGTAAACAAACATGTGTACCAACTGTTGGTGATGAAATATTTCATTTGTTGAAAACTCAATATACATATATATAATATAATGATACTATATCTTGAAAACAAGAGCTAATATATAATTTTTATGGTCACTTTCGGTTTTAACACGTGGAAATACATTAAAATCATCTAATTTCAACCCCGAAACAAAAACTTTGTTGTGTTGTGGTATTAACGGTATACGAAGGACTTTGATATATGAGAGCGTCATATATATTAAGAATGATTATCTTGTCGTTAACAGGAAAAGCATCACATCTGCTCATTCGTTTAACTGAAGAGGAAACTCAAGTAGCCTTTTCAATTTACACACTGAGTATAATTAACTAATAACAACACTAATTAAACCCCAAGGGCTTCATCATCAATTCATCCACTTCAGGTATTAAATAACGTTATTATAGCACTATCAAATCGGATCAAATCATGACATCATTCTCTTCTCCAACGGACAGAAAATATCTCAGGCATGCCTCATTCAGTCAGGTTAGCTATGCAGTGTTGTGAATCAATAAAAAGTGCTTTGCATCAAAATTACTGAAAATTTCAATGGGAATTCAGAAGTAAAAACAAATTTCAAACCATATTTGAAAATGAATGAAATAACAAAAATAGGAAAAATTTTTTTTTTTGTAATGCAATTGTATGGTATTACCTAATCTGATCCGAGATATGAACATATCAAATATCTTACAAGTCAGAGGAAAAGTATAGTATTGAACTCGCGAAAAACGGTGAATGATCGCTCTAATTATTTACACCTTCTAATCGCGTTAACAAACTTCATTTTCACAAGTACCTAAAGGTTATATTTCTCGCTAGTTGAATAATATACTGTTGTTTCAATATTTTTGATACACAAAGTCAGTTTCATTGGAAGTAATACAAATTATCAAATTATGAAACAACAACATCAAAAATTTATTGCCGCTCCGGGGCGACTTGATTATTTCCAGTGGCAATTAATTCAAAGGAGCCATGAGAACAACACCAACCGCGGCAATGGAATTAATTACGGGTCTGACCCTCTGGACCTGTACGCTAAGGAGGTTGCGTTAATGGCCATGTTTCGATTGCGCACGGCTGGTGTAAACCTCGAAGTAGGAATGGGTCAATTGAGGCTGAGTCTATGGTGAGAAGCGCTTACTGTGCAACCTCTGCTGCAGGCAACCAGTGATGCAATTGAACCCAGGTTTGTGTTTAATAAACCCTACAAAATACAAATAAAACAGAACACAGAGTCAGATGCTACCAATGTAATACGCATATATACAGATGTGTCAAAAACCAAAGAAGGCTCAGAATGTGGAGTGTCCTCCAACTCATAAGCCTAAGGATTAAGTGGAGAATGAGAAAAGATACCAGCGTGGTCCAAACAAAACTGGCTGGTATCTCAATCGCCAGAAAAGAAATAACCAGGAAAGGAATTTCTGGCAAAAACATAACAATCTGCCCTGACAGCAGACAAGCCCTATTAGCCTTGAACAGACGAGGTGTACCTCAGGGCTAGTACTAGAGTGCCACCAAGATTTTGCCAAAGCTTCGGTAGATAATAACATCATCCTGAGGTGGGTTGAAGGTCACGACAGGAGTAAAGGTAATCGCATTGCCAACTCTTCAGCCAAGGGAGCGACTGGACTGAGAATTTTACGACCCAGTGTCACCTACGGCCTGATGACTTCGACAATTGCAGAACTAGCCAAATGTTACCCCCATACTCAATCCCTGAAAAGATGGGGCGGCGGGACGGGAAACTGGCGCCGAAGAAATATCTGGCGATGACCAGGAGAAATATACGCTTAACAGTAGGATTTCTGACTGGCCACTGTCAATCAGGGAAACACCACCATAATATGAGGCTAGTGGACACTCTATCTCTGGCGATGACCTTTATGCAGGATGTGTGAACAGGAAAATGAGACTGTCAGGCATGTCCTATACGAGTGCCCGGAGTTATCGTCAATGAGAGAGTGTGTTCTCGCCTTTCTTTTACTTTTAGTTAAGAACAGTCCGGCAACATTGTATTTTTTGGCTGATCAGAGAGTAGGAAAACAATTCAATAAGATATTATATTATTATCAATGCACATCGGGTGTACATTTTTCGGCGGTTTTCTTTATTTTTTATGAGTTATTGCAAAAGCTCGACAATGGTGCTAGGTTCGGCTAGCTGGTCCTTTCGATTTAAAGAAATTGTGGAATTGCTCATATTTCCTTATCCCAACTTTCCTTCCCAACCAAGTCTGCTCATATTTCCTTATCCTAACTTTCCTTCCCAACCAAGTTTACCGAGTGAACACAGTTGGACCGACAAGCCAAGGAAAAGTATCAACAACGAAATCTCAATCTGTGAGTATGAGTTTCAATTTCACAAATTTCCAACTGAGCTAAGAGAGAACAGTGTGTGTTCTGCGAGTCGATATAAAGGAGATGTTTCCCAGTGGCCTGTCAACCTTTCTTGGAGGACAATTCCTCGGGAGGATGTTCAATGGGTCACATGTAGCCTGTGCTCACAGCCAGTGGCGCATTTGCTTTTTGAGCTACAGGAAAATCCGAAAAAACCTGCAGCACCACACCGTCTGAAGATCTTGATCTACCAATGTCCTCTCTTTCATAATTGAGTGGGTTATATTTTCAGGAGAAAAATTATTTTGGACAAAGATCTTTTTTACTATTGTCTCATATAGTTGAAAAATGGATGTAATATAAACAATAAAATTCAAATTATATACTAAACCACTAGTATATTTGATACGGAATAGATATGAAAATTATAATCTTCCAGAGAAATTAAAATGATAAATATTTCATCACGATCCTCTAACGTGTATATCAGAATTTTAGATGACACACATATTTTCTGAATTTCTGAGGTCTGCAATTCAGGCTCGAAATTGATTTACATCAATACACATATGTGCACATTTCAATTGCTTTCAATATTAGATTTATCAATTTTTCAAATGTCTCATTGTGGAATAGTGATCTTTATTGTAAATTCACGAACTTTGAAAAGATAGCCTCCACATCGAACGTAAAACAAGTCATCCTATTAAAGCATTCCATACTCTCGCTTCGAAGGATTCGACAAAAGCTTTATTCGCACGATGCTTGTAGAAATGCCGTCTACTTGGAACAGAAAATTTGGGGCATACATTACTACAGAAAGTTTTATGAACTGTTTATTTCAATATATAACACTTCATTCTTTCCATACGATAATCAACAATTCCGCTTTCTGTTTCGATAACTTTGTTGGGGATTAAACTGGACACCAATATGTCTTGGCACAATCATGTCGCTGGAATTGCAAAGGCTGCTTCACAAAAGCTTGGACCACTGTTCCGAACCAGAAAACTTTACACACCTCAGTAACTTTTGATGCTTTATAAAGCTCAGATCAGACCTTCTCTGGAGTATTGTTCTCATATATAGAGCTCTGTGTTTTATCCTCAAGAAAAAACAATTCATAAAAGAAGGAGACAGGAGAGATTGTAACCTAACCTAACATTGATGAGCGTTGCAATGAAAAGTATGTAACAGATTCTAGATACACGCATAGAAACGAAAATAGAGCCTACACTACATGAAGTACAAAGTGGATACAGGATACAAGAAAGGAGGAGTACACAAGACAACATATTCATAACAAAACAATACCACAAAAACTAAACCAATAACAGAGATATATAGCATTCTTAGACTTCGAAATGGCATTCGACAAGGTTCCTAGGAAAATAATATGGAAGAGAGAATAATTATAGAAGACAAATATTCGCAGATCCTGAATTGAAACCAAACACTGAGACCTTCAGTTCGAGCCTCAGAGCTTAAATGTGATTTGAATGTGAGAACCATTGGTCGGTTCATATGGCGATTGAAAAAAAAAAATTTACCAAACACAAGAACTACAAAACCATCCTGGTGATGGAGAAAACGTTGGTAAAACATGCGTCGAAAAAAGTATTGCAGTATTGAAGTAAAAGTATATTTGATGGAGTCAGCCGATACTTGATGATAATACATAACCTATTCATTTTTGAATAGGTTATGGTTCATTGCGAAATTTCCACTGAACAGTTTTACAAAAACGCAACACGTTCCGCCATTCAATGACTTCTTCAGGCGTGTGTTGAAACTGTTTAGTAAAAATCTATACTAATATGAACGTGAAGTCTGTGAGAATTGATGTATGTATGTATGTATGTTTGTGGTTCTTTCACGCCTAAACGACTTAACAGATTTAGATGAAACTTTACATAAATACAGCTTATACATCAGAATAACCTGAAGATTAAAATTTACAAGTTTGTGTATAATTTTGGTCATAATATAACGATAAGTGATAAGTAAGTCGGAAAAATTCTTGTTCCCTGAAAGCTATCTTGGCGTACGCTGCCTATACCGTAAGAGTTACATGCAGATAATGTACCGTATTTAATATAAATAAAATTTGACTTCTACACGAATTAATTACGATGAATCGTTTGAAAATTTTCAAGATGAGATCAACTTGACGCAACGAAGTAAACCATTACGTGTCGCGTCTGCTGTAAGACGACCGGGGACGATGAGCGGAGGTAGTGGGGCGATCTAAGCAATAAAGCGGCATCGCCGAGAACGCGACCCGAACGCGGGCA
>NW_019289607.1:0-16227 GCF_000500325.1 Leptinotarsa decemlineata | reverse complement strand
AGACGTAAACCAGAATATTCCCGGCTGATTCCGTAATTGTCGAAGTCATCAGGCCGTAGGTGCTACTGGGTCCTAAAATTCTTAGTCCAGCCGCTTCTTTGGCTAAAGAGTCGGCAATGCGATTACCTTCACTCCTGTCGTGCCCTTTAACCCACATCAGGATAATGTTATAATCTACCGAGGCTTTGGCTATATCTTGGTGGCACTTTAGTACTAGCTCTGAGGGAACACGTTGTCTGTTCAAGACTAATAGAAATTCCTTTACTAGTTATTCCTTCTGTGGCGATTGAGGTACCAGCCAATTCTATTTGGACCACGCTGGTATTTTATCTCATTCCTCACTTGATCCCTAGGCTTAGTAATCTGGAGTACACTCCATAACCTGAGCCTTCTTTGGTTTTTGAGCCGTCTGTATATATGCGTATTGCATTTGTAGCATCTGACTCTGTGTTCTGTTTTATTTGTATTTTGTAGGATTTATTAAACACAAACCTGGGTTCAATTGAATCACTGGTTGCCTGCAGCAGAGGTTACGCAGTAAGCGCTTCTCGCCATATGCTCAGCCTCAATTGACCCATTCCTACTTCGAGGTTCACACCAGCCGTGCGCAATCGTAACATGGCCATTAACGCAACCTCCTTATTGTACAGGTCCAGAGGGGTCAGACCCCTAATTAATTCCATTGCCGCAATTTGTGTTGTTCTCAAGGCTCCTGTGATGTTTAAACAAGCCATTGGCTGTATTTGATATAATTTTTGGATGGCCGTTGCTTGTAGAACTTTCGGTCCCCATGCAATGGTTCCGTACGTTAACATAGGACTTATTATTGCAATGTAGATCAAGGTGACCACACGGGGTGAAATACCCCATGCGCGTCCCACTGTTCTCCGATATTGCTCATTAGCCACATATGCTCTTTTTGCTCTACTCTGTAGGTGAGAGTTCCATGTTAGTATCCTGTCGAGGATAGAATCAAGGTATTTCACGTCTTTGAAGAAGTTTTATAGACCCCTTACTGGACACCGGTAATATCGGTAGTTTCCTTTATGCAGAAAATTTCATACGAGTATTTCGCCTAAGCATGAAATCCTGAAAAAAACATTTCGTGACCACATTCCTAGAGAATCCCAATGAAGTTATCCATGGAAAGCTCAAAAGAGGTGAAATTGCTGCAAAAGTAACACTGGTGTAGTTGTCTTAAGATGTCAAGACAGGCAGGATGTAATCTATTTGAGTGCGAAACATACAGCAGAAACAACAATGATTCGATGATAGAACTGACAAATTGATGAGCTCACGCTCGTATGTGACTACAACAATGTAAAATTTTTCATCGACCTATCTGACCAGCTCAAATCATATGGTGAGAAAAGGAATCAAATGATATCGAAAACTTGCTTCCAAAGTCATATTACCAGAAGAAAAAATTGCACAACAGCGTTCAGGGAAGAAATTGCTGAAGCGTTACTTCAATTGTAGAAGGTTCAACTGTCGGTGAAAAGCATGTTTCAGAAGAGGTTTTATAAAAAGATTGGCGTAGATGTGTCACGTTCTACGAAAACACAAGCAATAAAGAATGCCTTTCTGTTGCTCTGAGAAAAGCCCCGAAACCAATATTCCACTGTAACTTGTCAGACGTTTTACTGTTTTGTCTTGTTTATTGATTGTCACAGTTGTAGCAAATGATTTTTATATTTTCATGTATTTTGAGTAATAATTATATTTCACACATAAATTTAATATTTTTCATAGTTATTGTTTCATTTCATCATGAATAGGCCAAAATTCAGAGGTGATTTGTTTCCAAACATACTATGAAAAATATTCCAATGGGAGAACTATATCTCAGTTCGCAGATCCTGAATTGAAACCAAACACTGAGACCTTCAGTTCGAGCCTCAGAGCTTAAATGTGATTTGAATGTGAGAACCATTGGTCGGTTCACATGGCGATTGAAGTGTTGAAATATTATTTTACTATACCAAATCAAGAACTTTTACCAAACACAAGAACTGCAATACCATCCTGGTGATGGAGGAAACTTTGGTAAAACATGCGTCGAAAAAAGTACTGCAGTATCGGAGTAAAAGGATATTTGATGGAATCAGCCGAAACTTGAAAATCCATAACCTATTGAAAAAACACTTCATTGCGAAATTTTCACTGAACAGTTTTACAAAAACGCAACACGTTTTCCGCCATTCAATAACTTCTTCAGGCGTGTGTTGAAACTGTTTAGTAAAAATCTATACTAATATGAACGTGAAAGTTTATGAGAATTGATGTATGTATGTATGTATGTTTGTGGTTCTTTCACGCCTACACGACTGAACGGATTTAGAAGAAACTTCACAGAAATACAGCTTATACATCAGAATAATATATAGGTTGAAATTCACAAAAATTTTGTGCAATTTTGGTCATGATATAACGATAAGTATTAAGTAAATCGAAAAAATTATTGTTCCCTGAAAGCTATCTTGGTAAGAGTTACATGCAGATAATGTACCATATTTAATATAGATAAAATTTGACTTCTACACGAAATAATTTGGACGGATTGTTTAAAAATTTTCAAGATAAAATCAACTTGACGCAACGCAGTAAACCATTACGTGTCGCGTCTGCTGTAAGACGACCGGGGACGATGAGCGGAGGTAGTGGGGCGATCTAAGCAATAAAGCGGCATCGCCGAGAACGCGACCCGAAAGCGGGCAGATGCGTGATGGTAGACGTCATTGACGGTTGTGTTAGTTTTGCGAATTTCTTCATAGGTAAAATAATTCTATCCTCGAAGCTATTCATCGCTTAGTGCACTTGGCTTATTTTTTCAGTTGGTGTATTTCTGAAGTGAAAATATAAATTATTAGCGTAAATAAGCATCAAGAAAGAGAATCAGGAATTTCCACCTCAAGAGGAAATTTCGTTAGTTTTGAGGTTAGAAACCTGAAGTTTTGGCCTAATAAAAAAATATTGTAATTATTTGTTTGAAATGGTCACGAAACTTGATATGACAAACCAAATTCTACGCGGGCGAAGCCGCGGATAACAACTAGTTTCACAATAAAGTATTTTAAACGGTTTCATTCAGCTTGCCCTGTTTGTTTGTTTGTGTGTTTGGGTCAAATTAAGTAAGTGAAGTTTGACCCTCTTTCTGTTGACAGATATTTGATACACTCATTTAGTCATGATGACAAAACAATTTAATGAATTCTGTATCATTGTAAATCCAAAATGTCCGCAGGTACTAGATGGCGGATTAGATATCACAACTATCTCAATATAGGTATCGAATGACAGGGTTTGACTAGTAGAATAGTAGTACACTCAAAAATATATATGAATTCAAAGTGACCGCAGCTACAAAATGGCTGATTACATATTGTCTTGTAATACTGAGGCACTCAATGAACTAAACAGAGAAGGAAAAAAAAATAAAATAAAGTAAGTAGGAAACATTTGTATATTAAAGGTTTTCATTGAGGAAAAATATAAAGACTGAAAATAATTCATAAGGTCCTAGGTAGTAGTCATCACACCACTCTCCTCATCAATTTACGGTATTGCTCAGATAAAAAAAATAATGAAATCGTTGGGGGTGGTATTCAAATATTTACTCAGGTTACGCTACGCACAACGATTTCATTATTTTTTCATTTGATCATTACCGTAGATTTTTTTTTACTCTCTTTATTTGAATATGAAGTGAAATGAAGCCAAATTAAGTTGAAATAGGTCAAGTTAGCAGGTTAGACTGGGAGACTAGACTTTTTAAAACTACCTGTATGAATCACCTGAATCAACAAATTATCCCACTACTACGTTTAACGCCAAAGTATATTCATTCAAATGTGAATTTCAATTCTCTTTCCATGAATGTCGGTCTTCTCAAAAATATATTGAAGAGAAAGCTATATATCCATAACCTCAATTATAATTCCGATCACGTAAGACCCTTCACATATTTTCGTAGGATCATAGGGGTATTGAATTTCCACGTAGATCTCCTTGATACTTTCGAGTGCTTTCATTATAGTTCACTCATCCTATATAATATCAGAGGAATTTGCATACATGATAAGGACGGAATAATTTGGCAGATACTCGTTATATAAAATTGAGAGTGGAGATTAGAAGCAAGATGATGGATTGTATTAATATGTCAAATGAAACATTAGATGGAAGGATACAAGTTTACTACTGTTGAATATATTGATATAGATGATATAGATTCTAGATGATCGTGAAAATCCCTTATTGATTGATTTTGCTAACATTGATCAGCGTTGACACATACTGCATTGAAATAATGAAGAAAACACAAATCAAACTTTAATTCTATGTTTTTTACCACTTTTATTTGTAACTAACGTTACTGCAGTTTCGTCCTATACGAACATTTTCAAACTTATACAATAAACTCAGTTCATTGTATAAGTAAACTGAGTAAACTAAGTAAATTACTTTTACTCAGTTTACTATAAGTAAACTGAGTAAACTAAGTAAACTGTTTACTTAGTTTACTAAGTAAACTGTTTACCTAGTTTACTCAGTTTACTTATACAATGAACTGAGTTTATTGTATAAGTTTGAAAATGTCTGTTTACTTAGTTTACTAAGTAAACAGTTCACTTAGTAACTAAGTAAACATCTTTAAGAAAAATGTATAATGCGATTCTAAACATTTCATAGAGATGCATGAGCATATAGGTCGATGCAAATGATTGTTGGGAAGTTAAAAATTGATAACAGTATGAAAATAATAATTTAAGATTTGATCATCAATAAAGAAATGAATTGAAAATGATATAAGGTACGGGGACTGAAATGAAGAGATATTTAAGGGTGCGAAATATTTTTCAATGATTTCCGCCGAAACTAAACATCCTATTGGGAAAACTTGAAAACAAAAGTTGTAGGAAATATGAAAATCTGCATGTGTGAACTATTTTTGACAAAACCTGAATTTTACTGAAAAAATTGAAAACCCGTTTTTTTTCGTTCTACAAAAACAATTTTTTTTCCAGAATTCTAATTATTACTAATATAAGAATTGGAAAATTAGTCTATGGTCGGGTATCTTCAGGTTCAGATTCTGGACCGATCAGGATAAAATGAAAAAACGATATGATCCATGTGAAATCTGAAAACTATAGGATTAGTTGTGTTCCAATAAATTATTTCAACATTCAAATAGAGAACGTGTCAGGCAACAATTTACCGTCATAACTGTTTCCTCACAAAAAAACTCATTTAGAGTTTTGAACATATCACTCAAAATTGATGGATGTAGCCGTTACTACGTGGTAGGAAATCATAATGAAGAAAAGAGAATTGAAACTTTCTATTTTTGTAATTTATAACTAGCGTTACTGCAGTTTGATGTATAAGTTTGAAAATGTCCGTATAGGACGAAAATGCAGTAACGTTAGTTACAAATAAAAGTGGTAAACACTATAGAAAGTTTCATTTCTCTTCTCTTCATTACGATAAGTCTTCAGACAATACTACATTAGAAGCAGAACAGTACGTCTAGTATTTTATTATGTCCAACAACAATGTTATCATTCACTTATTATTTTATACCAATTTCAATCAGTAATTCCAGTAGTTTATTTTTTTTTTTCGAAACTGAAACTGAAATAAGTTGCTTTATTAGCCACTAGAAAACATACATTTTCCATATTTTCATAACTTCTGTACAATTATATCGGCGTATATTTTTCAGATTATACCAGGTGAATGACATATTGAAACGAGCTATGGTATCAGCGGATGTTCCTGCAATTCTGGAACCCTTAGGTACCAGTCGAGATGATGTTAAACGATCAGATGGTATCTCTTATACCCTTGAAATACGGTGACCGTGTCAACGGTCGCGGCTTCTCATCTAGCCGAAAGTTCGAAGTTTGCTGGAACTGAAGCATTCTCTGGCGAAAGAATAAAAAGAAAAAAAAACAGAATCTTGGTAACAACTATTTGTTCTATCCAGTAGCGGTTGAAACTTTAGGTGTTTGTGGCCCGGAGTCTCTGTTATTCGTTCATGAACTCGTGAGGAGAATAGGCAACGAAAGATTACCGTTCTACCTCTTTTTTGATAGAAAGAAATAGTATTGCTATTAAACGTGGTAATGCTGCTCCGGTTCTTGGAACTATTTATCCTTCACATGATTTTGAAAAAATCATGTATTGCCCTCATTTCAGAACGCAACTGAAATCTCTTCCAAACAAGCCGAAATATGTGTATATTCATCAGTCTCCTATCAAGCTCAATTCCCAAGTGATTGATCCACCTTCTTCTTTTTCAGAGCCGTCAATGGACTTAGGTCATTCTTCTCCCCCCAATATGAGCTGCAGTCCTCGTGGAAGAGTTACATGGAAGAAGAGCTGAATCGATCCCTCTACGAAACCCTTCATCATTTGGAAGGATTGATTGCAGCTTGAGAAATTGTTCTGATACAGATTCTGTGTGCCTTACAAATCAGCAGACTGTTGTTCTGAAAATTTCGAGAAGAAAATTGGATAAGATAATTTAGGAAACACTTACTACATGAATAACATTTTACAAATGTTGTTCATGACGAAGAATTTCGAAAACGAGATTTTAACGATGAATGAGAACGAGAATATTTCCTACTCATTCACCAAACTCAAACAATTGTGCATGCAGTTGCAGTATCGTAAGAATGTATCATGTCTCCCACCAAGCGATTTCCTGAAGTCCACTAGATACTCGTTAGGATAACAAGAGGATTGCTCCGAATTCTTGGAGTTCTTGTTGAATACTCTTTTTGAGCAAAAAAATAGCAGAATCAATACTCCTGACCTCTTTGGATTGGATGATTGCGTATAGTCTATCTCGTCTTGTGTTTGTAGATCTTTTGCTGGAGAAATTCTCACTTGTTTACTTTGTAGTTCAAAAGGTAGCAAAAATGTATGTAATTTTCTGGAACTTCCACTAGCATTTCCTAATATAACTGATAACCATTCCGTGCAAAGCTAATTGTTAAATCATCTGAAAATGGAACTTTTGACGGGTGATGATCAACTGTATTGCCAAACAGGCGCCGAATTGACTGACCATTATCTGACTTCTATAAGAAAACAAGTATAGCTGAGGCAACAGTCGACCTAATGATGACACTGATGATCTTCAAACATGGCTCAACCTCTGACGGAAGCACCAAACTCTCAGAAGGTTCGAAATAGATGAACACTCCAATTTAGCAGACCACAATTATAATCTTCATGCAGTCATTGTTCACTGATATTCTTTTTTACTTGTTTCAGGGATTTCAAATCATTTTATATAATAGACGATGGAAGTCCGAACTAGTAAAATTCATCACGAAACATTGTCAATCACCTTCAAACAAACATATGTGGAACATGTTCTTCCTTACAAATCAGCAGACAGTTGTTCTGAAAATCTTGAGAAGAAAATTGGATGAGATAATTTAGAAAACACTTACTACATGAATAGCATTTTACGAATGTTGTTTATGACGAAGAATTTCAAGAACGAGGTTTTAACGATGAATGAGAACGAGAATATTTCCTACTCATTCACCAAACTCGAACAATTGTGCATGCAGTTGCAGTTTCGTAAGAATGTACCATGTCTCCCACCAAGCGATTTCCTGGAGTCTTTGAAGTCCACTAGATACTCGTTAGGATAACAAGAGGATTGCTCCGAATTCTTGGAGTTCTTGTTGGATAATCTTCTTGAACAAAAAAATAGCAGAATTAATACTCCTGACCTTTCTGGATTGAATGATTACGTATAGTCAATCTCGTCTTGTGTTTATAGATCTTTTGCTGGAAAAATTCTCACTTGTTACTTTGTAGTTCAAGAGGTAGCAAAAATGTATGTAATTTTCTGGAACTTCCACTAGCATTTCCTAATATAACTGATAACCATTCCGTGCAAAGCTTATTGTTAAATCATCTGAAAATGGAACTTTTGACGGGTGATGATCAACTGTATTGCCAAACAGGCGCCAAATTGACTGACCATTATCTGACTACTATAAGAAAACAAGTATAGCTGAGGCAACAGTCAACCTAATGATGACACTGATGATCTTCAAACATGGCTCAACCTCTGACGGACGCACCAAACTCTCAGATGGTTCGAAATAGATGAACACTTCAATTTAGCAGACCACAATTATAATCTTCATGCAGTCATTGTTCACTGTGGTTCTGGCGTTGAATCTGGCCATTACTACGCATTTGTCAAAGACGAAACAGACTAGTTCGAATTTGACGATAGCCTTGTCACTAAATGTTCTGGCGATATCTTAAATTCATTGGAGCCTCTGGAGATACCCTTCATTTTGTTTTAAGAAATGAAGGACATTGAGAATCAATGAAGTCGCCCCGGATCGTCAATTGATTTTTTTTGTTTCATAATTTCATGATTTGTATTTTAACATATATGAGAATATTATATAATTATACTTTCTGGTAAAGAACCTTTAGTCTTCCTAATTGTCTGTCATTACATAGAAAGTGGAAAACTTATGAAGAAAAAAAGAATAAATCAAATGCATCAGTAAAAACTTTTCACACAGATATGTAGGTTTTACATAGATATTTACTATTATTCAAATTGAGAGGGATATACTCGTATTCTATTATTGATATCTTTCATATTATCTTGGCAGTTTATATTAAATTTCATGACACTTCCAAAATACAAATCATGAAATTATAAAACAACAACAAACATTAATTGGCGCTCCGGGGCGACTTCATTGATTCCGGTGGCGCATTTGCTTTTTCAGCTGCAGGAAAACCCGAAAAAACCTGCAGCACCACATCATCTGAAGATCTTGATCTGCCAATATCCTCTCTCTCATAAAACAAAATGTAGGGTGTTTCCAGAGGCTTCAATAAATTAAATACATCGCCAGAACACTCAAACCGGAATTATATTATTGTGTTGTGATTTGTTGTGATGCTCTCTGACGTGACGGCGAGTGTGCAGACTATTCCGTCGTGTCGGGGCGCGTTCTGACGTTATTTCGAGCCAATACAGTGGTGGCTTTTGGAATGCATGCTAGCATCTACAATGTTTTTTTTTCCGATTCGGATAGTGATATTTAAGAAAACCTTGCGTGTCTGCAAATGTAAAGTTTACTTAAAAAGAGAATGTCAAAAAATCAATTTGAGATATTACATTCTATTGTAGAAAATTTTATTCAAAAAATGCAAACTCGTATTGTCTAACAAATTTAATAAGTTCGTCCAACATCTTGTGGACAAATAAATGCAAACGACTATTCTCTGGCTAGTTAACGCGTCAGATTAGAAACATACTAGTGTGGAGTGTTCTGGTTCTGTCACGTCATAACCCCACCATCATTCTGACGCCGATCGGGAATCGACCGGTCGCCGTCACGACAGATCGCGTCCCGACACACTGTACTTTAGTACCTAATATAATTCTAAACATAATAAATGTATGGATACGATAAACTTGTGGCGCGTCACGACACACCACAACACAATAATATAATTCCGGCTTTTAGTCACACGACTATCGTCAAACTCAAACCTGAAATGCATATATTCTCACCGAGAAATAACGTAATTTTCAGAAATAGAATAAAAAATCCCATTCTAACTAATTGAAAATTATTCGAGAAGTTGAGACTTCTTGCTTCCTTACGTTGTTTTCTGAATAATGGAAATGATATTACTCCTTTTTCATTTTTGCTTGAATCACTCTGGAACAATTTGTAATTTGGTCCAGCATCTATTCATATTCAAAACAAGATAGATATGAGAGTTTCCTTCTTCTGAATAACTCATGATCCTCGAGTTTCACTCTTCACACTGAATACCAATCTGTTATGGATTACTGGGTTGTTTATGGAAAGAAATCAAAATTTATGAAAGGTAAAGTATTTTATCTCCAATCGCTCACGAGTAATGATGAATATATCTAAATAACAATGTCTCGTATAGAAAGGTCCTGGCCTTCTACTTCTTCATCTCCATGCAAAAAAAATGTGGGAGTCTTTCGAACAAAGTTAGAAAGCAATAAGTTTCAAAATTGATTCTTCCCAAAGATGTGTAGATCATGCAGATAGTAACTTTCAGACACAAACTGGAAGAAAAACTACTTTCAGATAAAAGTTGAATCACCCGAAAGAAAAATACTTTCACAAATTTTCGAGACAACACCAACACAAAACGACATGAAACAAACGAATGGCTTTATCTGTGATTCTGATGAGGTGCTGTCTGTTTTTTAATCAATGGCAAACTATTTAGGTATTCTACTTATCAAATTGAAATATGCAGTATTAAAGCCATCGACATCTCGTCTAGTGTAGTGAAGATATATGCTATCTGGATCATCAAATATTCCATGGTTTCTTTCTTGAATTACCTGTGGAGCTGAACGAATAACAAAGAGCAGTCTGTACAGAAGGCGATATACCTACTCTGAACTTTAATAATCCAACTTGAAAATGATAAGCTGAATAGTTCCGGACCTAAAACAGAAAACGCGTTTTTTTTGGTTCAAAATTGGCTTTGTTTATCTACACAATCTTCATCAAAGGCCACGCAACCATTCGAACGCCGTTCTAATATTTCAATATCACTTTTGTAGAACGATCGATTCATCTTTTGCCTCAAAATATGCCTCACTTTCACCAATACCCTCTTAATTCAGGCAAAATTTTCCATTGTTGAGCGTTTTTTTGAGATCTGAAGACAGCCATCAATCACTGGGAGCCAAAGCTGGCGAATACGGTGGATGTAGAAGCATTTTGAAGTTCAATTCATGTATTTTTGCCATTGTTTCAACAGACTTGTGAAACGGTGTGTTATCTTGAAGAAACTTTTTTTTCTTCACCATATGCAGTCGTTTCTTTACAATTTCGGCTTCCAAAATCTGCAATAAACCTATAGATATTATATTCACTGTTAATGGCATTTCTCTTCTCAAAAAAGTCGATGAATATTACACCAACAAACTAAAACATACTAAACCACATACTAAATTACCGAGGCCATAACCTTTTCAGCCTATTGTTGTGCTTGTGGACCAGATTCATCAGTTGCTCTCCACTCAGATGACGATCATCTTGATTCCGAGGTGAAATGATAGATCCATGTTTCATCCATTGTCACATATCGACGCATAAATTCTGGTTTGTTATGTTTGAACATAACTAAACACTGATCAAGACTTCCTTGGTTTTGATCAATAGTGAGCTCGCGCAGCCCCACTTTGAACAGAGTTTTCTCATAGTCAAATGCTCATGCATATAAAGCCAACACGTACTTTTAATGTCTTCACAATGTCAGCTAACTCATGCAACTTCACTTTTCGATGATTCGAAACGTTTTTCTGTTTTTTTTACGTTTTCTGGTGTTACTGCTTCATTTTGACGTCCATCATCGTTGTTTTTACGACCACTTTGAAGTCAGCGAACCAAAGTTTGATTGTTATTTCTGATGGAGCGGAATCCTTATAACACTTTTCAAACCATTGCTTTGCTTGAACCGTATTTTTCCCAACAGGAAACAGTGTAAAATTGAAACACGAAATTGTTTTCGATCCATTTAGCGCAATAACTTTTCAGCCTATGTAGTATATATCGTTCGTGTCCAATTCTATTAATAATTCGTTAACAATACTGTGAAATATTCTTCATCATATAATAAAAAAAGTCAGCTGTAGGGATCATGAAATATTCCAAAGGTATAACTTGATTGAATCACTTAGAATCTCAACACAGTTTAAGATAACCGTTACTCAATGTTTTTTCAAATGAATTTGATCTTCAGCGATTCAAATCCAACGTGAATCGCTACTTCCGTATAGGCACCGCTCTTAGAGCACCCTAAAGATTTTCTTGTAGTTCTTGTGTTTTGTCTTAAAAAAAGTCAAGCACTGTTTGTGACGGCTTCTCTTATTTGTGAAGCTGTTGCTGTCTTCTAGCCAAAATCTGTTTCGACTCATTGGAGTAACCATTTCGTTGATGATGCCTAGTTCCTTTTCGAGACCTTTCTTTGTATTACAGAGACCGAAAGCACGATCCACATGAGTTTTGATAATTCTTTTTTGGTAGACTGATGGTGTCCCGTGTGATTGGGTTTTCAGTTTTCACCAATACGTCTGAAAATCGCAATTAGTTGGCAACAAAAGCGTGAAACCTTTTATCACCTTCATAATGGAGGAGGGAAACTCACAACGAATACCAATGCCTGAGAATAGCAATTCGTTATGGATTTCCTTCCCCGTTGTGAAGGAGATGCTGTTGATGCCAAAGAATTGTCATTCACAGACGTATTGGTGGAGAGAATCAATATTAAGTGGGAAATATCAATGTACCAAAAACCCTCTCATACGGAACAATATCTGAATCACGAATCCGAGCACCTTCAATCTACCGAAAGAATAATTATCAAGACTTTACAGGATCGTGCTTTCAGACTTTGTAATACGGAGGAAGGTTTCGAAAAGGAATTAGACATTATCAAAAAAGATCTTCAACGGAATACTCCAAACTGATGGTGATACAGATTTTGTCTGGAAGACAGCAAGAGCATCATAGAAAAAGACATCACAACCAAAGTTTATTCTTCGGAGGATTGTTGGGAAAAATAGGAAGAATTCCAGATTTGAAGCAGAACCATAGAAGCATTGTCAAGTAGTTTGAACAAATCGAGAATATCAGGGCCGATTATTAATATGATATCATAAGGACAATAAATTCTGTCATTTGAATTTTTCTACGGTATTTCAAATATTATCAAAAAATGTTACCGGGATATTATATTTGATACAAAATTCTCACCAACTTAACGTAATCAACGTATTCCAAAAACACTTCATTGTGTGATTTTCACTAGATAGTTTTACAAAAACGCAACACGTGTTTCGCCATACAATGGCTTCCTCGGGAGTGTCTTAATGCGTTTTTGTAAAACTATCTAGTGAAAATCACACAATAAAGTGTTTTTAGAATACGTTAGTTATGGATTTTCATCAAGTATCGGCCGATTCCATCATATATTTGACGTAATCAGATTTCGTATCCAACGTTTCGTACTCTCTGAGCCACCCTCAGCCTCTTTTCTTTTTCAATACGGAACTGCATATTGCTGAATTCAACGTTATATCATACAATGTCAGTCAAAGTTAATTTTCAGGTGATTTTGACCCTTATCCAAATTTCTTTGGGTCGGATCTGTATTATATTTACCTTTATTTTAGTTAACAACATGCAATATATTTCGATAATAAAATCATCTCACTCATCTTGAACTGAATGGATTTTATCAGAATCAAAGGAAAAAACGAGAAATAATCATTTGAAAAAGAATTAAAAACCATGTCATAATTATACGAAACTATCATTCATTTGAAAAAAAAAATTAATAATCATTCGAAAGTAAATGAAAATTATTGAAGTAAGTGTTCGAAATGTCCACCATTTTGTAACATTCGCTTTGAGGTTCTGGAACCCAAACTTCTTATACATTTGCTTATTTCGTCTAGATCAATACCTTCCAAGGCATTCTCAATCTTTTTGCGAAGAATCTCTATTGTCGGTTTCGTAGTATTTTTAATTTTATTTTTGAGATACCCCCACAAATACAAATCCAGCAGATTCAAATCTAGAGATCTGGCAGATAATGTTTCTGGACCTCTTGTTACAATCCATGAATCGTGAAAAGTTCGATTCAGATAATCTGTGACTATTCTTGAGTTGTGTAGACCACATCCGTCTTGTTGGAACCATGGACTATTACTCCGAAACCATATATGACGATCATCCAACATTTCTTCTATAATTTCTACATATTTTGTTCCGGTTAGGTTGCCGTCAATAAAATAGGGTCTAAGTAATTTATTATTTAACAAATCGCACAGTATCTTGGAAAAAACGATATTGATGTCAAACTTCATTAATCACGTGAGGATATTTGTGGCGTAAAAATGTTTGATCCTTCGATTGAACCTGCCAAAATTGGTGAATTTCGGTTCGTCTCCCCAAATGATATTGTTGTTAGTCCGCACTATCCGTTGAAACCAATTACAGAATGGCAACCTCCTTTCAGGATCATTACGATATAGTTTTTGCATGGCTTGATATTCATAGTCATGGTATTCGTGTCTGTTGACTATTTCATTAACAGCATTTTTTGATAAATTGTAATCACTGGCCATAGTTCTCGATCCTATTTCCGGATTTATTCGAATTTGATCCAGAACATCGATTTCATTGATAGGCTCGTTTCGTCTTACATAAGGAACTCTAGGTTTAATGAATGAATAATGTGCAAGTAACGTTGTAGATAAACGTGAAAACAGTTTAATATTTGGTTTTGTTCTTTCAGGATATGATTTATCATACCTTTGTTGTTCTTTGAATGAATTCCTATCTAGTTAGATTGAAATTACACAGAAAAGTATTTAATGACAAGAAGTTCTTGGGACACAATAATGAACTAAGTAGGTACTAGTACTACTACTTGAAAATAATACATTCAATAAACCTAGAGCTGAGTGTATGTAAGAAAAACAAGTACATCAACGAAATCTACGATCTGACCCAAATTCAATTGAATTAAGAATGAAGAACTGTGACCAGTGAATGCAGTTTATTAAAAACTGATTCTGTAATTCGTTCCAACGGAACAAATGAAAAATTTAACAATAGTGATTCCTCGCGTGAACATTGACAATGCATTGGAAGGTATTCAAGGACACAAACTAAACAAAAGTATAAGAAGTTTGAGTTCCGGAACCGCAAAGTGCATTTTACATAATTGTGGACATTTTCCTATCGAAATGTATTGCATGTTGTTAATCAAACTCAATGTGAATTTTATATAGATCCGAACCAAAGAAATTCGGATAAGGATCAAAATCAACTTTGAATGACATTGTATGATATTTTGTTGTATTTGGCGTTAACAGTTATTTCGAAAAGTGTTATAAAATATGTAGGTCCGTTTCAAAATAAATGAGGTTGAGGGTGGCCCGCAGAGTACAAAACGTTGGATTCGAAATCTGATTTCGACTAATTGAGGAGAATGAACCATCGACTAGAAAAAGCCTGCAACATTTTTTGATCATTTTTGAAATAACATGGGAAAAAAGTATATTCAAAATTACAGAATTTATTTTTCCTATGATATCTCAATTACCGGCCCTGATTTTCTAGATTTATTGAAACCATTTGATAGTGCTTCTATGAATACAAACTTTTCTTCGTTTGACCGACCTTCTGATTCTTATGGTTTAAAAGTTTCCAATACAATCCCATTAAAACAGTAGCCACTCTGTATAATGTTTTCACACAAAGAGGAAATATTTTTTTTGCAGACCAGTGATTTTCTACTAGAGTATTTCACCTTCTTCATTATCCGAATGTGATCAGCTCGAATAATTCAAAAATTCAGTATTGCCACCAGTTTCACGAACAGTGAGTGAACACTTTTGATAATAATACTTCGACTACCCTACGATTCTATGATGCAATGAAATATCTAGTTTTCCTTCTTTATCAAATCCAAAATCATCATAGAAGTGTTCAAGCAAGCACAAAAAATAATTATTTTCACGAACGAGCGACTACTGCCATTTCCTGTTTACCCAAATAATAAATATTCGCCTAGCGCGAAACAATAACAAAATTTATAATTATGGTTTTTGCTGTAGGAATTTTTTTTGCATCCACCACGGAGGTGAATTTTATATTTGATATTCGTTAAGAGGATAGACAACATAAAACTGAAAGTTTGAAAATGTCTGTTTACTTAGTTTACTAAGTAAACAGTTCACTTAGTAACTAAGTAAACTGTTTACTTAGTTTACTTATACAATGAACTGAGTTTATTGTATAAGTTTGAAAATGTCCGTATAGGACGAAACTGCAGTTACGTTAGTTACAAATAAAAGTGGTTAAAACATAGAAAATTTCATTTCTCTTTTCTTCATTATGATTTCCTACCACGTAGTTACGGCTACATACATCAATTTATTGCATTGAAATGAATTTTGAAGACTGATTGAAGTAGTTCTGTCTATAAGAATGAATGTAGAACTGATATAAACTAATCTCAGAAATACTTGATTGTCTCTTAGCAACATAGGCATCTTTAAGAAAAATGTATAATGCGATTCTAAACATTTCATAGAGATGCATGAGCATATAGGTCGATGCAAATGATTGTTGGGAAGTTAAAAAT
>NW_019289606.1:219384-298150 GCF_000500325.1 Leptinotarsa decemlineata | reverse complement strand
ATATATATATATATATATATAGATGGTTTATTCTCGTTAAAAAGCAGTGGAAAAATTATTGGATTTGTCGATGACACAGCAAAAGTGTACGATGCTTGAAACTGAGACATACTAAGAGAGAAAGCTCAAGTTGATTTGTCACCAGTAAAGCATTGGCGCGAACATAAACTATTAACGGTTAACTTGGAAAAAAACAATTACCTACCTATCAGTTGCAATAATATAAGCTGACCGCATTTTGAATCTTCAAATCGTTACTTCACAAATCCTAAGTTTCTCAATATTACCTGTGAAAGAAATCAAATACTTAGGTGTAACCATTGATAGTTATTTGAAATGGAAAAATCACATTCTGTATGTCATCACTTACGTGAGGTGGGGCCCTACGAACACACTGGAGATCATCCAAACCATTTTCCTGAAGTTGATTTTAGAACAACCCCACCGATATTCTACAGATATTTTATATGAGAAATGCGGAATACTGCACCTGGGGCAACTTTATTGTTTGAATGTTATATTAAAATGTAAAAGGATAAAAATCACGCCACTTTACCTACGCATAATTATGGTACCCGACAACGACACCATTATGTTGTTCCACAGATGATCTGTGTTTGTCAAGCATTTTCTGCCTCACTCACCATTCTCCCCAGACCTCTAGCCAACAGACTACCATTTTTTAGAGCACTTCGATATCTTTCTCACCGGCACAAACGGCCTTCGTCGACTTCATCGAATCCCGAGCACACAATTTTTATGCTGACAGAATTATTTTCATGCTGACAGAATTATGCTGACAGAATTGTGTTACGTTAGAAAAAGTGCACTGATTCAAATGACGCTTATTTTGATTGAATTGAATAAGTACTTTAAAAAAACAACACAATACTAAGTATTCATCAAGTTTCCCAGACGAAAATTTTTATCAATTAGTTGGGGATCCTGAATAATTCATGATTCATGATTTTCACATTTCATTTCTGATCAGTACCCATTGGTCCATCTCAAGGCCAATGATCAGCCAAAAGGGTAGGGGAGCTGGTCTCCAAACCTGAATGAAATTAGGATGACTCGTCATTTCTGATCGGATTCAGTTGTTTTTTATCATCTATAACACGCACATAATCCTTCAGAAAAACACTATTGGTTTATTATTGCCAAGGTGGAATAATTTCAAAGATATTTCATCAACGTATTACATTACTTACGTTTGTTTGTAATTGGAACAGTTGAAGTTGTGGAGTTCTAACGGAGTTTGGAAACCTATTTTATACATAATGCTAATGATTCACTTTGTAGAAGTCTAGTTAACAGATGTTCAAAAGTTTTGGCTCTGTTATTGAAATTTCGGCTAGTACGTCATGAAGTTTTGTTATATTCTCGATACTAAAGTCATTTACCATTCAAATACCAATGCATATTTCATACTTCTGGAAAATTAGGCATAACGTAATGGAATACTCAGTTCGTCAAACATTCATGAACATGTGAGGATTTAAGCCTGAATGGGTATGTTTCAGAAAGCAAAGGACATTCAAAGTTTCTAGGTTTCACATTGACACTATGAATTGAGGAATCGTTGCTAATTAACTGAGCTCATCAACAAACATGGTTCAACACTTTCTGGTTGGAGCTCATTAAATATGTGGAATCGCCTTTTTGGGAATATTGCAGTCAATAACTTTTTCACTCACTGCATTGCAAATCTGAGTGGTGAGTTATTTTTGTGAGTCTGGAAGGCGAGAGCCATTGTTTGGGATTTATGTCACTCACCTGACTCATTCACAAAAGAGATAATTCAAATGATGCCAGGATGCGTAAAAAATATGTCGTCGATCGGTCGATAAAGTCAACTGATCGGTTGGTTGTATCGACCAAATGAAATTGATTTCTGCTTTTTATAGTGGAAAACATCTTGGGACGAATCTTTCAAATCGAAGAAGTTGCACAGGTGCCTGATGGTTTTACTCGTACTTGCCACACTTACCGACATGAGAGGCAAGGGGTAAGGTATATACAGGGCTATTCAAATTCGTTTCTGTACATGTGGATCTCGTAAACGATAATAGGTAGAGTGTTGGTTAAATTGTGGCAAAGTTGCGTATTTTAGAGACCTATTCAATGATGTGAAGAAATCGACTATAGCTCTTTTGGTTCTGGAGATATACAGGAAAAACCAAAAAATCCCAAATTATATTTCTGCCTATATCTTCTTTATTTGCAGACATATTGAAAATCTGTCCACATTTTGCTATTGGCTTTTGATGTGGGCTCTCAGAATATATCCATGAATCTTTTTTATACAGGGTGTCATCTGACTTGGGCCACCTCCATCTTTGAATTTTCAAATACGGACCTGTATTTTTTGTTGTAGTTTTTGGATCGTAGACGTTCACTTCATACTGAGAAATTAAATTTTATTTTATATTTCGTGATTTTTCGGTAATATTCGATTTTAATTGTGTGAATTATTCCCTTTTGAACTACGGCCCTGGAAATTGGTTAACTGAGTTGAATAAAAATACAATAGCAACTTTCACGTCTCCCTATGTACCGTAGAGTTTTTCAAGAGTTTTTTCGTCTTTAGGTACCTATTAATATTTTTTCCATTGCTCTGAGCGTTTTCTACAGTGAACTTCGAATAAGAATTTCGCAACCAAAACATTCAGGTACCAAATTCAGGTAATCAAGAACGGTATATATGTAATAACATCATTGTACCCGAACAGTAAGAAGTTATCTGAGTAGGGTCAGACGACTTCGGAACACTTTACCAATAATCGCCAGATGATGACAAATGTGATTTTGTCGAAACGTTGCGAAATTCATTCCTATCGGGAATGACAATACACCACACGGAACAAACCCGATCTTTTTGCTTTTGTGAAGGGATAAAGCGGATCTCTAAGTTTTTGGCAATTATGCGCATCATTCTCTTGTTCATACAACTAGTTCGTTTTTCAATTTCGATAGCCTCTCTTGTTCGAGAGTGGAAGTTTTCATTGCTTGCCAGTGTTTTAGTGTTCTCGAAATTAATGTTGTGTCCTGTCGCCAATGCGTGTTGGAAGAGAGAAGACGTGGTGACTTTTCCCTTCGTGTTAGTTTGTGTTAGTCTTTGTTGATTCTCCTGTTGGTGTGGACGACGTAAGTCTTGCCACAGTCTTGACATGGTATGTCGTATAAAATGAGCGGAATATTAATTTCATAAACACACTGAATGTGAAAAATTGATGCATTTTCAGAAAGGCGTGGAAAATGATATGTTTCGATCATGCCATCTCTCCGGAATCAATGAATGATGAATGGATCGGCTTCTAAGATGCGTACAAACACAGTATGTACAAATATACATACAACCGATTTTTCGGTTTCATGTCAGACAATGCGATTTGGCATAGAATAGCTAGCACTGGAGAGCTACTTCAAAGTTATTTCGAAAGGCAAATCCGCGGGTTCATGCGATTATTTTCTAAACACCAACTTTAAGAAATTGGCATGGTTTCATTTTTATTGACCCTCCCTGTATTATGGCCACTATATTTTTCGAGGAGAAGTCATTATTATCCCATCTTCTTCAAAGATAGATGTAAAAGAGCTGGACGTGAAGTTATGAGGCATTGCCTTTGGCAAAAACTAGAATGAACACGATCCGTTTCAATAATTTCAGATCTTATTCAACTCTCCTTCTGCACGTTTCACACTCAAATTCTCTACATCATACAAGCAATTATTACACTGCGAATAATTTTATATTTCGTGCTTTCAGTCCTTTCAATAGAAATTGGGGATTATCAACTCAATTAGAGAATCTAAATATCTCAAATTCAGAAGAGAGACTCTGAGTAATATATTTTTCCAATCCCCGATAGTATGTTCAATGCATTTGGAGGAAAATCGACACATTTCTTCATTTTATTGATTGATATGACAAATTTGCTCTAATTGTACTAACTGAACCGATACAAAAAAATCCATAGTGAAAAATTTTGAGACACCACAATCAGTTGTATTACTTTCCTGCATCATCATTTGCTTCAATTTCTGAAGTGATCATGAAACAAAGAACACAAAACTTTGTATGACTCTCCTTACATACACTTAGCAAATTTATATCGCAGTTTACTTCAGAAGGTAACGAAAATAAGCGGTGGAACAAATTGAACTTCTCCAAATTGACCTTGAAAACTTATCCGTATGTATAAACAGAAAAGAGTTTGTCTTAAAGCTATTTTTCGGTTTTTTGGCCATGATCTTCAGGTTTTCATGCCTGACGTTTCGCCCACTACTGCGTTCGACATTATCTTTCCATTGGAATGATTTTGTTTGTGTACAATCAAGGCGAGATATACCGCAACTTTTTGAAACAAAATCTACCTCAGTTTCTGGAGAATGTACCATTGGTTACAAGAAATGCAATGTGGTTTATGCACGATGGTAGACCAGCGCATTTCAGCATACTGGCTCGAGAGTTTTTAACAGTTACATACGGAGATCGCAGAATTGTTCGAGGTGAACCTCACTTATGGCCTGCTCGATCACCGGACTTGAACTTCCTGGATAATTTTCTATGAGACCACTTAAAGTCATCAGTTTATACTGCTCCAGTTGATTTTCTGATTGATTCGGCCGTTACTTGATGAAGATGAGACAATTTGCCTTGTCTTCAAAAATAGGGTATTGTTTAACAACTTGGACGCGCCAATGTATCAAACCAGGCAAAGATTCAGCTTTAAATTACCGCTGCCTTCTTCGTCTCTAGTTAAAGATTCCATTATTTACAACGGTCTTAAAATGTTCAATCACCTTCCTCAAGCTTTAAGAACCATGAATGACCTTAGAGCTCTTAAGAAAGAGTTGAAAGACTTACTCTTGTATGCTGTGAAATAGCTTCTGCACATCAAAGAATAGTAATTTTGCATTTTCTGGTAGGAGTATGTTCTCTATTTCATTGATTAAGTCATATGAATTTCGTAAACTGAATTTTGGTTGGAAGTTACAATGGTTCAAGATGCTACTGATTAGCCTTTCTGATAATTTCACAGATGGGGCAGCGACAAAGGAAACCACAGGTCTAATTGGATAACTGTTTGTGCAGTTTTATGAGTGAATATAATTTTGGAATTTGGGAGTTCCACTCCAGTGGAAGATGTTGAATATTTGAGAAACCGGATAATTGCTGGGTGTAATGCAATCAGAAACGATCCTGTTGTTTTTGAAAGAGTTCGAGAGTCGTTGGGGAGAAGATTAGATTCTTGTATCCAAGCGGAGGGTAGTCATTTTCAATAGTTCTTGTAGATTAAGAAACATTACACGTAATTTTTGGTGATAAATTGTTATTGTCGAAATTTGTTTTCGCTCCGTATCTTCGAAACAAAGCACTCTATCAAAAATCATAAAAGGACAAAACATCCTCAGAATAGTCCAAGAAATAGTCGTTAAAATTTTTGCCGCATGTTTAATAAACACTCTGTATAAATTCGAAAAAATATGCCTTGAATTTATTTCGACAGATTGAAGAGTTCACGAAGCATTTCAAAGAAATATATAGGATGGAAACAAAAAATATAAAATAGAAGAATCATTCAATTTCGAATAGGTTTCAGACACGAAGAGGAACTGAATAATTTAGCCCCTTGTTAATATCATGAATCAGCATAACGAATTGATTGTACACAAGTTTGGTTTACCAAGTGGATCAGACAGCTGTGTAGTCGAATCGACACAACTGTTTAATAATTGATGCGTGTGGAGCTTTCAGCTTAGAAGTGCCTTACAATCTAATTGATATGTGATGCGTTAATGGTATGTTTCATTCGGAAATTGGAGAAGATCTTTGTTCCATATAGACACATTTCCAAATAAAGGGAAACATTATTCACTATTATCTCTGTTTGTCCTTCATAGTTGAAACAGATAACTCTTCTGCATGAAGTGAAACTATCTTTAAAAAGCATGAACCTCATAACCAAATTCTCAAAATTATTGTACTACCTCTAAGATTGATTGATACGAATAATAATTTGATATCTGTTCGACTTATAGCGGTATATGGAATGTTTTTTTTATTTGGGGTTTTGAAATATTAGGTTGTTTAAATTCATGTATATTTGTAGCTCCATATCAGTGAATACTGATCGATGGTGAATTTTTTTCTAAATTTCAGTTCCATCATCCTAACAGTAGTATCGAACTACAGGTAATGCTCGTTCGAAAAACCAAAATCTATTTTTTTTAGATTGATTCGGTCGTTTCTTGATCAAGATCCATTTCAATTTCATAATTTCATAACATCATTTAGGAAATATATCACATGTTTCGCTAACACAGTAGCTTCTTCAACAGTGATTTGAATACTACAAGTTGTTTCTTACGCTGATATTTATATACCACAGGTGGTCTTATATTGATATATACTTCAAATGAAGTTCAAGAAGGTGTATTTTATGAAACCAAAACCTATTTCTCCTAAATACAACTCTGAACAAAAATTATCGGTTCTATCATAATAATNTTATTTTCAATTCATTCACTTTTATATTTTTATGCTTTATAGTTTTTATATTCTCATACTTACATTTATGTGTTGCATGAGAATATTCATTATCATTATTTTTTATTTTAATATGTAGCTTATATATTATTACTTTCTGACTACTTTTTCACCCCAAAATGCTGAAATCACCAAATGTTCAAATATTACTTTCAATTTGTTTTACTTATATTCTTTAAAATAATAACACTTTGACAATAATATTTTATCTTCGATAATATATTTTAAGTTGTGTATCTTATATTTCTTAGAATAGTAACACTTTATCGATGAGATTTCATCTTCGACAATAAAGATTCCTCTCCTATGTATGTCCGATAATTTACAGAAAAATCCCAAACGAAATAAAAATACCTAATGGTAATTCGCTATTTGAAAACAAGCCCCCGAACTGATTCTCGAAGCTTTCAGAGAGACATTTAGAAAACAATTTTAATATAAATAGGACAATTGGACCCTTACAACACATAGACACAGAAAACTTTAAAGTACATTCAACTTGAACTGCCCTAAATACACTGCTTATATTTGTGAACATCAAAAGAGATTCAAAAAAAATCAACGAAAAAAAATAGATTAATATCTTTGTGAGCCCCCAACTTCACCTATACTCCCATATTCAATTCCCTTTTATTGTTATATTTTATTCTATCTAAACTAAACGTATCTAAACGTATAGTGTAGATAATAGACTTATGTTTTATTAGCATACCCATGCATAAGGTTTCACTTTTTATGGGTTTTCTATTTTATTTGCTATTATTGTTTCCCACTCTATTGTACATCTAAATATTATGAGCAAATAAACTATTATTATTATAAGTATTGTAATGTACTGTGTAAGAGTTTTCGAAATAGGTCTGTTTTGTGAATGAACAAAAACCAGATCAAATTTACCAACAAACCTGTTATCAGAATTCTGTTCGTATATACACAGTACACGGTTTTCTGTGGTGACATTATCAACTTGTAAATATTGCACCACCAAGTGTGCAAATCAATGTGTCTGATATTAGTGGATGAAAATTAGTTCCACTCCGCCACACAGTCATATACCCGTAAAATGACTTATTAGTCTGACGTCCACCTGTTTTACTCCGTTAGCCATGCATACAGAAATGTTCTCTGTATGAAAATACAGGTGACGGTCAGTAAATCCGTAGTCAGTAATTATTCAAGTCAACTAGTTTCATTGTGCATTTCATTAGTTCAGACTTCCATTGTCTAATATGATATAAATTAATTTGGAGTTATTGTCAACCACCTTCAAACAAATAGTTTCACTCCTGAATTTCAACATTCAATTCTGATGAAAAAATATTGTCTTGACATGGTTTGTATGTTATCAGTAATGGTCAAACAAGCTGAAAGTAACTTTAATCTTAATAGAAACATTTAACATTTCACATTCCCATGAAGATTTGGTTAGGAAGATCAATAACTGAAACATTTTTCTATTTTGAAAATATGGGATGAACGTAGATTTCTCCTGAGTTTCATATCTATTAGGTTATTTCAATAATTGTTTTTTCCGTTATATTGTCATGTGTTTTTGAAGCTCCAAATTTCGATGAATATTCATTATACTATATGGTGGTATACACTGAATTTGGTGCTCTGTACATTGATGCTGTTCATTTCTTCCAAATTTTAATTTTTGCCTCTATTCAGCTTATTACTATATGATATCGATGAGCGATTTTCGGTTAGTTTTTCTCTTCAAATTCAAATTGAACCCAGGCGCTGCCGAAACAGCCCGAAAAATCAACAACGCATTTGGCAACAATAATATTAATGAACGCACTGGTCGACGTTGGTTTGCAAAATTTGGTTCCGGAAACTTCAGCCTCGAAATTGAGCCCCGAAATGGTTGACCTATAATAATCCAGGACGATTTGAGGACTCTGGTGGTGACTGAACCATCAAAACGGGTGCATAAGATGGCGGAAGACCTGGGTGTCAGTTCACATACTGCTTTTGATGGTTCAAAACGTATTGGAAAGGTAAAAAATCCCGAAAAGTGGGTGCCCCACTTTGTTTTTCTCTGGCTTTGCGCAACCAGAACGATTTTTTTTGGATTGGATTATTACATGTAATGAAAAGTGATTATCCACGACAACATGAGACGCTCAGTACAGTAGTTGGACACCAATGAGCCATTCAGGCTGTTCCTAAAAGCAAAAAGTCATCAAAAAAGACCATGGTTACTGTATGGTGGTCAGCGGCTGTTTTGATTCACTGTAACTTTCTGCAACTGGTCCAAATCATCACATCAAAGTCAGCAGCAGCCGTGACACCTCAAATGACGTACTTCTGCTGGATTGAGACTCGTGCAATTGTATCACTATTTCCTAAAAATCAATAATTCCAAGAGTGCAAGTGATACACAGTTAGAAATTGAAAATGAACAATTTTTGAAAAGACCTCTTGATAATATTCTCGACATACTCTCCTCCATTTACATGAATGGCTACATAATGTAAAACAAAGTCCGTTCAGTACTTGTCTGAAAAACATAAACTTGAAAACTATCGAACAGGTTTTCCTATGATTTTCACTATTGAACATACTGATTCAAGAGAAAGGCTTATGTTTATAATTTGATAATGTTTCGTGTGAATCGGTTGGAATTTGTCAAAAAGCTTTCATCAAAAACGCTCCCTTCTCGTTATAACAAAACAGAAAGAACACAATCTGGACTAGTTGGCCGTCATCGAATAGAACTCACGTTTCGTCTACTATTTTGGCCAACATATTCAGTAGTATATACGCAGAGTGCGAGAACGAAGGTTTAAAACTCAGCTGAAAGTGGGTTATCCACGCAAATGCTCACTCCTGATTGGTCCACATTTGTGTTTAGGTTGTTCTAATTGTTTCACTTTGTTGACAGGTATGCAACTAATGGAGTGTCAGTCGGAGTTGTATTCTAGTCCACTTCTGTCCCTCCTCAGTATTGTCGTATTGACCCGTATACCTATGGAGTTGATACCTTGTATAAGTCAGTACATCGGTTTCTTCGTATTCCATTACTTGATCTGTTTCTGGTAGAACATACTCTTATGTTTGTTTCATCACTTAAATCGATGAAAACTCATCTGTGATTCAGAAAAATCACTAAGAAACCATAGATTCTTGACCTCAAGACCATAATTCTTCAGTGAAATTTCTCAATGAACAAATAGGGGAAAAGTTGTAGCCTCCAGAGTAGAGGTCGGGTCGTATAAGACAAATACCACTTTTGAAGGATGAAATATATAGATTGGAATATTCAAATTCCCAATTATCCATTAGGTCTAAAGTAAGTGAGTCTATTCGATCCTCCACCGCAACCCATAAGGGTTTATTGTGGCTCACACCTATTCACACTCGGCCAAATAAACCCAGCTTCTTAACGGAGCCGATTACTTTGTATGGTGAGTGGTCTTTCAGGTCAGATGGTAAAAGTACGAAACTCAAAGAACCTGATTCGGTCCCCAGCGAGGCAGGCACAAAGTATATGCTCTGCAGTTTCACCATTTTCCAGACAAAGGCGACACACACTGTCTTCCCACAGTCCGAGTCTCTGCATGTGATGATTCGAATGGCAGTGACCTGTAAGAAGGCCTGTTAGACATCGTAGTTCATCCCTACTGTGTTGGCGTGGTCTACATGTTTGTATATCTGACCTCTCGTCTACCACTGCGGTAGACAGTATCAAAGGCGAAGGGGCAACGGACGAGGTACACGAGTTATTCTCATAGCAGATGCTACATTCCAGGATGCAATACCATATTTTGTTTCATTGATAATGGGTATGTCTTCGTTTCTATTGGTAGAATCCAGTTCAGGTAGCCGGACACTATTAATGTTGATTTCATCTCATTTTTTATTGAAATTATTGTTTATGTTCATTAAAATTAAAAAAAACAAACAAAAACGATTTCATTTGGGAAGAAGAAGTAGCATACTTCCATATATGTGAGCTATATTTGAAAGAGAATCAAAGTTAGGGATTTTCATGCTAAGGGAGAGAAATCCATTTTTTCGACTAATTGTCACCGAAAAGTACAAAAAAGTTGAATTATTCAAATCCATACACTCAACGTTGTTGTGCAGTGATCACTATGGTAGCGTGACATGTTGGTGAATTAAAGGCCCAGCGTTTCAATTATTTTACAACACGCTACCTTGTGACGAGCATCCTCAGCTAACAAGTTCAAATAACTGAAAGTCGGTTATACGACCCCAATACGAAATGAATGAAAATCAAGCTCATTTTCTTGTGTACATGTATATTCAGAAAAAAGTGATAATTCAGTGAGGATATTTTCTTAGTATAGCCAGTTTCATTTTCAATAAATTGTTGTTTCCATAGATACAACATATTTGATGTTTCATACAGAATAAAAAAAGAAACAACCAATAACTGGGTGCATTTCAGTTTGATAGTTTTCCCACAACTAATTCATTTGACAATCTGATAAGCAGCTTTATATGTTCATAACAAGAAAAACAAATTCCACTTACAATATATAAATGTGAAAGTTTGTATATTTGAATGTTTGTTACCCAATCGCGCAAAAAAATTGAACGAATCTGAATCAGATGTGACACCCATACTTGTATACTCGTAGTTTATATTCATTTCCTCAGAGAAAACTGAAGAATTTGTGCGTGATAAAAAGTTAATGGAATAAAAAAGTCAATTTTTTTATCTCTTCCGCTGTAATACAGAAAAATAGCTTTTTGTGTCCAAGTGATTGAATATTTGAAAATATAATCGTAAATTCATATTGTTGTTCATTTGGATGCACACCTTTTAAGGTAATGAGTAAGTCCATATTATATGATTCATTATTATATGCCAAATAATTTTTTTCTTCCCCTCCTTACAAAATATGGCAATTCAAAGTTGGTGTTTGTTTTGTGATTCATGAGTGTTTCCGAAATGAAGAGTTATACGAGTACCTATCAAAAATCTATCTATACTAATATGAATGTAAAAGTTTGTGAGGATGGATGTGTATATTTGTGGCTCTTTCACGCCTAAACGACTGAACGGATTTAGATAAAACGTTACGTAAATACAGCTTATACATCAGAATAACCTACAGGCTACAATTTACAAAGGTTTCGTGTTATTTTGGTCATAATATAACGATAAGTATTAAGTAAGTCGGAAAACTTCTTGCTCCCAGAGAGACATATTGGCGTGCGCTGCCTATACTGTTGGAGTTACTCGCAGATAATGTACCGTAAGATTGTTTATCAAGTAAATACCAATAAAAGTCCGCGATATCTACGTCTTATGTGGTAGCCACTATATGCAAAATTCTGGACCACAAATACAATTGAGTTGGATACTTTTTAAACAATGCACGTTTTAAAATATCTCTCAAATTCTTATTAAAATCGATACAATTATCTTATTTAAGAAAACTTTGTATTTTACACTAAGTAATTTGCACGAATCGTTTAAAAGTTATCACGATAATATTAACTTGACGCAACGCAGTTAACCATTACGCCTCGCGTCTACTGTAAGACGACGGAGGACGATGCGCGGGGATAGGGGTGGTCTAAGCAATGAAGCACCATCGCCGAGAAAGCGACCCGAACCTGGACAGACGCGTGAGGGCAGACGTCGTTGTCGGTTTTGTTAGTTTTACCAATTTCTCTATAGGTAACATAATTAGATTCTCAAAACTATTCATTACTCAGTGCAGTTGGCATATTTTTTCAGTTACTGTATTTTTTAAGTGAAAATATAAATTACTAGCTGCTGCCCGTTCTTATATTAACGTACAACCGAAGCTACCGAACCTAAAGTCTTTTGATATGCAGGTAGGTTCTTTGTATAGCGTTAATAAGCATCAAGAAAGAGAATCAGAAATTTCCACTCGAAAGGGAAAAAATAGGGGTACAAAGATTGTATTGAATTTCGTCAGTTTTGAAGTTGGTAACCTGAAGTTTTAGGTTGATAAAAAATATTGTAACTATTTGTTTGAAATGGTCTTTCACGAAACTTATTTTGACAAACTAAATTCTACGCGGCGAAAACGCGGGCAACAAATAGTTTCATTATAACGGGTGATTTCTCAAGACGTATAGGATTTGATTTTCAAAACAACACAAAAAAATTGAAAAAATTGATGAAATCTTCATTGGAATCGATAGAACGATCAATATAATTTGATGTTTGAAGATGATTTCCTGCAAATGTTGTCCGCGGCTCCGCTTCAGATGGCTTATGCGCAAGGTCCAATTTTGGCACCCTCTCTCTAACATATCAACCGGTATTTCACGTATAAATGCTTCAATATTGGCTTCCAGAGCGTCATGACCACAGCATCAACATGACCCCACAAGAAATATTCCAAAGGCGTTAAATCACACGATCTAGGCAGCCAATTGACGGGCCCTAAACATGAGATAAACTGTTCACCGAAGGCGGCTCTTAATTGGGCCATTGTGGCATGTGGCATGTGACACCGTCTTGTTGAAACCATATGTCAGGCATTTCCAATTCTTCTATTTTGGGCAACAAAAAGTCGTCAATCATTACACAGTAGCGGTCGCCATTCACAGTAACATTCCGGCCATTGTCGTCTTTGAAGAAGTACGGCCCGATGATGCCACCGACCCATAATCCACACCAGTGACTTCTTCGGGATGCATCGGTAGCTCTTGCAATGCTTGTGGCTGGTCTTCACTCCAGATGCGGCAATTTTGCTCGTTAACGTATCCATTCAACCAGAAACGATCCTCGTGGCTGAACACAATTTTTCGATAAGAATGTGGATCTTCCTCCAAATTTGCCAGCGCCCATTCACCAAATGTCAGACGTTATGGGAGGTTGTGTGACTTCAATTCTTGCACCAGCTGTATCTCATAAGGTTTTACACCCAAATCCTTTCGCAAAATTTTACACGTAGTGGAGTAACAGCAAACGTGCTGCGAACGGCGGCGAATCTACATTTCACGGTTATCAAGAACACTGGCGGATACAGTCATAATATTTTCTTCGGTCCTCACTCTACGTATGCGTGTTGGTGGTCCAATAATGTAAACTGGGTTCGAAATTTAGTCACAAGCTTCCGAATAGCTCCCTGAGTAGGCCGACGAAACTGGCCATAAATTGGAAGAAGTGCACGATGCATTTTCTTCACCGAGCATGAATTTTGATAATAAAATTCAATAGTTTGCAAGCGTTGTTCATTCCTAAGTCGATTCATGGTTAAATTATAGACCAAACTGAACGAGTTTTACAATGACACAAGACACGATTCACGCGTGATCTGTCAAAAAACGGTGTTGCCAAAAAGATACCAGCAAAAAAATCGCTCATTATTCCTGAAGATCGTTGTCAATTGAGAGGTACGGTGTCATTTTTGTCGCGTCATTTTTCCTGCACATTTTGTCATACTTAGAAGTCACACAACGAATACTCATTAGGGATTTAACATTGGAATAATAATTTGAGATATTCCGGATACATTCAACGGTCAGGTAGCGGGCAGCTGCTATCTTGTGTCCTCTTCTGTCACACGGACCTCGGAAGTTCTTCTTTCTCTTGTGCACCTATCATATAGCTTCAATTCTTAAACTTTATAGCTTGGCAATAATATTTCATTACTTTTTTCAAAGGCAAGCCTTTATGATTGGTTTTCTTATTAAAATATCTCACTTATGGTATAAATTTCTATTGGTTAAGAGTTCGCTGTAGTTACTTTATTTCTGCGCATGCCAGGTAGCCAAGCACAGAAATAAGTAGGCAAGCCTACCAGTTGAGATGCAATTAATTCAGTTATGAAAATAGTGAAGGTGATGATAAAAAATTGATAAAATAATTCAATTGAAAATAGCTATGAACACTTTTTGATAGGCAAGTTATTACAGGCATATTTGTTGATGAATTATATACTCAATCAAAAATATGTCTCATCTAGTTATCTGATAGGTGAAGGTCGATCTCCCACCGGCTCTTAGACTATAGTAGAATTCAATATTGAAGAAACTGATGTTTTTAGTGAAACTGTGTCTGTGTCTGAAACAAGCAGGACATAAATTTGGCTACTCACCTGGCAAATTATAGTGTGGGTAACACTTTTGTAATATCGTTATTTCACTTAGAAAGGTAAAGAAACAAGGCTGTTGACTGTTTCTCGAGTGAAAATTATTATAATATCCACTATCTAACAAAAATACTGTCAGATAGTCAAAATCGGAATATGTACTTACGATTTAGCCCCCGTATCGCGACAACAATTCTGACGGTCTAAGAATAACAATCTGGAGATATCCGACGCTTTGTGGAGTTCAAAACGGTCGCAAGAACAACGATAACATGCATTACCATTAAAATGCAGGTCATAATTGGCGTCATACTTTTAACTTGCGTGTTTCCAACATATTCTACTCAAGTTTTCATTATTGAATTTCGTATTTTTATCTACGTTACGCTTGCAATTCAGAATATTTTACCACCCCCATGAAAACACGGTAATACTTCCAATCAGAAAGGTTCGATTTTTAATTATCAACAAACAATTCATGATTTTGTGAAAATTCATCAAAAATGAAATGTTACAAACCGAATCGATATGTTACAAATCATTAACTGGCTAGCCTTGTTTTTTTAAGCACTACAGAAAAATCCTCAAGATGCCTGTGCGAAAGTAGCGATTGACATTGGATTTGAATCGCTGGAGATTGAATCCATTTGGAAAAACGTTCCCTGGAAGTTTATTCCACATGAATTCAGTTTTTCAGATGAGAGAGCTCTTAAACAGTGAAGTTCGAGGTGTACTGAGTTGAACTTCATAACGATGAGCAGCCACATTCTGTCGTGTATTTCTGATATGTACCGCTCTTGGTGAAATCAAATGTGCCAAGTCACTTGAATAATTCCCGTGAAAGTATCTATAGAATACAGACAAATTTCCAACCTTTCTTCGATGTTCCAGGCTATCAAGGTTGCATGTGAGGTTCGCGTCACCAATCAGGCGGATGTCTCTTTGCTGGATGGAATCCAGCAATTTCAGGGTATGTTTGGGGGCAGAGCTCCATACATGAGAACAATACTCCAAAGATGGTCCGATATGGGCTTTATAAAGCATCAAAAGTTGCTGAGGTGTGTACAGTTTTCTGGTTCGGAACAGTGTTCCAAGCTTTTGAGGAGGAGCCAGCGACATGATTGTGCCAAGACATATTGGTGTCCATTTTAATCACCAATAAACTGATCGAAGCAGAAAGCGAAATTGTCTGACCTGACATGATTATATCCGGTTCAAAGACATTTATCTTCTTGGAGAAAACCGATGCCTGGGTTTTTGTGGCATTGAATTGAACCTGGTTACTTTCACTCCGATTCAAAATCACTTTTAGATCCTCTTTGAGATATGCAACCTTCTACTGCCGGTGAAGATGTGGCTCCGTACCCGATGTCCTGGAATCCAAATGAAATGACGAGACAAGTGTGCTGTCGTCAGCAAAGCGATTTATTGGATTCTTGTTTTTTTTTCCAATAAGTCGTTGATATACAATAAAAAAAGTGTTGGAGACAATATAGATCCCTGAGGAACGCCAGCGTTGATGGTGAAAGTATTCGAGAGATATCCATCGACGGCCATTTGGAGGGAACGTTTTATCAGGAAGCTGGAGAAACATACACAAAAATGATCCTACAATCCATAGCATCGAAGTTTGGCCAGCAAAACGTCATGTCACACATTGTCAAAGGCCTTAGAAATATCAAGCGCAACAGACCTTGATTCCCCATGTTTCTCGATTGCGTTATTCCAAATATGGGTGATATACGATAGAAGGTCGACTGTTGATCTTTGTTTCTGAAAGCCATATTGATGATCGCTCAAGATGTTGAAGCCTTCCAAATATTTGAGGATATAGTGGTTTACAACTTCCTCCATGGTTTTTAATATCACTTATAGCAAAGCGACTTGTCTATATTTATTTGGAAGATTTTTCTTGCCTTTTTTGGGAATAGGTTGAACGCGATCAACAAAAAGGAAAAACCCGTTTCTTGTAAGATAGGTTGAAAAGACTGCAAAATACTGGTGCAAGTTCATTTGACTGCTTGACCGCTTGATAGGTAAACGATGTACTACCGGTGTAGTTAGTAGATCTCTAGGACTTTTCTTTGATCTAAGGCTATTTTGCAATGTTCTGGTCGAATTGAAAATTTTTATAGTATGTCTAAAGAATAAGATGATTGCTTTCAGTTATCTCTTTGATAATGTTTTTCTTCATGTCGTTTCTTCCTTCGTTCAGAGACCAGCTCATGAACAAGAGAGTGTATAGCTTATCAAATCTAGGAAGATTTTTTCAAATTTAGATATTATAGTCTTGCACCATAGATGTGCGTTAGTAGACGATGAGACCACTTAGTTGCAACGATTATCTCAAAGTGTAATTCAATTCTACTTTCCATCCCCTTTCGTCTTGAAGCGTAATCTATCAGAAAACACGCAGGTTGTGAGAAGTCTTTTTTCAGATTTAACAAGTTAAGTTTCTTAACCAACTATATTGAAAGTAAATTAGTCAGAACATGAAACCTTTTTGTAAGACTTGAATGTGTGAAATAATAATTATAGTTCACCACTTTTCAATTTTCGATGTCATTATCTAGGTATCGATAACTGTTTCATAAAACTTATCATCCTTAAAAAAAAGACAAAGAGCCTAATAAAGTTAGCGAGAACATTTAGAATAAATTATTGGTTGGCATATTCCAATTGATACTAACCAGAAGTTGAGTAATTTTCATCATTACATTTGGANTTGTACACAACAAACCACAAACAAAGAAAACTGTGAAAATACCAAAAATAATCACGAATACTAATAGTATATTAGAAAAACCTCAGGATATTGCCAATGAATTAAACAACTTCTTTACCAACATTGGCCCAACTTTAGCAAGGACAATTCCAAAAACAGATTTTAAGCCTCCAAGAATAGCTACGACAGGGGTTGTGTTTGCTTCAGAACCAACAATCCCGGAAGAAATAATACGGATTATTCAAAAAATGAAATCTGGTAAAGCTGTAAATCACCAATATAGTAAGCCTTCTAGTGAATCTTACTTTCCCAACTGGCTCTGTACCTCAAGAACTAAAAAGAGCAAGAGTCATTCCTATCTTCAAAGGAGATGATCCCGCAGCCAGTAACAACTATAGACCTATATCCCTGTTATCAGTTATTTCAAAAATATCAGAAACGTGCATGAACAACAGATTTGTCACCTTCGTTGATCACACAAATTGCTGGTATCATGGTCAATATGGTTTAAGAAGAAATAGCAGTACCCAAACTGCAACAACTGACTTAATTACAAACATGATATATAAATTGGACGAAGGTTTAAGTTGTGTGTTTCTATTCCTAGACTTGGGGAAGGCATTCGACACAGTGGATCATAGACTACTGTTGGAAGTACTACAAATAGCCGGTGTGCATGGTATTCCTCTGATATGGTTCAGCGACTATCTGGTAGGACGTACTCAAAATATGGTGCTTAATGATGCAGTTAGCCAAACAACTGATATAACTTGTGGAGTTCCTCAGGGGTCCATCCTGGGGCCATCACTCTTCTTGATTTACATAAACTCACTGTCATGTCTCAATTGTATGCAGATGACACTGCAATTGTTTATTCTGGCACAGACAAACTCCAAATAAACCATCAAATAGAGGAAGATCTCTCCCATATTGAAAAGTGGTTAATTTATCACAAATCAACTCTTTATGCCAACAAGTCAAACTATATGATAATAACAAGGAACAATCCATGGGATGATATGACAATTGAAATTGGAACAAGTCCCTGTCCAGAACAACTTATATCAAGTATCTTGGCCTTTATATTGATGACAAGCTGAAGTGGGACAAACTTATACAGCAAATTTGTAAAAAAATTGCCCCTGCTATTGGTGTCTTGGAAAGAATCTCATAATTCACCTCTATAAGCCAGAGAAAATCAATATATTACTCCCTTGTGCATAGCCATATCACATACCTGACACTCATCTCATCCAAATTAGGGTCAGTTACCGACTGCTCCAATGATCCAGAGACAAAGACCGTTTACCTTCAGTTCCTGGCTCAGTTGAATGTTTTACAGGTGTAGGCCTAAGTCACGACGTAAAATTCGCCAAGTTGTGGTCTGCGAAAAGCCAATTTCTTGTTAGCGTTGCGAAATCGACTGCCTTTGATTCTCCTTCACATAGACAGCGGCGATGTTTTCGAACACCCATTTTGACAACAATTTTATCATTTGCATGAGTTGTTGAATGCTATAATGGTCTATGGTGATCTGGCAAAACAAACTGAATAAATGATAAATGGCAATAAATTTGACAAATGTAGTTCCAACAAGATGGCCGTTATCAATTGTCAAACTTCGGAAGTCGCTGTTGGAAGACCCTATAGTAACATGTTATTTATATAATTATTGTTTTGATAGAAGTATTGGAATGAATTACCTCATGAAGTATTCTCTACTATATACAATGGTTACTCCAAATCCAACATATTTTTATGCAAGTTACTATTCCAGAAACAAGCACTTTTGCCACCAGAAATGTAAAACTATTTTCAACGCGCGTTTCACTAACCAAGTTGGCGTTATTCATATAATTTCAGGTAGAAATCGGCATAAAATTTTCTCATTATTTGTGAGAGTATATAATGAGATAATTGAAACAAATTTTTGTCACTATTCATAGTTCTCATACCATACTTTATTGTTTCCAGATTTTGGAAAGCATCAAATCAGTTAGGTTAGGTTTGGTTAGGTCCAAACTGAGTGGGTTTATTCGACCCTCCACCGCAACCCGCAAGGGTTTGTTGTGGGTCACACCTATCACACTCGACCAAATAAACCCAGCTTCTTAAGGAAGCTGATTAGTTTGTGTGGTGAGTGGTCTTTTAGGTCGGATGGTAAGAGTGCGACTCTGCCAAACTCTAAAAACCTGATTTGATCCCCAGCGGGGCAGGCACAAAGTATGTGCTCTGCTGTTTCATCATTTTCCAAACACACACTGTCTTCCAACAGTCCGAGTCGGAAGACAGTGAGTCATATGATGATTCAAATAACAGTGACCTATAAGAAGGCTTGTTAGACATCGTAGTTCATCCCTACTTTTCATTATTGATTTTTGTTGATATTTCATTATAATGTTGTTAACTAGAGTGGTAGGTATTTTGTTATTAACTGCTATTTGTTTAATGATTGCGATTTCACTACGGAGGATATTCAAGGTATACAAAATGTAGGTACCAAATTATTTATGGTATGATAGGCAACTTAGGTATAAAATACTCAGATTTGAATGCAATCAGTTAGTTTTGAAAATGGTGTAATAGCCGAAACTACTCAACAATAAAGAAATATCATGGAAAATAGACAAAAGTGTGTTTTTGTAGTGTATCCTTAGTGTTCAATCTTTGTTTGGCAAAGCTTGACGCGGTTCTGGTCCGATGAAGCTGCTTGCAGCACCCTCCTTTGCAAGGTAAATCAGCAGCTTCATTGCCTTCCAGGCCAGTATGGCCTGGAATCCAGACCAGAGACAATCTGTTGAGTCTTCCTATCGAGGAGAGTCGTTTTTGGCAATCTGCTACCAATTTAGACGTTTCTCGGTAGGAGCCAAGAGCTTCCAATACCGCTTGACTGTCCGAGAATATTTTTATTGACTAATGTATGAGGTTGGATTCTTCCAATCTCCCCGCACACAGTTAAAATCAGTACTAAATATGTAAAATTCGTTATGAAACAACATTTTCTTCAAAAGTATCATTCTCAGAGAATCTCCAAAACAAGACAAGACATTCCAATTTTTCTTTCTTCTATTCTTCACTGTGTTCGTGTAATCCTCATTCAAAAGAACACGAAATATTATTCAGACTTTCTGGAAACGTACCTTTTTCAGTGGCCATTTCATTTGAAATATTAACGCGAAAATAATCCCCAACTGAAGTGCCTCAGAGATTCGCGTGTGTACGTAGAATCCATAAATAAATCAAATATAAGGAATTAGGGCTGTGGAACAGATGATGCTGATAAATCTCCATGTATCAATGTAAATTGAAAATTATATCCATTGCTGCAGTTTATTAAAAATTGCCTCACCAGATAGACATCTTTTGACCGCGCAGAAATTTATTACTTTTTTTGAACAGTAGAGTCCTGATGATATTTTCTCTTGCATTCAGAACTGATATTATTTCTACAGGGTGGCTCAGGTAAAACTATTTTCAATAAATGAAGTTTTTTCGGCAAACCACGAGACCAATTGCTTTTGCTTTTTGCTCTGTTCACAAAAATCTTATAGGAATGGAACCAATGCTGTTCTGATATTCAGAATAATAATACATCAAACTTATGAAGTTACTTCTTATTTTCTGGTGTTTCAAATAGGATCTAGTTGAATTTGATACAAAACTCTTCAGTGGTGTGAATCATGATGATTTGGAATATTTGCAAACACACCAGTAGGCTAGAGGAGCCACAATGAAACGAATATAAATGAATACTGGTTGCCTTCATTCAAATATCATATAATTTTTTGGATCTGTTACTGAGGTCTTTGAAATCACATCGATTATTTTGAATAATAATATTTTATTCAATATATTCGAAACTAGTTCAGCAAGATTATTCATTTTCTCATTTTCATTTTCATAGTGATACTAAGGGTTTCGGTCTGAAAGTTTTATTCATTTCTGTAGACTTTTGTGATACATCATCAGATGATAGAATCAGAGTATTGGATATAAGAATTTTTTTTCACTACTAACCTGAGAAATTGCTATTATTTACTCCATTCCCCTAACGAGAATTAATATTTCTCACCCTTGGTAAATAATGATAATAAAAAAACACCTAGGTAAATAATGAGAACAATTCTATAATTTTAAAGATATCCACATAAACTTTTGTTAACCTAATTATCAACTAGAAGTAGGAAATTGAACATTGGAAATGTGCGAGGTAAATAATAGCTTTCTTAGCCGAGGTATATATAGAAAAGAGAAAGAGAGCAGCAACTATAAGTGCACCCTCCCCCTGCCCTACTCCACCTCCAACAGCAAGGGCATTTCCTGCGGCGGGCGCCAAGAGCACCTCCACGGAGGGAACCCCAAGAACCTTCGCGGAGGCCGCCGTGAGACACCTCATGGTTGCCATCATAGATGAGACTAACCCGTACGGTAAGGTTGCCGCAGAACGGAAGAGTCTCATCAAAAATCAACTGCTGGAGGAGCTGGACAAGATCATCTTCTCCGCCTCCAGCAGCAGCAGCAGCAAACCGTCCATGTTCAAGTTGTGGACACACTCCGGTGAAATCATCAGAGTGGTCTGCGACGACGACGTGAAGTGGCTGAAGAAAGCCGCAATAAGAAAGTGTGTGTTCGGCGAGTCTTGGCCTACACCTGCCGATATAAAGGAGATGTCTCCTAGTGACCTGTCCACCTTCCTGGAAAGGACAAGATGGACAATGGGTCACATGTGGACTAAGTGCTGTGGGCTTACACTCACCCTCCCTACTCTACAGATACAGAACTATTCTATAGTAGGTGAGTATATATTGTTAATTAGTGAAAAACTTTTATCACAGAAATAGCTATCGTTTTTCTGGAAAACCCTAATATCTTCAAAAGTGCGCCTTTCAAGTAAAACAGTCTGAGTCTGAGTGGGTGAATAGAAGATTACGACAACACACTCATTTGTCTTCGTTCCACAATTATTTGTATTGTTTCGGGATTTCTCGAACGCTTCAGACTATTCCAGAACTTTCCACCACGTTGCAGAATATTCCAGAATGTTCTGGGATGTTCAAACAATTCATTACTGAAATTCTTAGCTATCTACAGAAAGTAAGAAACAAAGATACTCACATTATTATTGGCGATATGAACTTAGAACTATTTTTTGACACTGAGATAGTTGAAGAATAAAATGGTATGTTGAGCAAAAAAAGGATGATTCTGCAACAATATTTGTGATTAGACGATATCCAATTGAATAAAATACAGTTTTAGTTCAGCTTGAGAACCAACAAAACTTATGATTGAGCAATATAAAAAGTATCAATTTTCAATTATTTTTATCGATCATTCAATTAAAGAACGGCGGCACAGTTATACTATAGAAATGTGAAACGATTTCAATGAACACTTTGCGAATCTAGTTTAAGAATATGCCCTTGATATCCTGGAACTAGTCAACTTCGATTTCAATGAACAAAGGTTACGCGAGAAAGCTCACGACATTCTCGAAAGCTATCAAGAACAAGTATTGATGGAATTATGAGTAATCCCAAACCTATCATTTATAGCGTTCCACAAAGAACGGTTCTGGGACCAATTCTTTCTGCAATATATTCAAATAAAATACTGCAAACACTAACATAAAGTAACATTTCAAACGTAAACTATCGGTTAGTGAAGCCATGATAATTCCTGAAATATGAGTTTCAATCGCATATGCGATTGAAACGCAAATGCTTAAGGGAACCAACGTATTTCTCAACGCTATCCTCAAAACAGAGGCATATGCAATCGTTGACTTTTTGTAGACTCATGAAATAATATGTAGTAAATTTTTTCGTAAAATCTCAAAGGGATTAGGCTGATTTTTCGATGGATGATTTCCGGGTAGCACCACTGCCACGATTTCTCACAGATCCCAAGCACACAGTCTTCATGCTGACGAAATTAATCGATTCGTTACGTTGGCAAAAGTGCACTAATTCAAATGGTACTTTTATTGATTAAATTGAATGAGTATTCACTGAGGCATTGCAGTTTGAAGTAGATTCATAACAACCCAATATACTGTACACATGAACATTCCTCTTGACTTACTCCAACCATTGGTGGAAACCGTCTTAAAATTGTGTAGTTTTTGAGTATATCGCGTTCAGATGGAAAGACAGCAGCAGCAAAGGGACTTAGTTTTATAGTAGGTAGTGTTGTAGTGATTGATACAATGTTTCATTTGCATATGCGATACACTGAATAATGAGTATGCTCCAGAAATGAGAAATGAGTATACTCCAGAAAAGGGGAGGAACCATTAGCCTATAGCTCACGTGATAAATCTGAAGATATACCGCCTACCTGTGAAAGAAATTCTTTAATACTGAAACATGGAGTATTATTCTCAATTTACGTTGTTTCATAGAGATTTATCAGCATCATCTGTTTCACAACCTCAATTCTCCACATCTGATTTATTTATGGATCTGATAAATGCACGCATATCTTTGGAGAACTTCAGTGAAGGATAATTTCTGCGTTAAAACTTCAAATGAAATGGAATTAAAATTAATTACGTTTTCCTCTCTCAACATACCTATAAGATACGAGATGAATGTAGAAAAATATTGAAATATATCTCGAATTTTCAGATCGTTCATGTCTAGATATCGGCTCAATATTTCCATATTTGATATATAAAAATTATTTTATAATGAATGGCTTCCTCAAAATTGATGCCGAAGAAGATAAAGCATATTACAATTTATTCTTACAAGTGAAATAATGTTCATTGAATACCTATGAAAAATCAAATAATGTATTCAAAAGATGAAAAAATAAAGAAGATAGATAGATAGATAGATTTTTATTCATGCTATTACACAAAGTGTTTTTACATACGTCAAATCATTAATTTGATAAACTCAAAAAGAACACACACATACCGTCCAACAGATTATAAACTTGAAATGTTCATCAATTCTCTGGAAGAAAAACTGGAAATCATAAATAATGGAAACAAAAAATGTTGTATATTGGGAGATCTGAATATTGACTTCCTAACAAATAATGTTCAAAAGGAAAACTTAAATACAATGCTTGAAGCGAATGGTTTGAAGAAATTGAACAGCGCAATACCAACAAGTGGCTCAGCACAGTGAAACCTTGATTGACTATTCATTCACTAATGATGATGCCAATGAATACTCCTTAGCTATAGTTGAAAATGCTATTAGTGACCACAGATTTCAGATATTACAAATAATGACAATGAAACCGTCACAAGTAAACTTCAATGATTATTGTATAATCAAAGATTTGAACAAAATGGAATTCAGAAATGAACTGCAAAGAATTGCCAGGCACAACTGGGAAGATCCGGATATTCTGTGTGATGCAGTGATTAGAGCCTACCAAAACAATATTATGATAAGAAAACTAAAGAATAGATTCCGAAATCGCAGCGCCTCTTGGTACAACAGTCACATCCATAAACTTGAAGAAGATAGAGACTATCATTATCAAAGACATCGACTGTTCCCTAATAGTGTACACCTAAAAAGTATGTACCAGAATGCACAGAAAATACTGTCTGCAGCTATTAGTTACCGGAAGAGACAATATTATCAAGATAGGCTTGAACAGGTGAAAAACAATCCAAAAAAAAACCTGGGAAGTATTGAACACCATTGTTTCTAATCATATTGCCTTTGGAGATTTCTTTCCTCATGTAGATTAAGCATTCATATATAAAACAGAAAGGAAGTGTTAAAATTCCAAATTGTCTAAAAATTGGTTTACAATGTTCATTGAAACTTTTCCCAGCCATTATCCTGAGTACTTTTTTTTGTAGGGTGAATATTTTAGCTGAGTGACTCGAGGATCCCCATACTATCAAAGCGTACGTCATTGTTGAATGGAATATTGAAAAACATGATATCCTCAAATATTCTTCCGTTAGTTTGCTTTTCGGCTGTCTCATAATATATGTGGCAGTTGAGAGACGTTTTGAAAGATACTTGATATGATATGAAAAATTCAAGCTGTTGTCAAGGTGTACACCGAGTACTTTTACTGGATCTTTATCTCTTTGTTCAACCAGTGTAAAGTTGAGATTTAGAGTTTTGTCAGAGTTGAGGGAAAGGTAGTTACTCTTATTCCACATCCGGATGAGTTCATCAGAATCTATCATAAGGTCTCCTAATGACCGACTGTTTGTGTCACAATGTATTATTGATACATCGTCAGCATAACCAAAAGGGTGAATAGAGGTGCTTAGGCTCTGTATATTGAACATCATATCATTGACATAAATAATAAAAAGAATGGGACCTAGTACAGATCCTTGTAGTATTCCGTGCTCCATGGCTACAAAATCGGATACTTCATTTTCCCAGTGACTTTCCTATTTACCAGGTATGACTTAAATCAATTTAGTTGTCCACCTCTAATCCCGTAGTATTCAAGTTTTCCAGTCATAATCTTATGATTTACCGTATCGAAGGCACGTGAAAGGTCATAGAACTTCGCGTTACAGTATTCTTGTGTTTCGAAAGACTCCAATACTTTATCACAAACATCACTTAGGGCAGTAACTGTGGATTTTCCAGATCGATAACCATACTGAAAGTTGGTAAGTAACTCATTTTTTTCAAAGAATTCCACTAGTCTAATTTTGAATACAATCTCGAAAATTTTTGCTGGGATGGGTATTATAGAGATGGTACGATAACTATTAGCATCATCATGGTTACCTTTTTCAAATATTGGAGATATCTAGGAGACTTTGAAAACCTCCGGAAAGGTGTTATGCGCAATACAAAAATTAATTAGATATGTTAAGGGCTCAATGATAAAATCACTGATCAGTTTTATAATTATACTGTTCAAATCAAACACATCTTTAGCAGACGAGGTTTTTAGACCCTTTATGATGTTATCAATCTCATTTTCAGTTGTAGAATATAAGAAGATAGATTTGTCTATAGTTGGTGCCAATTTGAAATACCTGTATTTCAATCGTCATTGTCTCTATTATTCACAAACTGATTCATCAGATTATCGATTACATTCACAAAGCATTGAGAAAAGTCATCCGCAGATATATCAGACTTGACTGTACACTTATTTTTATTTTCTCTGTTGCAATTAATAACATTCCAGGCTCCTTTTTGCTTATTATTAGATTGGTCTTTGTATTCCGAATTACTTTCCAATTTATATTGCTTAATTTTTTGCTTGTATTCAAGCTTCAACTTTCTATATGCTATGCTATCTTCATCGTTCTTACTATTGTTTGCTATCACTTGAATTGCTGATAGTGAGTTTTTCATCTGGGTTAATTTCTCATTGAATTTAAACTTCTTATTTTTTGTTTTTTCCTAACTATTTTCTTTTGAAAGCATGTAAACCAATGATAAGTTTAAAATTAACGGTATTCGGGATTTTTCTTTTCAACCGTGAAATGCATTTAGAAAAATCATGAAATTGCGAATAGTCCTCTTGGTAGGAGGATTGTGTCAACCGTTAAACGAGCTAAGCGTGCGGTACGTTGCTCGAAGAGAAAACCCAGTTGTTGAATTCTATATCCGTCCATGGTGATTTGGCACAGCACACTAAATAAATGACAACTAATTTGACAGATGAAGGTTCAACAAGATGGCCGTTATCAGTTGTCAAAGTTCAGAAGTCCCTGTTGGAAGACCCCTTATGTCTTTCACTGGAATAAATGTAAGAACAAAATGGTGTCGGTTTCTCCTAATCATCTCAATATTTCAGATATAATGACTGAAAGCATCGTTATTTACAATCCTTGCCAACAAATTATTCATTTCCATCGTACAAAATTCCATCAATTAAAATGTTAGCGTCTGATCAATGAACATTAATTTAAAAGCTTTTCAAATACCATATTAATAAATTCGAACGATTTACGAACTCCAAAACACCAGAAGCTAATTCACAGCACAGCTTGTCATTTTAATATCGTTTCTTGTCTCCCGTAAACGTTCTATATGCATCTATAAATACACGAAAGGATTTGCTTCACTCCGAAACAGTCTATTAATAGGTCAATAAACATCAGATAGAACAACATATCCCGTTCCATATTTTTCTTTGATACATTCGTAAATCTCGAAAGAATGATATGGATCGTATATCATTTCACGTATGAGTAGAATTACAGGACCGGCCTGAGTAGCAGCTGGGCACCCTTTTGATATCCACAACTTTATTTCGTATTGAAGAACTCTTTCAGTCTGTTGGGCTTCGTCAAAACTGAGGGGGCAAATAGTATTCGATTAAATTTGAATTGTAGAAAATCAGCAAGACTATTTCATCGAAATTAATACCAACTAGTGGCTTAACATTGGAAGAGTGAACATCTATCCATCTAGTCTATCAAGTTTTCCAAATTTCTCCAAACGCAGTTGTGTGTTACATGATTGGTAAAACTACCGAAGCCAATGTGAAAAATTGGATAACAAACTTCGGTATCACACCAGTCTCCGTTTCGCCTGCCTTTGCGCACTGATTTTGATTAATTCCTCTTTCTGATTTTTCACAATTCATCTTCAATCAAGGACCATCTTGCGTAACACCTACATATGTGTTCATTTATGTGGAATCACATATTTCATTTCCCAGCTCTGTCACAGCATGCAGTTTTTGATACAACCAAAACGTTCAGAGAAAATAGTGTCTTTTTCAGCTATTTCAGCACTTTTTCATATTGGTCATTGAAATTATTCATGCGATGCATAAAATGTTCCTACTGCTGCCTTTTGAGAGCTTTCTATCCATTTCTTTAAAATCTCCACAACAATTTAAGCCTCACAGGCTTTTTGCGTTTTTTAACCAGTCTGAAGAAGACCTAAATATTTGTTTGAAGGTGATTGACAATGTTTCATGATGAATTTTATCAATTCTGACTTCCATTATCTGATATTATATAAAATGATTTGAAATTCCTGAAAGAACTAAAAAAGAAGAAATCAAAATTTAGGCCGTGCTTTCGGACTTTGTAATGTCTCGAGAAGAAACTAGACATCATCAAAAATGATCTCCAACGAAACGGCTACTCCATAGCGATGGTGGAACAGACTTCGGCTAAAAGACAGCAGGAGCCCCGAAAGGAAGAGAAGCCGTCACAGCCAGTGCTTGCACTTTTCTACATCAGAGGATTATCGGTTTCAAGTACATCAGAACCTGCTTCAGATCCGGTAACACTATTCGTAGCAGTCTCACGAAAACTAGGCCACCAAACGCGGACTGCGACTCCAAGAATTGCATTTACCGGATACCCTGTGAGTGCGGAAAATCCTAGATTGGTGAAACTAAGAGGCCATTGAATGTTCGCATTGCCGAGCACAAGAAACACACACAGCGAGGGGAAACCAGCAAATCAGGAATAGCAGATCATGAGTATCTCACTTCCCAATGGCGACAAAATTTTTTGAGTGATTTTTACTCTTTTGAAGGTTGAAATACGCATAGTTACAAATATCGGAAAACAGTGCCCTCTTCATTCAAAATCGACGGGAACCTAAAATTTTGCAGCGGTTCAGATAACTGCTCAATTTTGTTTTCTTCTACCCCACCCTTTACAACATACTATCGGTATCGGTATCTCCAACTAATGAGTAATTCCTATCACAACAAATGAAATATGTTAAAGTTGATAAGAAGATTACGTATTTTGTCTCATCTTTGTATGTCGTAAGCATCAGTAATTAGTAGGTAGAACTATAGATTACACGGTGAACAACATTCCTTCAGTAACACTGCTCATATAATTATTCTTCTCGTGAGGTAATTTACTGTTCAATTGTAAGCTCAACCTGCCGAAAAGGAGCTTTGAAGTTCCGCACACCTCAAAAAATTGACCACGTTTCTGTACTCTTCAAAAAATGTTGATAGCGAACTCCCATTACTCATGTGAAACAATTTAAATTTCACGCCTAAGTTTCATTTCATTTCAACAAAGGACGTCATATTTGATTACTATCAACGATTTCGGTGCCAAATACCAATTAGAAGAAAATGTTTTTGATATATCTCTTTTCATGGGAAGAGGAAATGAATGTCTCCTACGATCTGAAGTAGTTTGTTAGAAATAACATTTGAGTGTCCAATCCAAGCGTAAAATAAACGTTCACATTTTTCATTTATAATGACACTATTTATATTATAACTGGATGTTCGCCATGAATGTGAGCTCGTCAAGTATGACAATAAATTTCAAACTATTTTCCTATTTTTCACTCATTCATTCAAATTCCTAATAAAATCAATCTCATATTGAAACCAAATGGTTTTCACAACTGAAGTGAACTTTCCCCAGATAAAATAATTATCATCGATGTGCTGGTGACAATACCTGAAAGACATTCACTATATCAACAGGTTATTGATCAGCTGGGGCCATATTTTCAAATTAGGTGAACTCTCATATCGAGAGAGTGTTTCTCTTTCTCTCTCCTTTTTTATTTCATATGCTCTTTACGTTCTAATCAGAGGGAGAGAAACGTTGAAAATACTGCCCCAGGTCTGATAAATATGATTATAATAGTAGGTCAATATTCGGACCAAATTCCTAAGAGATTCGCCGATGTTTCCGAGTATATTAACGGTGGTCTGCAGGTTTTCATATCTGACGTTTCGTTTGCTACTGCGGCAGACATTTCCAAGCCGACTACTCTCATACCTATTTGCTCCAAGCCTTCTTCAATTATTGGAAGAATCTTTGTGTTATGAAGTGCCGGATCTATGTCTTGTTGATATTTAAGCTGCTCTCTCACTTAAAATTTAAATTATTTTCATGTTCATGTATTCCTATGGCCTCTCTGAATATCATCGGATGGTACATTCTGGTTGAATCAAGAACTTGCGTACGTTGCGTACACTGTTAGGACAAAGCAGCAATTTTTATGCTAAAGCGCGTTTCAACGCTTCTTTCCGTTGCCCCGATGTAGAAAGAGCAGCAACTACACGGTATACTCTGGTGTTCATAATGAATCCTTGGGGAATTTAGTTGACCTGAGACTATCGTTCTTGTGGGGTTGAAAATTACGCTAACTCCATGTTCTCTATGATCCTTCCAATCCTGTCCATTACACCGCTTATGGAAGGCAGAATAGTTTATCCGTTGGACGTTCGCTCCAGTGCCATCTTGGAGTTTTTCTGATCGGGTCATTTATTCTTATTTCGCTTATTCGCTTATTCAATGGCGGCCTCAGTTAATCCGTTACCCAGAAACGCATTCTTCAGATGACATTTTCCTCTTGTAACTCTTCCGGTTCGCATATACGTCTTGACCCCTCTACTAGAGTCACTTTTCTCCCGCGGATGACGATTAGAGTGCTTGTTCCAATATTAGTTCGTATGGGTTGGTTTTCTGTATACTTTATGCCTCAGTATCACTCTCCTGTCTTTCCACTGATATATCCAGAAAAGGGATTCTTCTTTCCCCTTCTTTCTCCATTGTGAATTGGAGTTCGTAGAATTCAAATACACCAGGATGGTTTCCAATTCCTATTTTCGTGACCCCAAACCACGAAGGTATCATTAACATGGCATAGCCAGCAGGAGGATCGGACCGGCGAATGTTCAAGAGCTCGTCGTTGGTATTGTTCTGTGAACTTTGCCTTCATAAATTCCTGAAAGGGGAAGATGATGGTATGTGACAGCCGGAAGATCAGGAAGCGACTAGTTCTTTTTTGGGGCTGCGCGGCATTCATGGAGTTGGTTCAACGCCTAGTGACGAAGCATCAGCTGTCGTTTTTTCGGCCGGCACTGTACCGTGGCAACGTAATGTCATCTACAGAGGTAGGAAAACTTCATAAACTACACCTCTCGATTTGATCTCCACAAACTTCAGTTTTATTTTCATCAAATCGTAAGGTATAGTTAATGAAATTACTAGAGATCTTCATCAAGTAACGGCCGAATCAATGGGAAAAATAGGTAGGAGAACTATTCGGCCACCTCACTGGCGATGGTTCCAGTCTTCTGTATCTGTAGAGTAGGGAGGGTGAGGGTAAGCCCACGCACTTAGGCCACATGTGACCCATTGTACATCCTCCCGAGGAGTTGTCCTCCTAGGTCTGGACAGGTCGCTGGGAGACATCTCCTTCATATCGGCAGGTGTAGGCCAAGACTCGTCGAACACACACTCTCTTATTGACGATAACTCCGGGCACTCGCACAGGACATGCCTGACAGTCTCATCTTCCTGTTCACACATCCTGCATAGAGGTGTGTCCACTAGACCCATATTATGTAGGTGTTTCCTTAGCTAACAGTGGCCAGTCAGAAATCCTACTGTAAGGCGTAGATTGTTCCTGGTCATCTCCAGATATTTCTTCGGCGCCAGCTTCCCAGGGTCGCCCAAGGTGAACCTGGCAAGATTACATCCTTTGATTTCATCCCATATCTTTAAAGATTGAGCATGGGTGTAACATTTGACTAGTTCCGCAATTGTCGAAGTCATCAGGCCGTGGGTGCCACTTGGTCCTAAAATTCTTAGTCCAGCCGCTTCCTTGGCTAAAGAGTCGGCAATGCGATTACCTTTACTCCTGTCGTGCCCTTCAACCCACCTCATGATAATGTTATTATCTACCGAGGCTTTGGCTAAATCTTGGTGGCACTCTAGTGCTAGCCCTGAAGTAACACGGTGTCTGTTCGAGGCTAATAGTGCTTGTCTGCTATCAGTGCAGATTGTTATGTTTTTGCCAGAAATTCTTTTCTTGGTTATTTCTTTTGTGGCGATTGAGATACCAGCCAGTTCTGTTTGGACCACGCTGGTATTTTTTCCCATTCCCCACTTAATCCTTAGGCTTAGTGATCTGGAGTACACTCCACATCCTGAGCCTTCTTTGGTTTTTGAGCCATCTGTTCCAGGCTTGTTTTATGCGTTTCTATTGTTTCATCAGATGTTAAAGTAACATATAATTCATACTTTATAAATAATTGAATACTATAGTCTGATTCTCACCAGTTTTTTTCAATGTTTCTGCTATCTCTCGCCATGTATGTTCTTTTACATTCGCATTCAATTATAATGCATTGGATAAATCAAACAATACAGGGTATTGTGGATCAACACAACAATTTTTCTTAAAATTATCCATATTTTTTTAGCAACAATCCAGGTAGCTGAAGGGAAGGCGCGTAAATATCTCGTAGTGTCTTCGTAAAGCACCTATTCCAAGTTCAAGCATGCGCCGTGAAGAGGAAAGAAGCATAGAGGTCAGTTTGGGACAGGCACATCAAGTTTCCGCTTCTAGAGCGGAGACGACACGGCATGTGCTTGGCCCATCCTGTTTTCGTCCTGACATGTTCCTGTCTGTTGCTTGTCTTATTGCCCCCCCCCCCCCACACATAAGAAACTATGTTACCGTCCCGACACATGTTCCCGCTCCGTCAAGTGGTACATATAAATGAGGTGGTAATGGACTGGTTCTCTGTGAGTCAAAAATACATGATCAAGACGAGTCGAGTAGAGTTGTTCTCGAGCATTCGAAGTGATAACATGTTAAGATGGACGCTATCATTGATAGTTTTGTATTCAATGCCAACAATGAAAAGAGAGACATGGTACTAGCAATGATATCCAAAACCTCAGGAACTCGTTTCTATGCATATATTAATGCGAGAAAAAAGAAAAGAACTAGAGCAGAAAAGATCTTGCGGATATGACAAAATGACAGATGACCAAACACATGATACTAAGATACTAAGAAACTCAGGGCTAAAAATCCTGAAAACAAAGACATCCAAGCAACCAACGAGGTCCCAAAACCTCAAAAATCAGAAAAAAAACATACACCTGAGGATATGGAAACCGAAACACACGAGAAGGAGGCTGCGATGCCTAAAACAATACAGGCAACCGGGCCATACCAATCAGACCACCACCTATCACCATTAGACAAAAAGATACGTGGGCAAAATTCAATGAAATAGCCGCACGAGAGAAGGTAAATTTACGAAGCCGGTAAACACAAATGATGGCGTCAAAGTCCAACCCGCAAGCCCGGACGACTTCAGAAGAATCGTCAGAATACTAGACAAAGAAAAAATCCCGCATCATACATATACAATGCGGGGAGTAGAGCCCTTAAGAGTGGTCTTCCGAGGTGTACCTGAATTCCTCGAAACCGAAGAAATCAAAGACGATCTGAAAGCCAAGGGCTTCGATATTATATCGGTAGCCAGGCTGAAGAAACACAACAAAAAGCCACTTCCGCTAGTATTGGTCCTCGTTACTAGAAAACAGAGCCATATATACGAGGTCAGGGAAATCTTAAATATGAGAGTGAAAAGCGAACCACAAAGACCACGAACAACAGTGGGGCAATGCTACCGCTGCCAAAAGTTTGGACACTCACAAAAAAACTGCAAGCAGTCCCTGGGTGTTTAAGATGTGCCGGCCGCCACCTGACGACCGAATGTAAAAGCCTCGTTGTTGAAGTCTTTTCATATTTCTCGTTATGATTAACTCTTTTGAAATTATGAAAATTCGGAATTGCTCTATCAAGTACTTTAATTGGACAACTAAAATAAAATTCAATTGGTGGATGATAGGAATCAGGGTGTACTAATGCCATATCACTTGGATTTTCGAACAAAAGAGTAAATCTAATATTCTATTATCCACATTTTTAGCTTCATTTACGATGGAAAGACGATATCCCTCATTCTAAAATAGAGAACATCTCATTGACTTTTCTCTGAGAAATAAATACTGTCTTTCGTAAATTTTGTATGGGCTTCATTTTCTCTACATAGAGTCTTGAGAGAAAAAATAAATTATTTTTCAAACTGAGGAGAATAAGGTTCTCCATTTTCACTTCTTTCGGTAAAAGTACGGTGAAAATACCGGAAAATCTCAGGTGAACAAGGAGCTCTTCTTCTTCTACAAATATAATTGGGCCTTTTGTGTTGGAAAATCTATCTAAATTATTATTATCACAGAATTTTGAAGACACTTTTTCTACGAACTTCTTGCCAGGTATTTTGCATCAACAACAGATTATCGTAACTATTTTCAGTTGTATCGACGAAAAAATCTAAGTCTACCATCCAATCAAGAACCTCATAACACAATATAGTAACAAATTACTTGATTTTGAACAAACCTTTTGAAGTATCCATTGAAATCCACGATATTTTAATGAAATGTCATGATGTATATTCCACCTAATATATTTCCATTGAATGTCGTCACTTCATCAATCTTTTGTAGAAGTGGCATCCGCATGTGAAACACGTTCTCAAACAATTAATTTTCGCAACATTTGATTGAATAGTCTCTGGTCATATTTTCAGATATACGGACATGAAATATTCGAAGTCATTCCTTTGTCTAATGAGAACCTACTCATGATGAAAATCGAACAAGGAATTTGATTACTCTGGATAAAAATGTGTTCCATTGTGTATATTGAACTGAATATTAATGAAGTTTCCATACCAGAGATATGAAAAATCCTAAACGAACTCGATATTTCAATCAATGAAAATACGAAATTCTCGTTATTTTCGAAGAATTCATTATATTCCAGTCAACAGAATGTTTTGAATGTGGAAAAAATATTGTGAATTATGCCAAAAAATTGTAATACCAATTGCGTCAGCAATGTAGACTGCATAACTGTATACATGGAAAATTCCCAACCGGAAAAACCTACAAATGAATATTTCTTCAAGATAAATTCAATATTAATGATCCAATGGGTCCACTTATGAGGACTAAAAAAGGAAAGAAGAGAAATGTGGTGGAAAAATGATCATTGATATTTTGGAAAATCAAAGTGCATGTCTGAATTGCTTTAAGGATTGGTCAAAAAAAAAGGTTAACACAAATGTATTCATTATATCTGATGAACAAATTGATATTTTTTGAGAAAAATCAAAATTCCGCCCATTTTTTTGAGAGACCTCGTAGATCAAACACCTAAATGCTCAGAATCAGACTAATAACAAATTTAGCATTCATTGCCTACCAGTAATGAATATCTATTCAAAGAGAAATGAAAAATAAAGGTAATTATATCAACACATACATTAGTAGTGTGTGAAAACATAAATTAACTCAGCATTTACATTAAATATACGCTCTAAGCTTATTTTGAGCATAACTAAGTACAAGAGAAAATGCCACAATACCTATAATTCACTCTACATAAAGCTTCAAACACGTTATTAGTTTAAACCCGTTTACAAATAAAAGTGCAGATTAGTCGAGAACGGTAGAAATATATAGACCATATATGGCGTACCATATCAAAGATTCATATTCATATTTATATCGGTCGTTAGAGTAGACAAATTTGTGAACCTTCTACGATCACGATATACTGTTTTCACGATTGATGTGTATGTTGAAGGTAAGCTACGCATCAAAAACTATTCCCAGATCATGTGTGTCATGAGTACACTGAGTGCCACATTTTCGATTGAGTATTCACTATGAAATCTGTTTTTTTCAGTAAATGTCATTGCTTTAAATTCGGATGAATTCATTGGCAGACTATTTTTGATACACCATCCATGAAAAAATTCAAACATAGGTCTTTAATACGAGTAACAAACACAGGTCATTTATGTACAATTAAAATAATAGTAGACCCAAATTACATCCCTGTGGTACACCGCTAATATCTATGTATATTCGATTTGTAACCATTCTTTTGTACAAACTGTGAACGGTGGAACAAGTACGATTTCAGAAGGGCTATAAACATATTGAAAAATTCTATATTCGAATGGTTATTTGAAAGGAGTATATGATTTATTCTTCGAAAAATCTATGTAAACCACATCCACCTGACCCCTACTATCTGATGTTTTGCATAAAAATAAACTGAATATAGAATAAGAATTCATGAGTCCATTTTGATGATAGATATAATATATTTTGCAAACATCTGGTTTGTGTATAGGACACATCATAGTCACTCTTCAACTTTCGTGAAATATGGTAGATCTAAGTATTGAATTGAATGAAGTGTTTTTGGGCACTCAATTATTTTTTTTACACAAAATTTGATGCCAACTCTTCGATCCATTTTTTTCGATGGCAGAAAATCACCGAACATGCAAAATACATCTCAACTTTTATGTCTCTCACCAACAAACCCAACATGCCAAACAGCAAAAACTGTGAGCATATATATGCTGGAGACAAGTGAACCTACATTAAAAAAATTAAAAAATCGGATCGTAGTACGTAGCCTGCAAAAATTGAACATTCACCTTATTTTTTGAGCAAACCTCCTATACTTTCCAATCTAAAGTCAGTCTATTACTCAGATAATAACGTTGCTATCAGTAAAACAATATAAGAAAAGAACTGCTCTACATGCTCTATATGAAGAATTATCAAACCAGAATAATGTTTCACGAAATAATGTCAATTTATTTTATGGATTTACAATAAAACCCACTTTGAAACAAACAAATTTCCTTCAATAGAAATTTAACCTCTATTTCGGACTCGTTAGGATGAAATAATCAATAATCAAAATGAATTCATTGTCCAATCAAAAATGCTAATACCAGTTTAATTATGTTTCCTGTGAAAAAACCTTTCTGACCTCCTGAAACCCATAACGAGGGTTTCTTGATAAGAACGCAAGAATTCTCGTTTGCGATTATCTGCTTCCGAAAAAACGTATCTTTATTTATAAACACAACCCGTGCTATATCTCGAGCCGAGGCCTCAAACGAACTCATCAATCATCGCCATCCAGTTGATATTTTTAGTGCAATAAAACACAAATTGACAGTTCTACTATATTAAAGATGCCAACACAATAACCGTCGGAAGTTGTGAATCCTTATAATCCAGTACAGTGCCACTTAATTTATACATACTTTGACATGGATTCCACGCGTATCTTCGAAGAAAATTAATCTTTATCATTACTATGTACCAAATTGAGTTGCTACCTATTTTGGTTCGACCAGAAATGAAACCAATTCAAGAATTTCAAATAGAATCTATATATTTTCGGATCATTTGATGGAATATAAAATTATATTTTTTGCGATATAACACCTTTTTATTAATGGCGCTGTGGGAGCCAGACCCCTCTTTTCCAGTGGGCACTTTGGGCCCCGCGATCGATAGGGCCCTCCTTCAGATCAAATACAAAATCCCTAGTTCCTGACACATCACCAAACGATAACCAATATTTACTAGATATCAAAAAACTTATACAATTCGAAGAAATCGAACCCAAATTTCTGACTACAATACCAACTTACTAGCTTTTACATGCGGGAAGCTATTCTACTCTCGCCCAAAAATTAGGCTTTTCTACTTCAGCATGCTTAGATAAATTCAAATATATAATGGTATCAGTAGTACACTCATCAGTGTGACTAGCTCCATTTAAATTGAGCGAACGAAGCGAAGTATGAAGCTCTAAAGTTTAAATTAGTAGGTGTACATGCTGTTGTATGTGTATCGGAGGAAACAAAGTTTTTTGAAATGTTTCAGAAAGTGTACAAGTTTCTTTCGGGCTCTACTTTTCGATGGAATATATTGACAAAAAATTTAGGTTCAAAAAAAGTTGTTAAAAGTCTTTCACAAACCAGATGGTCAGCTCCTTGCATGAATGTAATGAAAAAGTTATAGAAGCTTTGATATCCATCGCAAAAGATACAGAACAGGCACGAGAGGAAGCCCTTAGTCTGTCCAGAAAAATGAAAAAACTCGAATATATTATACTAAAGGAAATTTGGAACTGTATATTGGAAACAATAGACAAAATGAGTAATTATCTTCAGCAAGAAACAATAACAGTAGACGTTGCAACTAATATGTTTTCTTCACTTGATAATTTTATTCTCATCCTCAGAAATGAATTTGATTACTTTGAATCGTCTGCCTAAGAAAGAAACCCGGAATCTGACTACAAGGACCTATCTCAAAGAACAAAACGCAGAAGTTCTCGCCAGAGTTTTTTTGATGACTCTGTACCGTCAGTCCAACTGAATGGAAGAGAGAAATTTAAATAGAAACCTTCTTCCCATAATCGATACCCTCAGCGTTCATTTAAAACAGTGATTAAGTTCGTATAAGAATATCAGTAAACGTATCAGTAAAAGTTGAGACAAAGTTGCAAAGAATTTGCTGAATTTTATTATGAAGATAGTGATGAGAGGGGGTTAGAAATAAAATGTTTGCATTAAACAGAATATTTGAAAATTGTTGACAGTGAAAATGAGGATTGTATATTAAAAATATATCAACTTCTGAAAGAAAACAGAATTGAAGACACATTTCAAAATATAGAAATCGCATTGAGAATCTTTTTAAGCATGATGGTAACTAACTGCAGTGGGGAACGCACCTTCTCCAAATTAAAAATAATTAGAAATGAATTAAGAAGTACAATGTTTCAAGAGAGATTAACCAGTTTTTCGCTGATGTCGCTAGAATCTGATGTGCTAAAGAGCATAGATTTTTTAAAAAACATAGAAATTTTCATTTCTCTTTTCATCATGATCTCCAACCACATAGTAACGGCTACATCCATCAATTTATTCAAAATTGTAAACTACTAAAACAACTAGAGTACAGATAATGAAAAGAGAAGAAGAAGACAATAGAATGGGAATGCTCAACATCAAGAGAAGAAGCAAGAAGAACTTTTTTAAAACTCATCAAGATCAGCAGTCAACGATATTTGGGATGAGAAGCAAACATTCGGTAGCAGAGCAAGAGAAATCAAAATCGAGTTGGGATCGATAAATTGGATGAAAAAGTATACCCACATTGTCAGCCTCACCCACTGAAACAATAATCTACCGACGACAATTCGGGTCAGCACCAACGCCAGTGGCTGGACGGAAGAGGAGAAGGTCACTATATAGTTCTGTTGCTGCTGCTTTAGAAATAATGCAAAGTTAGCAAGTCTAATAGAGCCAATTCAAGAGCAGATATCAACAACTACAGGAGATCATGAAAGAATATCGGCCAAATATCAAAAGACTGAGCGATTTTGAATAACCCCAAGCTCTACAAGAATTTGTGGAACAGAGGTTTCCGTCAAGGAAACATGTTAGGAATCACACGTTTAAAGGTAAGACCTCGCTAGTACTTAGCTCGCACAAGTTTCTCAACTTCTGAGAGTTGTCGTTCGGGGGTGACAGCTGATTAACAGAAACACAGATTTTTTTTAAGATCAGGCAGGTTCCCTATAAATTAGGCAACATGTACAAGTATGGAAAAACGGGATTTGCTTTTCTGCAACTGAACAGCATAAAATCACCTGCAGGGAAATCGTTGAAATCACTTCAAGTCTCACATTATACAAACAATGGATTCACTGAGTTCGAATGGAGAGCATTATGCTTCTAGGAGAAAGTAAAGTAGCACATGGAGTTCAATTATAAACCGTCTTTACCATCTTCAAGTAAGTATTTCTACATTTTTATAGTTCATGTATAACAAAATAATAATTAGAAAGGATAGTTTAAAATACATATAGTCTTGTTGTATACAAGAATGTCTTATAATACATTTTAATCATTTAGATCGCAACTGTCAGAGTTTAAAACTCATTGCTCAAGAATGAAATGAATGCTGAGATCAAAATCATGTTCAGTAGCATCACATCTATCTTTTAAGAGATTTCAAATTCGCACCTTACTCAAATATTGTAGACTTATTTCACTCCAGTATATTGTCAGCTCTGTTTCTTCTAGATTTTTGTATCTCCATTCTCATCCCTCGAGACGTCTACTAATTTTTTGTTATTTCTACGTGAAAATAGGCCGATAAAAAAACAGTTGAAACAGTAAACAGTTGAAAGTGAACTTTCACTTCTCTAATTAATCCCCGAGGAAAACGCTTGTTCCCTCATAATGAAAAAAGCTTGGAAAATTATTTATGATAAAGGTAACAGATGAAATACTCAGAATTGTCATGTTTTCAGTGACAAAGATTTCCTTTGTCTCCATTCAGTTTCAACCATCACACATTCTCTCTCTCTTAGTTTCAATGAAAAAAGCGGGAACATTTCCAGAAATGAATATCTTTTAAAGCGTTCAAACATCATCACATTTCAAACACTGAGGGATAAAATAGATTTCCAAGTTCAAGCAATCAGCTCCTATCGATGATAATATCACACACAACCAATTCTTCATCAACTGTCGTATAAGGAAAAGAAAAACCAAGTTGCTTCGAAATTTTGTTCATTTCATGTTGGTACACCACCTGTTTTTTCAGGGACAGAACACAAGCACTACAGGAAAATCCTTAAGGCGCAATAAGAGCGGTGCCTATGCGATTCACGTTAAATTTCAATCGATTCAACTTTACTTCGATGTTCAAGACTATCAAGGTTGCAAATGATGTTCGAGTCTCCAATCAGGCGGATTGCTCTTTTCTGGATGGAATCCAGCAGCTACAGGTTATGCTTAGGGGCGAAGCTCCATACATAAAAACAATACTCCAGAGGAAGTTTGATCCGAGCGTTATGAAGCTGGGATGTGTGCAGTTTTCTGATTCAGATCAGTGTTCCACGCTTTTAAGAAGTAGCCTTTGTGGCCCTATCCCCCGAAGACCCGATACATTCGGGAGGGCGCGCCAGCATTATCAACCAATAACCACTCCCCACACCGTGGGGTAAGTGATCATTGGGTCCGAAAATCATGTGCCCTGAGCAAGCGCAATGAGCCATTATTATTATCATTATTATTATATGTATTGTGACACCTAAAGATGCTATTGTATAGCTAAACACATGTCGCGGTTTTGTAAACTGTCAAGTGGAAATCTCACAAAAAAGTGTTTTTAATAGGTTGGAATATTATATCGCAGTTGAAAGTGAACAATGCTGTGTCCCAGTTATGACTGGGATTCAACATTGTACATTGTCATCATAAAATCAAGCTCTGAACAACCGTAGCAGATGACTTATTCAACATATCTTTTGATAGAACTCCAATTTTCCAAGATTACAGAAAATTCAATTCCAGTTTGGAAAGTTTCAATTTCAGCCAAACAACTCAATCACAAGCTGAAGTTTCATACAGAAAAGTTTACGACATCGTGAAACACAAAACTGAAAAGGTAAATATACCTCATAAACATAGCTAACTTCATTTTGTTTGCTTATCATATAAATGTAGCTTTTTACGACGAATCCAAACTCCGTATCTTTCAGGAAGTCACAATCGATTTCACTTCATTTCACGACAAAAAATATAAATGAGACGGAAATGAAACAGTAATCATGACAAAAAAAATTACTGATGAATTAAAAACACTTCAAGAATTTCCAATGTATTATTGTTGTAAACAATATAAATTCGCGTTTGTTTTCAACTACAAAAACTGGTGGATGAAAATCTTTTTTTTGTAGGTTTGCATCAGTACAAATCTGCACATCACGACAAATCGTAATCTTTAGGACAAATATAAGGAATGCCACTGAGAAGCTAACTTTTCATGAAAACTAGAGTATAAAGGTGTGAGTTTGAATTGGTAGTCCTCCATCTTTTTCAAAAACCGTTCCTCATGAGTAGCCATCGGTGGTTCTTTTTCGAATACAACCATCATCAAATCAACACTAGTATACCCCCAAAGATTTGGAACGTCCCCACCCCTCTTTTAATCATACATCATCACACTTCTCTCTTCATTCAGAAGCCAGTACACCTTTGCCAACTTTGAGAAATTTCATATATTATTGACGAAATTTTGGCTTGAAGTGACACACTAACCAAGTAGAAGTTAATGCGAAGAAAACCCAGGCATTAGTTTTCTATGAGAGATATATGTAACAGAGCAAGGCATAATGATATCAGGGCATACAATTCAGCTAATTGCTGCCATTACTTCATTGGGTGTTAAATTGGATACCGAAATACCTTGGCCCAATCACGTTACTGGAATAGCAAAGGCTACTTTCCCGAAATTCGAACTGAAAAATTGTACACACCTAACCTAACCTAAGTAACTGCTAGTATTTTGTTAAGATGAATTAGACCTTCTCTGAAATATTGCTCACACATATAGAGCTGCGCCACCAAGCATATTTTGAGGTTGTCACATTCTATTCGGAAAAAGTAATTCTCCTGATTGAAGATTCAAACATCAAAAGCATCCTGCATAGTTTAGATCACAAGGGACGGTAGGGGACTAGTTTTTGTTCATGTTTTAGCTCAAAACACCATTGTTTCTTATCACACAATTGATTCGACTACTGAATGAAACTTTCGGTTCTCCTGAATGGCATTGTATCAATTTCAATATAATATTCTTTTTGTATAGAGCAGAACCGACAAAATCGATAAATCATTCACATATCTATGTCTATTCAATCAGTACTGTAGATAATACTCTAATTCCATTTCAATGAGTCTCCTAACTTTTCGAATATTTTTCTATGGGTTTCATCACATTTCCCAAAATGGCCCTTTTCGTGGCAATAATCCGGTATGAATTACTGAATAATTTAAGAGGCCAACCGGAATAAACATTTGTATCGTTGCTGTGTTATTACAAAGTTGGATAGAAAAGGCTTTTTCGATGATTTGCTAACAAAACTTTTTCCAGTGAATTACTAATTTCACTTTGCTTTCGTCCTCCGACTGTTCCATTCCAGATAATATATACGCTCTGAGGATTCTAAACAATTCTGTTGAATAAAACGTTTTTTCAAGAAGGTAATGCTCAGATGGTGAATTTAATTAAAAACAAACAGTTTGTTCAATTGAGGAAGTCGAGCCCGTCTTAGACGGCACATGATTTCGATTTCTCAGTGCACAGTTTCTCAAGTTTGATGAAGTGATGGTCCAATAAAGAAATCTGATATTTCACTAGCCTCAGATATAGGTATGATATTTCACCTCATAGGTTTTCAATGAATATATTTTTGAATAGATTATTGTCCACAATGCATGAAAACGATAAAATGATGAAAACATTGAATGATAGGCCACCAAAACAGATGTCTTCGGGTGATGACTGGACTTATTCCTCAGAGATCTGACTATTTATACGTCATTCGAGTGCTTTCACCTATCTTCTCTTCCCTCTTTCCGCATCATCGGTTTTAGCGGGAGTTGACCGTTTGACGGAAGTTGACCGTTTTTCGCTTGATTATGGGTTTCCAAGGAGAAAATCCAAAGCCGCATATACAGTGCATTTCTTTAATGTCCCCCCCTTCTATCTTTTGAACGAGTCAACTCAAAAAATTGAAATTTGGGATAATGAAATCAATGCATGAATACTTCATTTTGAAGTGAAATTGACAGATGAAACTTTCAAGATGCCGTCTGGGCAAAAAAATTAAATGAAAAGGGGGGTCTTGCGACACATCATTTTGAAGCTCATGACAAGAACTTCACAACCCTAGAATATGAAATGCCTCAGATACATGAAAGCCCTCTCTATGTGTATTCATAGACCTATCAAAGGCATTCGATACGGTCAGTCATGACTTGCTTCTGGAATGCTTGGAAAACATCGAGTTATATATAAATATGGAGAACTTACTAGCGTGAGAATAAAATATAAAATGGTCAAAAACAGATAGAAAAACATTAAATAATGACAGTTGATAAAAATTTTTGGCTGACAATGTCAAGTAGGAAAATTCTGAATGATACTCGGCTAACCGCACATTTGTGGTTTCAATTAGAAGACCCAGCATTCCCAGGCATCATCTAACATCACCACGTAGGCAGCTCTAGCTGGGAATGCTGGGTCTTCTAATTGAAACCACAAATGTGCAGTTAGCTCATTTTTGGTAACCAGTTGTTGTCCACCTTTGCAATTGGCTGCACCGCCCTGATGAGGCCAATAGCCAGAAACACGTGTCCGCAGTTTGCCTCCATATTTCCATCATATATGGTCAATTCTCGTCCATTAGAAGAAAAAATTGAAGTGATTTTTATTTACGGTGCAACGAGTAACTTTCACGAGACCGAAAAGATTTTCAATGAACGTTAAATCCTGAACAGTCTATTTATTCCGTCGTGAATTTTTGTGAGGTATCTCCATCTACTGTGTGGAGACTTTTGAAGAGGAATAGGTATCGTCCATACAAAATTAAAATGGTACAGCAATTAACTGAAGATGACCCTGATCGAATAACAGAATTCTGCGAAATCATGACAGAAACCATTGCAANCGTTAGGAAACAGGAAGTATCGAAAAAAGAGGACATAGTACATTTGTAAGATTTGATTTGTATAAAACTAATTGGCATAATAATTAACGAAATACATGTTAGAAATTGAGGCCATGTGGATCGATCGATATATGATATGAATCTATTCATTCACAGGAATACCACAAAACGTAAAATTAATCTCTCCTGAAACATATATCTCTTTCATTTCAAATGATATTTTATCGTTAACTCAAATCAACGAAACTAAACTTTTCCTAGTTCCCCTACTTTTTGGAAAAGAATATTTCAGAGGAGCTTTATCGGATCTTCATTGGTGATCGAACTTAACCTCAACTTGACTGTCGATTATGAAACAGGTTCTCCAGTGATGTATTACCCAACAAATTATTGTCTCGGGAAAACTGACATATAATGAATGATGTGAGGAACGTGAATTCAATCTTCCTCTGATCTACTGTACAGTGATTATGATGTATGTAATGACGAAATATGATGAAGACTGAAGTGGCATTTAGTGAAAATTCATTTCGGAAACTCAATAATTTTCTTTATTTACAATATTGAATGTTACATAATTATTATAAAGATAATTTCGGTCTCTGTTACTGAGAATTGGACGGTCATTTGCGATAAATATATTATCTACAGGCTAACGATGAAATGTAAGTAGTTATTCACAAATAAATGAGAAATCACAGAGTGTCTTTTGGTGGTACAAATTCTACTTGAAAATAATTATTAAGAACATTGAAAAGAACAATTTGCCTTCAGACACACATATTTTTAAAACTCATTTCACAATTCGAGTGAAATGAGTTTTAAAAATATAAGGGTTGGTAGTTTTGCCTTTCTTCAGATCAGATACTCTTGACAAACATGAGATCAGGGAATTTATAATAATACTAATAATGAATGGGCTTTATTCATTCTGTTTAAAATCTGTTTCAAATCTGTTTTTCCGTTAATCAGCTGTCGCCCCCATACGAACGACAACTCTCAGAAGTTGAGAAACTCGTGCGAGCTAAGGACTTACGAGGTCTTACCTTTTAACGTGTGATTCCTAACACGGTTGCAGATTCATCCCAGCTTCAACCAGATATATTCTTTCGAGAAAAATATCTGGTCGAGGCAGGAATCGAACCCACGGTCTTCCGATCGTGAGTCAGGCGCACTACCACCGCGGCCAATTCTACAACTTGACATATAATGTTTATAAAGAAGAAGTAAATACAAAAATCAATGAAAGGGCGTTCTGCCGAGGCTATTTTACAACTTAACCTGGGGGATAGCATGTTTTATATAGAAATATAAAAATAATTACCTAGTTTACATTGGTAAGTGAGTAGTTCATGGATCTTTGTGAGACTAACAAAAAACAAAGGTTATAAATTTCAAAGTAAAAATCAAAAATCTATTTAGCTCAAATAAGGTTAAACAAACCATACACAAAGGTGAGACGAAGGAAAGACCATACGAGCAAGGTATAACATGAATATATTATCTATCTAGAAGACTTCAGATATGTTTTCAACTCTTTCTTGAAATTATATATGGAGTAGTGTCTAAATTCACTGGGCAGAGCATCAATATTGTTTGATAGAGTTGTAAATGAGACTACGAGAAAAACAGGCTGTCGAATGTTTTGGAATAATAAAAGTGTGACGGTTTCGTGTCCTCGAATTATTCTGTGATTTGAAAGTTTTATATCTTTCATAAATATAATTTGGCTTTTTGTAAATGAGGAATTTATGTGTATTGACGTGTAGGTGGAACTGCCAGGTTTTAGCAATCGGTAACCAACCTGACTCCTCGAACTTGGGGGATATATGGTCGAAATTTCTCACACCATAAAAAAACGAATGCAATTGTTTTGTATTTTTTGTAAGCGATTTACATCAGTTTGTATCAAAGCAGGCCCGTAGATTGTATCGCAATATGCTAATCTAGACAATATGAGGGTTTCGCAAAGTTTCAACTTCAATTTGAAAGTCATTATATCTCTACTTTGATAGAGTTGAAGTAAGATACTGTATGAGCTTCGACAAAGTGAATTCATATGTTTGTGGAATCTCAGATCAGCATCTAGCCATAAACCCAAGTTCTTGCTTTCTGTAATTGTTTGTAGTAAGTCTTGTCCAAGTTGGATTTCAATTTTTCCTTAAATTTCCCGTCTTTTGTATTTCGGGCCAAAAAGTATCACCTGAGATTTTTCAGAATTCAATTTCAGGTTATGGGCTATAGATAGATCCAGTAACTTTTGTAGATTGCTGTTAACTTTTTCCATTGCCACCTGCCAGTTACTTGGAAATCGATAATATAACTGAGTGTCATCTGCATAATGATGAACTGTGCAATGATCAATTATTTTATGGAAGTCAGATATATATGGAGAGAACAGAATGGGGCTAAGCATAGAGCCCTGAGATACTCCATAATCAACAGGTAAAGCACTAGAACACTTTCCATCCAGACATCCAGACTGAGTGCGATTTCTAAAGTAACATTTCAATAGATTTACAGTCCCTTTACTGTAGTCCAAGAGTACCATGGCAGTTACTTCATTATTATCAGTTGCTTTGAATAAATCTTGGGTAATGTTGACAAGAGCGGTGGTGGTGCTATAGAATGTACGAAATCCAGATTGAACATTTGTTATTAAATTATTATTGGATACAGAAGAAACAATTTGATCTTTCAGAATCCACTCGAACACCTTAGATAGGATAGGCAGTTTGCTAATTGGCCTCAAATGAGATAATTCAGTTGGATTTTCACATTTTGGCAAAGGGAGTACAATTGCATGTTTCCATGCAGAAGAAAAATGATTTGTTTCTATAGAGGAATTGAATATGTGTATGATGTGGTTGATAAAATAATTTTCAATATACTTTAACATAATGAGAGAAATGTTGTCATATCCAACACAGTTACTTTTCACACCACTGATGTATTGTTGAGCCATTATAGGTCTGAGTATATCTTTCAATAAGTGTTTCAATTTGATGAAATTTTGCAGGATGAATAATATTTGTGAAGTGGAAATTTATTTGATTCAGATCTGATAAATCCCTGGAAAGGTTAGGGCTGTGTTTATTTTTCGAAATTTCAAGTTTTCTTAGAGTACTCCAGATCAAACTGGAATTTCCGTTTTTCGAAACAAATTCTAAATAGGCTTTTTTTTCACGTCGGGTTGCTCCGGTGGTATAATTTGGTCTATATAATTGAGGCATTCTGATTTGTTTTCTCTTCCATAGATTAGTTTGATTTTTGTTATTGCTCAGGTTATCAGAAACATCCCCCAGAATTTATAAAAGAAATAACATGTTGTTTTTGATTTTCTTCATTTTTTTTCTTGAAATGATAGATTTGTCAATTATTGAAGCGAAAAATTACAGAATTTCCGCACCAAAGAATAACCACCGCTAATAATTTTTCCATACCTACTTCTGCTTTTTTTTTCACTGTGCCACACTCATCATGTACTGGAAATGAGAAAGTTGTATACCTTGAAATTACTTTATGTTACATGGCCGAATATAATCAAAGTGAAGAAATTGTTTAGGGGTAGAAAATATTCCCAGTATAATAAGGAATACTTTCATCCAATTTTGGATTTGGAGAGATAAATATTATTTACTGCGTTTGTATGAATGCAATTGAATCAGACAGAGTATTCAATTTTTGTCATCAATAGGCCGTTTCTTTTATCATGTGGTAACATTGCTAAATTCTTAACCGTAACTGATACGAAGACGATTGAAAGGGAAAAAAGGTAACTGTCATCAGGAACAATACAATGGTCGAAGAAAATTCACGGGGACTCTTACCCTTCTCGAGTTATGCGGGGAAAACCAAAAATGCTGTTTTTCGTTTTTTTCGAATGAAATTGTTATTTCGAAGTATAAAAAAAAAGGAAAAAAAAATTATTGTATTTGAAGTGTACTATGACGATGTAGTGATAAATATTCGATAAAACGTTTCGTGTCATCGTGTCCACCATCAACTTTTTTTTTAAATACGGATCTATCTTTTTTATTACAGATATTAATGAAGCTATAAATTCACAATCCGAGGGTATATCACATTTGATATTTTCATAACGTTAAATTTGAATTAACAACCATCATTGCCACTGACATAAAATACAATATTTTCAACAGGACGGCGCTCCTCCCCATAATGCAGCAATAGTAAGGGATTATTTAGATGCAAAATTCCCAAGAAAACGAATTGGAAACAATGGACCAATTAACTGGCCAGCTCGATCCCCAGATCTTACTTCTTCAGATTTTTTGTCTGAAGAAACATAAAGGATAAAGTTTTTAAACACCAAGATATTGACCATCTCAAACAAAAAATAAGAGATGCATGTATTAGTGTTACACCTATTATGCTAGAAAATGTCCACAGATATTGTCTGGACCGACAACTTATGTGGATTCAACAAAGAGGTCATCAATTCGAGCATTCAATATAGATTGCCATGTAGCTTTCATTTTCTGTATTGGTTTAATTTTTCCCAAAATTTTATGATGAAATGAATTGTTTTTCTGTTTGATTGTTGTCACTGATGATGGAGGTTATTTAAAATGAAACGCTATAAAATTATCAAATGTGATATACGGTTGGATTGTGAATTTATCGCTTCATTAATATCTGTAATAAAAAAGATAGATCCGTATTTTAAAAAAAAGTTGATGGTGGACACGTTGACACGAAACGTTTTATCGAATATTTATTATTACATTGTCATAGTACACTTCGAATACAATAACATTTTTTTTCATTTTTTGATATTCTCCGAAATAACAATTTCATTCGAAAAAAACGAAAAACAGCATTTTTTGTTTTCCCCGTATAATTCGAGAAAGGCGAGAGTCCCCGATTTTTTTCGACCATTGTATTGTTCCCGATGACAGTTACCTTTTTTTCCATTTAATCGTCTTCGTATCTGTCACGGTTTAGAATATAACAATATTACCACATGGTAAAAGAAACGGCCTGTATAATCTGAGTATGATATCGAGTAATTTATCAGTTTTGTTTGAGAAAGTGATTGTATATCTTAACACGTGACGCGGTTTTGTAAACCTTTCATATTGGAAATCTCATAGTAAACAGTATTGATATGGATTTAATGAAGTATCGGCCAGTTCCATTCAGTTAATGTTTTGGTTTCGAATAGAAAGATATGATTTTTCGATTCTCGTTCAACATTTTGTGGTCCTATAAAAATCATGTTACTTATTCAAAACCAATCTGTAGAACTCAATATTCGATAAAAGTAGACCTAAATGCTTGACAATGCTTCAGTTCGTTTTGATTCAATGAATTTCTATGGCTATACCCCGGCCATAAATTGCCGGTGAAACAACCAAATTCCAGAAGTTTACATGAATTGTGCCTTCGAGTACATAACTCAAACTTAAGTTTATTTTTCGCAACTTCCTGATAAAATAATTGAGAAAACTATGTTTGCCATCTCTCAAAAGTTCTTCAATTTTTTCAACTTTTGGGAAAAATAGATTAAAAATAATAATAATTGCTCTAAGCTTTCCTCATTTTCAGCCCTCAACAACTCACTGTTGTCAAGTCGAGCTGACAAGCAGAATGTCATCTCAACTAGCCGTGTTTAAAACTTTCATGATTGATATGTTATCGTTAAAATAATTATAAATTGTGTACTATGTGGTCTCTTTCATCGTGCCAAACAAAATATCTTCTCCTATCAACATTCTGCCTTCATTCTCTAAAATATTCGCGAAAAATGTTTTCCGTCAAGTAAGAACTTTTTTTGAAGAAAATAGAATACTTCCGTGCGAGCAGTATGGGTTTCGCAAAAAACACGAAACACAGACTGCCCTTTTGAAAGTAATCGACGATCTTGCGAGATTCAGAGATCCATCAAAAGGTACAATTTTAGTACTGCTTGATCAGAGTAAAGCTTTCGATTCAGTTCATTTCGATTTACTCATCAGCCAGCTCAAATTCATAGGATTCGATGACATTTCTCTTAAATGGATGACCAGCTATCTCACAGGCCCATTACAGAGTGTCAAACTGGATGATTACTCATGATCAATAACTGGACTTATTTCTCCGAGAACTGACCATTTATAGGTCACTCGGGTGCTTTCACCTTTCACCTATCCCCTCTTTCCTCTTTCCGCTTCATTAGTTTTAGCGGGAGATGACCGTTTGGCGAGAGTTGGTCGTTTTTTCGCTTGATAAGAGGTTTCCATATACCACGTTTCTCTACGCTAGCTTGACTAAATGCATTGTTAGAAAACATATACGCAGCTTCCTTGAATTTTCTCCTAAACCAGTGTTCCTCTTTGTGGATGATTTCAGCTTGAGCCCACTTGATATATGTTGACGAGTCCAAACATGCTCTGCTATTCCGGATTTGCTAGTTTCTTCTCGCTGTGTGTGTTTCTTGTGCTCAGCAATGCGAACTTTCAATGGCCTTTTAGTTTCACCGTTGTATAATTCTCCACACTCGCAGGGTATCCGGTAAATGCAATTCTTGGAATCGCAGTCCGCGTTTGGTGGCCTGGTTTTTGTGAGGCTGCTACGGATAGTGTTTCCAGATCTGAAACAGGTCCAGATGTTATACTTGGACCCAATCCTTCTTATCCTTTCCGATAATCCTCTGATGTAGGGGAGTACAAGTACTGGTTGTGGCGGCTTCTCTTCCTTGTGGAGCTCTTGCTGTCTTCTAGTTATGGCCTGCTCTACTCAATCTGGAGTACGAAAGCACGGTCTAGTAGAGTCTTGATGATTCCTCTCCTAGTCGATTGATGGTGGTTGGATTTCTGGTTCAGATACTGTCCTGTGTGAGTGGGTTTTCGATATACAGATGTATCCCATTTAGTGTCGGTCCTCTTCACCAATACGTCTAAAAAAGATAATTTGTTGTGGACTTCCTTCTCCATTGTGCAAGTGATGGAAGGACTTACGTTGTTGATTAGCTTCAGGAAAATGTCTAGTTGTACATTCCCATAGTTCCATATTATGAAGGTGTCTTCTACGTATCTCAACCAGACTCGGGGCTTCCACGTCAAAACTGATTAGTTGGTCCTGCTCTTTGACTTCGATTTCCCCTAGTAGTTCAACGAAATGTCTTGAATTTTTCACAAAAGATGATGTTTCACCTTGCAATGGTTTAATTATTGGTAGTAAAAACCTGGGCAAGTTCTGAGTGGCTGAATCTCTGGAGCTAATGATCGATCTGTTCGGTCTGATTAGACAATGGAAGTCCGAACTGATGAAATACACCACGAAACATTGTCAACCACCTTCAAACAAGAATAATAGTAGTTATTAGCAACTATATGATCTATTTTTTTTTTCTTCTCTATCATTGTTATGATGGTAAATAAGTATTTTTATAATTATTTTCTCACACTCACTGTTTAATTTTTGGGAGGGGTGGAAGATATAATTTGACTAACCTTTCCCTTTTATGAATAAATGTATTTTTATGTACAATAAACGATATTATTATTATTATAAATGTCATCGATCAACCCATTTTTTTTCATTGAATTTATTTGAAAATGAAGGCATCAATACTACTTCCGAGTCAGGAAGTCAGGATTTCTTTCATTTTTCCATCAGACAATATTTGTAACAATTTTCTCGATGGGCTCATTCGCAGCCTGAAATCGCTGATGCATATCTACGTTAACATAATATCGTTGTGGAGAATGCTCTCACTGGAAATGCTAATCAGTTAATCTACTAGTATATCCACGTTTGTATTTTATGAACGCGTAATGTGTGTAATCCAATGAACGCATATAAAACCGCGGTAAATTCGATTTTCTTGCCCATGAATTATACACATTTCCGTACTTTACCTTTATCGCAGGCATGTCGTTCGCCACTGTCACACAACATTAACTCTGAAATGTTTGTATGCCATTCCGCACATCCTTTTCGAATTTGATGGAATCTTGATGCTTGCTCCTCGGAAGTTGAGAATTCATGTATTATTAACAGTGAGTTACTTCGATCATTAAGTTTTATCGATGATGGCAATCCCTCAGACAAGTTCACAACAAAAAATCTAATGTAGCCATTTCCGAGAAAATTGAGAGATTATTTGTATAAAGCAATAACTTCACCTCACCTTTTCTCATTTCTCTTCACTAGATATTGCGATATAGTCCAGGTCACAAGATCCTTTTTTGGAACTTCTGTCCGAAGGCACCGAAAATTATGATCCAGAACTCATTCGATTCGGAATGACCTGTAGCAACTTTTTGAAAAATTTTTTTCTGAAAAAATGTTATATGGTAATGTTTCTTTTGAAAACACTTTTCCTTCACCCAAACAGAACTGCCCTCTCTCGATGTACGTTTCGCTTACCAAGCAAGCATCATCAGGAGATGAGAGTTTCAGTTACCTCCTCCTGAGGAGATGACTGAAACAGGAAAGATGGCTACTGAATGAAAAACTGAAATTTCTGATGAAAGTGAATTGCAAAACATAGAATGCTTTTGTACGTCAAAGTATTTGTCTACTATCTGACATTACAAACGATTTTAACAGATGGCGATATCTGTTGACTGGATTGAGGAAGTAATCAACAGATGGCGCTGCTATGTTAAACTCACAAACGTGTCATACAAGCTACAATTCAATAGCATAACCTGGAATTCCACCACATAATCTTCGATTAAATATTGGTTCCCCAATTATTCTCCCTCGTAATTTGAATCCACCTCAATTATGCAACGGTACGCGTTTGGTCATCATAAAGATCATCGGAAATATTCTTGAAGCAACCATTTTAACTGGGGAGTTTAAAGGAAAAGTGGTCCTGTTGCCACGTATTCCAATGATACCGTCAGATTCTACCATACCCTTCAGAAGTTTCCAATTCGTTTAGCTTTTGTCATGTCTATAAATAAGTCTCAAGGCCAAACAATGGGGCCTTGAGGTTGTGGTTCAGATTTGGAAAATCCATGTTTTTCTCATGGGCAACCATATGTTGCATGTTCACGTGTAGGTAAACCGTCGAATCCGTTTGTGTTAGCTAAAGACAGGTTAGCCAAAAAAATTGTGCACCGATAAGTGTTGAATTTATTTGAGATCAAAAGTATTTATAATTCAAAATAATAAATATTATTGTTTCAGAAGACTGGGAAAATAATTTTCATTGTACTGGGTCAATTACTTTTCCTTATTTATAAATTTTCTTTGTCCCTTTTGTATGGGGTATCACAGTCATATAAATATCATTCATCATTTATATTTTCCTCAAGAAAGAAATGAGTTTCTCTCCACACAACTAATAATTGTGTATTTCTATCAATTGAATTCATTGTTGATACAGTTGACATTGGGTCTTCTCATTGTTATACATACATAACAGCAGATGTCTCTGATCACCTTGTACCAGGACTGTTCCAATTTCTCAAACTGTATTCCATGACAGATGTCAGTGTCATGTTTCTTCTCTATCTTCTTTTGATTCCTAGCACATGAATATCCACCGGTAAATTATAATTTCAAAACAAATTCGAATTTTCATCAAGAAAATTTAAAGTCATCCTTTTGCATTTAGTAAGGATTCCACCTTTTTCAATGTAGTAACTTGTTTTATTACTTCAACATGTATTGTTTGTATAAACTTAACATCCTTTTTGACACAGCCATCCTCAACCAACAGTAAGTTTTGTGAATTTTCTGACAATTTACCGTTATCATATAACTTTTGTGGCGTTTTCATGAAAATGACGATACATTTTATCAAAATATTGGAACGACTTGTGTTGAATTTCCGTTCTGCTGATCACCCAAAGACACTTTGTGGCTATGACTTTGTGCCAAGTCCAAATATTAATCTAATGATTGTATTTTGACAGATGCATATTCTCTGAGTGTAATGAGTATTGACCTATAGTGTTACATTGTAGGATATTAGGGAATGATGATGACAAATCAAGTGGAAGATAATGCAATTATTAGAAAGGCATTTTCCAAATTGACCTTCTTCACCTATGCGTTTTATTTGTGTGGATATCCGATACAACATTATCTGTATCGAAAAAATAATTTTAACAGTAGGTTTGAAGATGGAGAGGTATCCAGAACTAACGTGATTTTATTTTCAATGAAACACCCAATAGTCGAGTGAATGTGGTGGAGTTGAAACCCATTTGAATTTTTCATTGACAACAGTCCGAAAAACATTAACGAGCAAATGTGTCGTTTACAACGCTCCCGTAATTTGAAAGAAAATCTCGTAAAACCAATTGGTGGTTTGAGTCTGGGAATTAAAAGGGATAATAGGCATTTCAAGAAGATTAATGTCCAATTTATTTGACTCTACAAACATAAAACTCTAATTTGAAGTACCACGCGATAACATTTCTATTGAATTCAGGTCATTTTTTGACATTTGTGTATCTAATAATGCTAGTTGATAGATAGTTTGATTCACATCGACTGAAGATTTCATTTTTAATATTCATGTTGAATACAAATTCGTCCGGAAAAAGATGACAGAAGAGATAATAAATCCCTTTGCGGCTAAATGATTACATCGATCCAAAATACTACACGAAATAACACTTCCCTGAATTCCTATAATTATTCAGATCAATATACTCCCTCAACTACCATTTCGTTTTACAATTGATTTCTCAGAATAGAAGCCTATAAATAAAAAAGTCAGTACAATGTTTGCTGTTACGAAGTCAAATCAATTGAATTTTCGAAATAACTATAAAACTTCGATCAACATTATTCTGTCAGAAACAAAAAGTATACCAGTTTTTTTCAGACTAGAAAATAATTATTTCGACAGAAAATCTAAAATTATTCATCTCTCTCATTTACCTATACCGTAGGTTCTGGTGAATGCCTGCAGAAAAACATCTACTTCACTGGCTAATACCACGCTGGGCATTGAATCATATCTGTCAAAAACCTCACAAAGAATAGTTTAGCAGAAGTTTCTTGTTCATCCAGCAGCAGGACGATGCTGAAATTATTCAAGTAGATCATCTGCAGACCGTGGTTTCGAGATTTTTTTCGGGTTTGTCGGCCGTGGTCTGTAGGTTTTTATGCAGGACATTTCGATTACGATTACGTCAGACATTATCAAAAGCGATGAGATAACGGATAAAGCCTGTCACAGTGGATATCTGCTATTAGGACAGTTGTCCCCAGCCTTGATAATATACAGTCGAATGATGCAAAACCATCTGGGAACACTCAAAAGTGACATCAGAGGTCTTGGTTTTCTGAGAAAGTTTTTTCAAGTAGAGTGGTTCTAAAATCATAACTGGACTATGCACTGTCATCTCATTAGTAACAGTTTCATGTAATACTATTTCTTTCAATTCCACTTGTGGTAAGTGCACATACTTGGAGACTGGCTAAAGGAACAATTCATCCAGGCCAGTCTTCACTTACGTATACAGTAGTTTCATGGACTAACACCTGTCAGAAGACAACTACCACGAAGAACGTTGGATTATAATCAACAGATGTCAGTACAGAAATAATTCCTGCATATGCTTATGGTAACACAACTACCGGACCGGTTTCGTGCTATTTTGCCTCTGGTCATTGCAGGGTGGTATCCTACATCAACACGAAGTCGATGATGATTTCTCATATTCAAAAATAAAATTATTTCAAAGTATCACACCAAAGCTGAAGCAAACGCCAGGCAACCATACCATATATCCGAATGGCCAAAATATAGGTGAAATTCCTTTCCTTATACGAAGGTATGGGTCTTTTAGACATGCCGTTAGTTAATACCTCGTGTACGGACAGAGGTGGCCATAACAGACATGTTGCTTGTTGTTTGCTCCAGCTTTGTTCGGGATATGATACACTGAAAAGAATTTAATTTCCAATTATGGAAAATCATCGGATGCATACTCAAGTTTGGATCTGACTAAGGAATAGTAAAGTAATTTAATAATTTTTACACTAGTAAAGTACCTGCTATCTCTGATCACATATTGCGAATATGGTTGGAAAACAAAAATTTCATGTACCTCCAATTCTTCAACTTCCTCTTCACACTCTAATGCTACATTATTCATTGTGTAATAAAAAATATCTAGGTATTTTATTCTATTCATAGTTATAACATGACATTTACTTATGTTGAATGAAAGTATATTTTCATGACTCAATTCTACTTTTTTGTTATAAAATTCACGTTTTTGAAAACCCTAAAATCATCTGCAAAAATCAAGCCGTGATGAAAGTACTGATGAAAGATCATTATTGAACAATGTGAACAATAGGGTCCAATAGGGAGCTTTGTGGAACGCCCTCAACTCTGTCAATTGTCATATTCTTTTTGTACTCTTCAAAAAAGGCATAATAATAATAATATGTATTTATTCACTTTCTTGAGATTGTTTACAGTAAATATACCTACATGTACATATAGAAATGAACAGTGAACAAATGAAATACATCTTACGAGGCAAAATGATCTGCCTGTGTGTAAGGAATGAGAATACTGAATCTGACATTGAATGAGATTCATGCATTAAATTAAGTAATAAGATATACATTTAAAATAGCTACATTGGAACAGAATATAAATAAATGAAACCAATCAATCTATTGGAATAAGTACTAGATATAGATAAAAATAAAATACATCCTAAGAGGCAAAATGATCTGCCTGTGTGTAAGGAATGAGAATACTGAATCTGACATTGAATGAGATTCATGCATTAAATTAAGTAATAAGATATAAATTCAAAATAGCTACATTTAAAAAGAATATAAATAAATAAAACCAATAAATCTATTGAAATAAGTACTAGATATAGATAAGAATATAAGTTTAAACTGGACATATTTGAAAAGAATATGAATAAATTGAACAATCAATGGATATAGAGATTTCAGGCATAAGGGTTCCAGACTACCAAACAAATCAATACAAAATATATATCCACAATCGTGGAAGTAAGTATTTAAATTTATATTTGTCTATGTATCTCTGGTCGTGGTATATTCTTGACAAATAATTTATCCTCCGTCATGAATTTTATAAGATTTGATTCGCATCTTAAATTTTCAGGAAGAAAACTGTAGAGTTTCGGTCCTAAATACCGGTAGGAATTCTGCCCAACTGATTTGAGCATTAATGGTATGACGATATTATGATTCCGACGTGTAGCATATTTATGGGGACAATTAGTTAATCCTTTTTTGTTTTTATGCTGTACAACAGTAATATTTATAAAAAACAGCTGTCTGGGATCAAATATTCCAGATTCTGAATAAAGTAGATCGCTAGGGTAGTCGTAACCTCTCCGTAGGATACATCTAATAAATCTCTTCTGCATAACATCAAGGGAATGTAGATAAGTTTTCGACACCCTACCCCAACCAATTATACCATATCTCAGATGGGGCTCTACTAAACTCTTATATAACATAATTTTCTGTTTTTGATTGAGTATGTTTGCTATCCGTTTGAATATGTGCTGGTTTCATCTGAGATGGCTGTCTAAAATTATTCCAAGATATTTTATTTTCTTCGTGTGTTTCATGACTTTCGTATTGGAGATTTTGATGTCATATTCTGGTAGAGAGTTGTCATAACTACTGAATGGTACGTAATAGGTTTTCTCAAAGTTAATAGATGAAAGCCTGTGGTCGAACCACAATTTGATTTGATGAAGGTCATGTTCTAATTTCTGTTTCAAATTAAACTAGTTTTCGTCTTCACAAAACAATACAGTATCATCGGTGAAATTCAGAATGTTGGGGTTGATATCTTGTAGAAAAAGGTTGTTCAAGTAAATAATGAGTAGGATTGGTCCTCCTAACACCGACCCCTGGGGCACACCACATGTAATAATTTCCTTTTCACTTATATGATTGCCCACTTTAACACCCTTTGCATCTATTTTTATTTTCAGTATATCAGTGAAAAAATTGTGTTTTGTATCATTATTTTGTGATTCAAGAGACCGAGATGATTGATAATTGATAATAATAATCACAATAATGATGAATGTTTCTATTCATCATATCAATAATATAAAAACAAACATAAGAAAAATAGGAAGATGAAGAGAAGGCGAGAAATAAATACGAGAAATCATATTATTCGACAATTTTTGAACACACATATCTGGTTCAATTCCTGTATTACCGGCTTATCTATCGATGATCGAACAGAAATAAACAGTTTGGAATATCATCATTTTTATTCAACAGTTAAGAAAGACTCCCTTTCGTGCTGCATCATACCACTCTTATTTCTCCATGCTTCATCTAGTTTCTTACAAATTCCTCAGATATTCAATCGCTAATTTTCAGTTTTTGCAGTTCAATTATTTGAAATACGTTTATCTGGGATCATAGAAATGTATTTCACACATTCATATGCATTCTCAATGACAGACGTCTCTTTCATGCCTTGATTCAACAATTACAAACCTATATATTTGTTTGACATTAATAATCATCAAAATCATGGGACGAGTGATAACCCGCAAATTGAGGGTGATCGTGTTGAATCACCACATAATTCCTAACGAGCGGCACGGCTTTGTGCAAAATCGATTTATTTGAACTTATGCAATATCACGTTGGAGTAACAAAGGCACTGGATTCGATACTGAAAAAGTACCGAATACCATATAAACAAACCCACTGAAACAGTAAGCTTTTTTTGTTTCACGATGATTCAAAGAAATGTATCACAAAAATTAAATTCCGATTGACAAAAAATGGGTAGTCTCAGTATCCAAGTGCTTTGTTTCCCGGAAACCCCCGAATATTACCCCGATTTTGATGATGTTTTTCATTTTGTTTTATATTATTTGAAATCAGAATAATTCGGGAGCGGAATTGAAATAATTCATAGTAAAGGTACTATGCCGCTTCTAGAACCAAATTCCATGTTTTTCCTCACGGAGGTTCATTTTCGGACCTACGAGCGGAACCTTGTGGAACTAGAGCTAGGTGTGACGTATGTGAGACTGATACGATATGTATGTATGAGGGAAAAGCGATAACGTCAGTGTGGAGTGGGGAAAAACAAACATGGCGGCATGTCAGCCGTATCTTCACTAATAATAGTCCCATCGTCATATAATCACATCAAATGAACATGGAAAAGATGCAGAGATTATCGAGAAAAAAGAAAAAAAGATTGCGGCATGCCAAAAGGGCACTAAATCGTAATAATAATCGCATCGTCATGTGCGGCACGTCAGATGAAAGAGGAAGGAATGCAGAATTTATTGACAAAGGAAAATCAACGACTATGATATACCAAAAAGGCACAAAGTCATATCTTTGTTATTGATAGTCGGATCATAACGTGCAGCACAGGGTGAAGGGAACTAAAACTCCTCAAAAGCCTTTGCAAAACATGCCACCGTGGACAAGCCTACCCAAACTAAGGTGTAAAGAATCGTGCCGACAGCTGAATGGCCGCAGGGTGATATGCGACTACGAACGATCCCTTTAGGAACAGGGCAAAACCTCATTGTAATCAGCCTACCTCTGGTAATGCAGGGCTCTGTCAGAGGTGACCAACTCTTCCCTTGCTACTTTTGGGAACACACTTGAATGAAACAACAAAAATAAAAACCAATCCCGAGGCTGGACAGAAGTGCTCACCTCAATCTAAGGCGGTGGCTGGGGATGAACGGAAATGTCCACCCCAATCTACCGCTTAGAATGAAGCTGGACATAGCAGATCACCTCGTGATGTAACACAAAGGCCAAGGCGTAACTATAAGTGCGCAACTATAAGTGCACCCTCCTCATCCTTCCCCACTCCACCTCCAACAGCAAGGGCACTTCCTGCGGCGAGCGCCAAGAGCTCCACCTTGAATAAAGGCAAGAAACCGGCTGTCTCTGCAGGAAAGCTCCCTCACTTCTGCATCTCCACGGAGAGAATCCCAAGAAGGTTGAAGAAGCCGCTCAACGACAGTAATGTCGCTGCACCTTCCAAAGCCTTCGCGGAGGCCTCCATGAGACACCTCAAGGTTGCCAAAGAGAGTGTGTGTTCGGCGAGTCTTGGCCTACACCTGCCAATATAAAAGAGATGTCACCTAGTGACCTGTCCACCTTCCTGGAAAGGACAGGATGGACGAAGACCTAGGAGGACAACTCCTCGGGAGTTGTCCTCCTAGGTCTACACTCACCCTCCCTACTCTACAGATACTACAGATACGTGCAGCACATGAAAGCATAAGGATGTCAATGGGGCTCACTTGTCAGCGGTCATTTGTCATTCAGGGGTAGTGATAAATGTTGCATGCGTCGAGGAGAGCATGAAGGATGCTAAATTAATTATGTGGAGAGAATGTCATGCGATGTTTGGTGTGTGTTTGTGTGTGTAAGAGTGAGAGATGAACGTCACGACATTTGTGTATTAGTGAGAGGCGACAACGTTGAAGGTAGATGATAATATAAAAGCGAAAACACATTCCAACATTATAATAATTATAATAATAATGAATCGTCTTCAATCATCTTTGAACACATATGTAAAGAGATAACAATAATAGGTATTCGAGAAAGATAAAGTGGCGAAGTGTCACCCGTGGGTGTTTTTCAACTCAACCATGGAAATACAATATTAATTTACAATTTTCTTAATTATCTTAGCTATAATATCTACGATGAGTATACTTCTATTACATTGTAGAATTCCTGCGTAGGGAGAACAACTTGAGTACTTCCATCTTATCGCCTTTGATAAATAATGTCTACCGCAGTAATAGACAAACGTTAGGCATAAAAACCTGCAGACTACGGTCAAAAAACCCGGAAAATAGCTATGACACATCTCTTGTAGATACTGTTGTTATACTAATCAATATACGAAGAATATTGCAAAACTGATGTAAATTATACAAATTGTTTGAATAACATGAACAAGTATTTCTGATTTCAAATAATGAAACAAAATGAAAATGCGAATGTAGTGATTCACATTGGATTTGAATCGCTAAGATTAAATTCGTTCTCAGAATGTTTATTCCACATAAACGCCGTTTACCAAATGAAAGACTTCTTAAACAGTAAAGTTCGAGGTGTACTAAGTTGAACTTCGAAACGATGATCATCCACAGCCAATACTGTTTCAGATTCATATTTGTCTCTTATTGATATCAAATATGGAAATATTTCATTGGTATTATTAGAAGGAATAACCAAAAATGTACGTATCATTATCAAAAACAGTCAGCAATAAAATTACGTTCACGTTAGTATAATCAATCAAATTATATTCATTCATATCATTCAATTCACACTTCATTTGTACAAATATAATTAATAAATCATTTCAACATTCTCCGAATTATTTTAACAATTATGCCATCCGGACATGTCATGGAAATAACAATCGGTCACCGACATGTCAGTTGTTTCATTGATTTCATGAACATTTTTGTCACGTTTTGATTTCAGAGGGGAGATTAAAAATATCCCTTAAACCCTTGTTCCCTTGTTCACATCATTCCATATGTTTTGAATATGTCGGAGGATGAAACCAATGAATCATGTATGTAAAAATACCGTATACAAAGTTTTCAAAATTTAACTACATTTTATCAATATACTTCATTTCGATATACTTCATTTCAAATTATTTGAAGTTGACTGAAAAAAAAAACTGTAAGAAAATATTTTTTCTAGCTGAATTTCGAGAACAAAATTCATAATGAAAGATATTTAAAAGTTCAATCTGTTGCTTGATCCCTTTAATGTCTCTTTCGTTATCACCACTTCACGTTTGTATTGCTCAAGCGAATGTTATTAAGGAAAGTGTCATGTGTCAAATGACTCAAACAGTTAACATCACAACTTTCATTGAAGAGTATTACAGATATTCTCTACTGTTTTTTTGGGTATATAACCTTTCACAATCTGAAAAATAAACAATACTAAATCAATAGAGGATCTGTTGAGGTGTAATAAAGGGCAAACTGAAAAGTTCATCCCGCAAAGTTACTGCGTAATATAAACTACCGGAAAGTCTAACTAGTCAGTAACTTGTTGTATCCATAAATTCTGCTTACTAATTGAAAAAAATCTATCGAAAAAAATTAAAATTTTCATACTTAGCTTCCTTTAGTGATCGAAGTTACGGAAGACAATCTTTTTCCATCCTCAAGACCTGAAATTCACTTCAAAACTTTCGCCTCAAATTATGACATACGTCAAAAGAATGAAATGTCCAGATGTCATAAGCGATAGTCTACATGAACACATATACTGAATTTTTTCAAGGCCGAAACTCAAGCACTACAGAAAAATCCTTAAGGCACTCTTAGAGCGGTGCCTGTGTGAAAGTTGCGCTTCACATTGGATTTGAATCGCTGAACATCGAATTCATTTGGAAAAACTTCCTGAGGTTCATTCCATATAAACGCCGTTCTCCAAATGAAAGAGTTCTCAAACAGTGAAGTTCAAGGTGTAAAGTCTGTCGCGTATTCCTGTAATGTACCGCTCATGGTGAAATCAAATGTGCCAGGTCACTTGAACACTTTCCGTAAAAGTATCTATAGAACAGATACAAATATCCATCCTTTCTTCGATGTTCCAGACTATCAAAGTTGCAAGTGATGTTCGCGTCACCAGTCAGGCAGATGGCTCTTTTCTTTTCAATCAATAGATTGGATTCTTGTTTTTTCTTTTCAAAAAGTCGTTGATATATAATAAAAAGAGCATTGGAGACAATATGGATCCCTGGGGAACACCAGCGTTGAGGGTGAAAGTAATCGAGAGATATCCATCGGCGGTCACTTGGAGGGAACGTTCTTTCAGGAAACTGAGGAGCCTTACCCAAAAATGATTTGAAATCCAACATGTATTGAAAAGCACGCCCTTCAGGTAAAAATGGAAACCTTTTCTTGGATGGACCACTCTATACCACTCCTTTGATCATTCCACAATGATCTGGGATATTCCGGGATAGTTCCCCAAACATTTCAGATTATTATCGAACATTCCACCGAATTCCTGAGTGTTCCAGAATGATCGGGAATGTTGTATGATGTTGTGGAAAGCTTTCGAATACTCTCAAATGTTCTGGACTGTTCAAGAACTTTCTAGAGAACGAAACTTACAGCTTTTTTATCTTCAGGTTAAGATGGGATCATTCTCCATGGACAAGCTGATGTTACACTATACATAACAACCTCGTTCATTTGATGAAGCAATAGCCTTCGATAATTTATCAATTTAGCACTGCAATAAATACACTTTGTATTTGTTTTGTAGATTGCGTCCTTGTTTCAGTGTTAAAGCTTCAAAACAACTGTGACTTGAATGTGGGCTATATTTTATATGAATGCAGACCCTTGAATATATACGTTACAAACTCCATGCAAAACTGAATAATAAATGTGCTCCACGTCCTAGTTTGTCGCATGTAATTATACCGTATTAGTTTATTTCATTCAGTTTAATGTGTTTGACCACGTTACTAAAATATATAATTGCAAATTGAATAGTCATGTTGGCCAAGTGACATAATGTACATGATTACGAATTAATTCAACTTGTGATCACGAAGTCACCGCTGCCGCTGTTATATTCATTCTTAGAATATACAATGGAAACAATCATTTATTCCTCTTGGCTCCCAAAATACATAACTTAAACGAATCATTTTTTAATCGAACAAAATGAAAGAGTATCTCTTGCCATCACTGAAATTATAATGAGTAAATCAAATCTTGTTAGTTATTACCAAGATTTTAGTATTTCTTTCTTTTCAATTTTTCGCCAGACAATGCCGCGGTTCCAGCAGACTTCGAACTTCCGTAAAAATCGAATACAGTAGGTAACAAATTACATAAAACCGATTTACATGTTTCTGGAAATAATAGATAAGTATAAGTATAAAATATGATTCTCAGCATATTACTTTCGGTTAGGCTCCATAAAATCACCAACTCAAAAGCCCATTAGACGTGGTGATACGTAAAATACTCATTCTTGAGAGTCAGACCCTTCACAGTATATTGATTGAATTTCATTCTTCCGTTTGCGATCACACTTGTTATTGACAATTTTGCCATTGAGACGAGAGTGTTCTCTTGTAGTTACCGATAGATAGATTGACAAATTATTATTCTTGCTGACTGAAATCACGTGTCCATGTCTAAACAAATGCATCAATGCCGTGCAGAACTGTCTCCCTTTTCTGTATGCTGGTAAATCCATCTATCCTTCACAAATAACGTGTCTGGTTTGTTCAATTTGTCTTTGTTTCGTTGAACTTCATTTGTCTGTGAGTGTACTTTGAGCGATATTCAGTTTAACCGCAACTATATGTCAAGTAAGTACCAAACGAATCACGAAACTGAAGAGCATGTATTTCATGTTGTACAGAAGTGTTTTATTTTTATTTTCTTCCCCATTTCTTTCTCTTAAGCTGAAGTTTAGACGATCACAAATGATTGCACATGCACTTTCAAAAAAAACCCGCATCAAAATCCGTTGCGTAGTTTTAAAGATCTCAGCATACATAAGGACAGACAGCGGAAAGCGACTTTGTTTTATACTATGTAGTGAAGATACACAACGGATTCCTTAATTAATGTTTCAAGAAAAATATTGTATCAGAATAACAGGGTTTTGTAGATAGAAAATCTTGCACAACAAACTGTTTTTGTTTATCCCAGTAAAGCTTTGAAGTATTTGGAAAATAGGTCACTCAGATATACCAAATATAAACTAGACTGGGAGGTCTATAAACTAGCATGTGTTTTATAATACAATAATCTTTATTCAATTTCCATAGTACAAAGAAGTGTCTCACAATAAAATAAAGTGAATAAAGTCGATGAGCGATAAATGCTATTGCACTTGTTTCGCCATACAATACCTAAAAATACGGATAACACTAACATACATATACAAGTACTAAACAATAGAAAAAATGATAGTATATAAAATAATGATAATAATCAGAGTAATTATAAAGTTCCTCCTTATTTATGTAAGTAATAATAATAAGTACCTCTATTCAATAGTGATACAAAAGTGTTGCCAATGCCAATGATATAATAGTTACGCAGAAAGAATAAACAATGTAAAAGTAAAAACATAGTACAGAAAGTAGTATTAATGAGGATGATAATAAAGCTGTCTATCATGTGAGCAGTACACAACAACATACTTGGGTTCAGGATTTGTTTAGCTAACATGAGCATCGAAAAAGTGATGAACTAGTTGTCTTGGATTCTCAAGAATGAACTGTTTTAATGTATTTTTGAATTGAAGCAGATATATCAATATTTTCAACCGTTCAGGTAATTTATTATATAATTTTGGTGCTAAGTATTGAAAAGAACATTGTGTTGTTGTTTTCATCATATAGGGAACTGGGTGTTGGTTTCAATTTCGTGTATAGAATGGATGAGTAGTGAGAACTGGTGTTTGTGTGAAGTGATATTTTATGGAAAAATATCACTTCACACTTCACTATCGAGTGGTAAGATATAGCATGGCTTGTCATTTATGTTCACTGTTAAGTTATCGAATATGAATAAACCAGTTCTGTTACAGCTGAAAGGGGCGTAGTTTGTTTTTTCTAGTTCAATGTGAGTAATTTACTACTCAAAAATGTTTTTATTTTACCAAAGTCATTTAAAGTTTTTTCTTTGAGTGCCTCCCAGGTATCAGCAGTATAAAGTATTGCTAAATCATCAGCGAAACCAAGAATAAATCTATCATTTTGAAGAGAGTATAGTTCGTTCACGTATATAGTGAAAAGAATGGGTCCTAAGACAGAACCTTGTGGTATTCCGTATTCAATTTTTCTCGTTTCGCTGACAACTTGGTCGAGTTTCACTCGTTGATATCTATTTGATAGGTAATTATCGAAGAGCTTCAGGCTCTGTCCTCTTACGCCTATGTTTTCAAGCGATTTCAAAAGCAAACCGTGATGAACCGTGTCGAATGCTTTGGAAAGGTCTATAAATACGCAAAGACACGGTTTGCTATCACCAAGTGCTGTGGTTATTTCAGACATTAAAGTCATTATTGCGACTTCGGTGGATTTATTCTCTTGAAAGTCCAGAAGTTTATATAGGAAGAACTTCAAAAAATTTCAAAACGAGAATTGTCGAACATAAAACAAATTTTGAACTAAGGAAAACCAATTCCAGCATGTTTTTAAAAAACAACCGACAAGAAGTCATCTACTCGCCATTGTTGAACTTGTTCTCATAAAATGACAATAATAAATATGTTTGAATTACCTACTCTGCTAGAAGTAATATTGCACTGTATTTTAAAAAAATCATGTATCAAATTGAATTTTGTAACTACCTACTTATATAAAGTGTGAAAATTGTAAAAGTATCATCGTGGATAGTTTTGGTAATGAATTCACTGTCAGAGAAAGAGGAACGAAATTTTGCCCAGAGCTTCATTGAACAGCCCATTATATAATGATGATTTATTTCATGGAAAGCATTCATCCAAGATAAACCCAACCACAGAGATTACTTTATGACACAAGCAAAAAGTGGCTGGGATCTGTATAAAAAACAATCGAATGTGAATCCCGTGCTAATTCAATTCAAAACATATATGAATTTTCTACCCACAAACTGAGTCGGTTCAACAACAAAAAACTTTGGGATTAACCCATTCAACTAAAGAGTCAAACTCTGGATGTTATAAATGGGAATTTGTCCTTAGGGGCAATTAAAACGTTACGCACTTGATTGAAAACGGACTTTATGGATTCATCAGCTTTTACGCAAAACCGCAAGAGATCCTCATTTCAGATACTACTCTGCACCAAACATTTATACAAACAAACATAACTACGGATTAGCGATGAACCACTCGTTCTACATGATATTTCTGCAAATCGAATGCATATTTAATTGATTGGGGGCTATTGAACCGTTTCGGAAAATGTTTTCAAACCATATAAAAAAGAAATGTGCACTTTTCTCTTGTGAATTCAAATTGTTTCATCGGTTATTAAAGTATATTTTTGGAAACCAACTATAAGCTCTCGACTATCAACGTTTCCATTGTGATTGTCGAACTCTTGTGTTATCTAAAGCAAATGGAACTTCAAACGTTCAAGCCAGTCTATCTATACCTACACAGTAGGTTTAATGGACTGACGCCTATCAGAAAACAACTACTTCCCTGGCTAATACCACGAAGGGCGTTGGATTATATCCGACAGGCGTCAGTGCAGGAATCTTCACATCAAATTTCCTGCATATGCAATTGGCAATACAACTGAAAGAGTCGACCTTCAATTATGTTGTTTTCTGATAGGCGTCAGTCCATTAAACCTACTGTGTAGGTATATAGAGACTGGCTTGAACGTTTGAAGTTCCATTTGCTTTAGATTTGATTACTGCCAGTCTTCAAGCATATCCCACTGACTAATAAGAAAACTCTTGTGTTATGTTCGAAATTTCAACAACGGCAGACACGGCAACTTCGGCAGACATCATCAGTGGAATAGGCATTGACTGTTTGCCATTCGTTGCTCATACTTCGAAATATAACCTCCTTTCCAGTAGTCAACGCATGATGTCTGCCGCAGAAGCAGGCAAAACTTTCGGTACTAGACGACCTACCGCCCGGATTTTGATGTCTCTAATCGTGATTTCAGCTTTCGGGTGCTTTCGACAAGGTTCACCAGATGACGACACGCAGGCGTTGTTGTGTGAATAACACGAACGTTTTTTGCTACATATGTGGCGAGTACATTGTAAAGGAAAGTAGAAAACCAGTTTGTGATTTTATAAAAAGGGCATATCAAGCCTATTTTGGTATTCATTTAGGAGATCAAGATAAATCCTGGGCTCCACATGTAGTGTGCAAAACTTGCCCTGAAAACTTGGTATAGAGGAAACCAAAAAATAATTTTGACGATTGCTATTTCTGTCTTGTGAATATAAATCGCAATCGACATTTGTGGACATATTCTAACCTGTATTCAGCAATTAGACCAATTCCACATCAGCTTGAGCAGATAGCCATTCCAATATTTAGCAGACTACCTACGTTACCAGAGGATAATGTCGAAACGCTATCTGACGAACTACAGACTGATAGAGTTGAGGAAGACGACAGTGATTTTGAAAGGGATCTAACACGTCCTGAGCGCTTTACTCAGGAAGAGCTAAGCGATCTTATTAGAGATTCCTTCCAAAGGATTCTTTCGATTTGCTTGCCTCCAGACTAAAGAAAAAGAAACTTCTTCACCCAGACAAAAATTACATACTATCGTAATAGAGAAAAAGATCTTTTGCCTTTTTTCTCAGCAAGATGATATGGTTTTTTGTAACAATATTAAAGAACTGTTAGAAAAAATGGGTGTATCGGAGTATACACCAGACCACTGGCGTCTTTTTATCGACAGTTCCAAGCGAAGTGTGTCCTTCTACATAATGGCAACAAATATGGAAGTGTACCAATTGGCCATTCTACAAAACTGAAAGAAAAATATAAAACAATATCAGGCTCAGGACTAACACTGAAGTAGAAGAAAATGGCGTTCTAGAGATGCTTTAGTTCAAGAAGAAGCTAACGTAGTTAACGAAGCATTGGTCGACCGAGAGAAAATAATATTACCTTTATATATCGAACTAGGGCTGATGAAACAATTTGTAAAGGCCCTAGACCAGCATCGTTCTTGTTTTTAATAGTTGTCCAGCAAATTTCCTGCACTCAGTAAAGAAAAACTGAAAGCCGGAATATTTGATGGACCTCAGATACGACAACTTATAAAAGATTCGCATTTTACAGAATCGATGACTGAAATTGAGTGTAATGCATGTGTTCGAGAAGAGCAATGGACTGTATTTGTTTAGGTACAAGTCGCTTCAAGAGGAAGAATTCCACTTACCTTTTTGGTATTGTTGTGGCACACATACACGCGTTTTTTCTGGTTGGTTTCTACCGATCGGATTCTTGAATTGTACTGATCCCTTTTTGCTTGGAATCCTCGCGTTTCGTCGAATTGGCACCAAAATACAGTGGCGTTACGACCTCTTGGAGATTAGGTGGACGCGAGGGTTTTTATTAATAACAGCGGATGAGGTTGCTACTAGTGAGTTGTGTATACAATACGTAACAGCATGGTTTCCACAACTTTTGTGAAAGTTGTGGAAAATTTTCTTGGAAACAATAAATTAGAAAATTACCGGGATTTAGTGAAAGAAATGCTCAACAATTTTAACAAACACGGTAGCCATATAAGTGTTAAAATGCATTACCTCCACAGCCACTTAGACCGTTTCCCAGAAAATCTTGGTGACCTTAGTGAGGAACAACGGGAACGCTTCCACCAAGATATCAAAACGATGAAAGAGAGGTATCAGGGGAGATGGGACACTCACATGATGGCAGATTACTGCTGGAGTCTTCAAAAGGACCGTCCTTTTGAAGCCTCTGCAAGAAAATCATATAAAAGGAATTTTTTAGGTGACGCCGAATAACAGATTTGTGCTGCGATGCTGGTTAGGTTACTTGAAAAGTTAAGTTTTTTTTGGCAGATATTTGTGATGATTTTTGTAAGTATATTGTTGTACAATAAATATCTCACTTTTTATTCGTGTTTCGTTTATTTTATGGGTAGCAGCACTACATATATGTAGGTAGTGCTGCGTTAAATTACCATATATGTTAGAAATGTTATTTGTTGTCGTATTTTCTGAAAACGATCTGATGGAGCAAATCCGGTGGCATTTTTGAATTCAGCAGACCCAAATCACCTAGAAACAGTAAAAAAATCCGGCAGCAAACTGTTTGTTTACCAGTGTTATAATATTTGTCCTATTCGCTAATCTCGTAGAAATTTCAAGGTTCAGTGAAACGAATTCGATTTCATCTGGCTTAGAGTTTACATACCAGAGTTCCAATCATCTGACGTTTTCTTATTCCTGATTTAATAATGACATGTTGAAAACTGTTTTTCAATGTCTTACGACTATCTGCCCTTCTGAAATATTCAACATTTTCCCTGCATGCAAGACTAACCCCTGTGAGATTAGTAGTTGAGTTCTGCTGAAAATCTATCAAACCCCCAACTTGAGAACAACACACTTCTATCTCAACATTGATACTTTCATTTTACGTTTCAGATTCCTTCCATATCTTTCAACCTTGACATAAAAAATCTAGCATCTGTCGAGATTTCCCCGTATATTGCAATAGCGAAGTCAATATCTATCGAAAACTTTCCGAACACTTAGAACCGACACTGCAACCATTCATTTCAAAGAGCCGTAACACTGCCAGAGTCATAGACAAAAACGAACGATCCCAAATCGAATCCTGAATACTGGCAGCCTTTTAATAAAACTTTGCACTCGTACACCATAAATCGTCGAAAGCTAAATAGTTTTCTACCCAACTACTATCGACAATGGTGCTGACCACTTCGGAATTGTATTCAAACTGTTAGGCTAGACAAATCCTCCGTAAACTACTCTTCCAGGAACTGAAAGTGTTTCGTAAGGGATATAACTCTGCCATGCTAATTCAAGGTTACGGAATTTCAACATTTGCGTTACCATCGTGTTTCAGGCGGAAGCAAGAAAGTGGAAAAATTTGGAAAAGAGAGAAAGGTGAACAATGGTAAAAACAAAACAGATAAAGATTTAATGCTCATTACACCGTGAGAAAGAAAATGTAGGTTGGACAAAAGATAGAAGTTCCAATTTTTTTTTCAACTTCTGGAATTGTACGACATGGATACAGCATTTGGTGAGTTCCCCTTGATGAGTCGTAAAGAGCAAACTTCCACGGAAATCACTGGTACCGTATACAATTGAATGGTTTAGATATATACAGAAGCAGTGCCAGAGATTCTCAAAAGAATTAAGGCACACTTGATGCAAATGGTGAATCTTTGCTGACGGAAGCCATACTGGCAACATTAGTTACTCAAATTCAATCCAGATGTTCGACTACGGTGTTAACAACCATCTTCAATTTGTTGCAGTTTATAGACAGCAGTGCAAACGGTCTATCATTTTCAGGAAGACAATTCTTCCTTTTATTTAAATGACAGAGCCCGCTCAATTAGCCCAGAGAACTTAAATCTCAAAGGCTGGATTTTTGCTGCAGGTGTAATGAAATATTTGTTCCAGAATACAGACGTTTTGTCTACTACTACGGATTTTTGAGTCTAGAGTTCCAAATCCAATTCACAATGGAACGAGAAACCCAAAGTCTCTACTCTTCTTTAATGTTCTTGTGAACAGACATGAGGATGGTACATTGGACCGCTGATTGTACAGAAAACCAAAACACACAGACGGGTACCTGAACAAAAACTCTAAACCCCAGCCACAGCCCCCAGGTCTGAATGAAAGTCCCAATTTTCCACTGTCTATTTGGTGATCACTTGATAAAACTTTCAAAATCACTATCACGTGACATACAAAGCAAGAATATATGTCCAATATGGCTGCTGAGAGTGGTCTATAACAAACCTTCGACTTGTATCACCGTAACTGGTGTTTGCAAATCCAGCTTAAGGAACAGTACATATGAATTTCAATACCCTCTCGCGTCTCTATTTTTTTTGTTGCACTATATTTCATTCTCTCCGGTTCACCATTTTCAATGGTGTTGTTTGCCTTCATATTACGATTCTACATCTGTTTTAAGAAATCTGTTTAGAATCTGCGATTCTACATAATAAGTGGATTACTTTAGTTTTTTTTTAGTTCGTTCACTGTAATCAATAAAAAACTTCTTCTATACCAAATATCCCTCATAGGCAACTGTCGTTCCTTCATAGGGAAATTTATTATATATTATAGTGTGTCTACAGGGAATTGTTACCGGACGATAATTCTCAAGAAGTTAATGACAATTTTTTTTATGAATAGGCGTAATTTTCCCAATCTTCAACAGATCTGGAAAGACCCCTGTTGAGGAGGATAGATTAACAAGGAATGTCAGGGGCTTCAATAACACTGGAAAACTTTTCTTCACCAAATACATTGGCACTTCGTCGAACCCTGATGAGGTTTTGTTTTTCAGTTTGACTCGCAACAATTCGAATATTTCATTCTCTTCATAGTTTTCCAGACATAATGAGTCACATGGAGAATCGATGTTTTTCAAAAATGTATTGTGATTCGTATGGTTAGATCCACAATCCTGAATAAAAGATTTGGGAACGTCAATGAAATATTCGTTGAATAAATCGGCTATTAGTGCTGGATCTTTATAAAGCTTATCATTATATAAGATTGAAAGATCAGCTTTCCTATCAATTTTTTTGTTTGATAGTTCGGATATGGTTTGCCATATAGACTTCGCTGGATTATTTGACTCAATAATCCTTTTTTGATAGTATTCTTTTTTAACCGATGAAACAAATTTCTTATGTATTTTCTTTTTTATACTAAGAGCTCAGAAGGTTCAGGATGAGTCTTTTTTAGTATGAAAAGATCTTTCAAGTGTTGACTAGAAATGCGAATTTCAGAGGAGACCCATGTTTTGGATACTCCAACAACAATACTCTGAGCTTAATGAAGCATCAACAGTTGCTGAAGTGTGTACATTTTTTTGGTTCGAAACAGTGTTACAAGCTTTTCGGAAGCAGATTTTGCAATTTCAGCGACATGATTGTGCCAAAACATATTTCTGTCCACTTTGATCCCAACAAACGAAGCAGAAAACGGAATTGTTTGTCCTGCTGCCGGTGAAGATGTGCATCCACAGCCGATGTCCTAGAATCCAAATGGAATGACGAGACAAGTGTGCTGTCGTCAGCAAAGCAATATATTGGATTCTTGTTTTTTTTCAATGAGTCGTTGATATGCCATAAAAAAAGATTGGAGACAACATGAAACCCTGGGGAACACCAGCGTTGATGGTGAAAGAGATATCGACGGCCACATGCAGAAATGATTCGACAAGACATAGCATCAAAGTTTGGACAGCAAACCCTAATACCACACACTATGCTATCAACATAGCGATTTAGCGATCGAGAATGAAATTCAGGATAGCAGACCGTGGCCGAGCTGAACCTAAAGTAACAAACGTTTCGTCTACTACTGCGACAACATGGAAAAACTATTGAATGGCGAAACACGTGTTGAAGTTGCGTTTTGTGAATTGTTTAGTGAAAATCTCATACTGAACTGTTAGGTACTTAAATACTTTGAAACTTTGGAAATTTTGCACCCATTGTTGAGAGAAACATGCACTGTAGGCAAACAGGTTTTAGACCTTAGCTGTTTCACAGAGTGAGAGCATGAGACATACGTTGACTCTGTCTATCACCGATTCCTTCATTTCAGGTAATGACCAGTTTTGCGATAGAACGATATTCTATCGAAATCGACTCATTTCCGGATTTCAGAGACAAATACCTGTACGTGAGTTCTTTTTGTTTGAAAAAATAATGAATTTCCGTCAGATAATTGATGAGTTATCAGAAAGCACATTTCCAACCATCAGCTTGATTACACAATTGAGTATGATGTCCACCCACATTACTCATTCACATGCTTGCTTTCAATATAAAATGTAGTGGGTTCTTTTAGCATTTTGCCTCTCCTTTCTTATCCTCTTACTCTGAAGTAGGACGTATTCACAAGTAATGGAAACTCTTTATGTATACTTCGAAATTGAGCATGTCCAAAGAGCTATTACTCAAGAAGAATTCACTTTACGGAAATCGGAAGTATATTAGACTTTCTCTTTCAAGTTCGATGGGAGACATAATGTATACTGCAGTAGAATTCTATCTTCGAGGTAAAACGAATCTCCCCTCGCTATATCAAATTCGCGGTCGATTACAAGCCAACCAATTTCATGCACTAATATTTTTAGGTATAGGGATACTCAGAAAAATGAAACAAAAGTGAGTGAAGACGTTTCAGTCCACTGTGAGTATGGCGAGGATTAACTTTTTCACCAATATAAGTAGCCTGTACTCAGTGAGGACGAAAAAATTAATATTTTCAACCATAACACCAGGAGATTCGTTGAGGAATACCAAGAGTCCTGAAACATCTGCGTATTGCATACCATCATAGCCTGATCCCTGAACTTCCTGCGGAAAGTTTCTAAAGGTTATGAGTCTAAGGTTTGATTGTATGACCATTGGAAGTCTATGTCATTGACCGAAAGCATGTTGAATAACTTTTTTCGAGATCAATTGCCCTAACACCAAACTGATATTTTTGCACTCGACGCGCGTTTCGCCAACAAAGTTAGCATCCTCAGGAGAAGAAAATTGATACCTAGTCTAGTCTGGTTAGCCCTTATATACTAAAATTTGTGATTTGTGGCTAAACGGGATGGGTCCCTTACCGCCATTCGTGCTGTTTTTACATTTTGCTATTTTTAGACTCTCATATGCATCGAGTAGCCTGGAGTCACGCACATGCTTAATCAGTTTCAGATTGTTTTCACCAATTATGTGGTCCTTGTCTAGAGCATGTTGGGCGACACTGGATTTTTCTATCCTTCCGTATTTCATGTGTGCACAGATACATTCCCAATGACTCGAATCATTGTCCACAACACAAAATGGCGGCACTGCAATTTCTGGTACACAGGTTAATAACTTTTCCTTTAAAGAAAGATACGCACGACAATGAAAAGAGAGTGATTCGGTATGAACGGTTTTAACCCAGATATAGTTGGCAAGATAATTAGAAGTTTAGGGAAGCACTTCGTAAATTTTCAACGTTTCAAAAAGAGGAGAGTAATAACAAGTTTATAGTAATCCCATATGAACCCCAATACACGAGAGGGCTTCAACAGATATTCGATAAAGTAAATATGAAAGTTGCATATAAAACTTTTGATAAATTGCAACAGCTTGTTGGTAATCCAAAAGATAGACTAGAAAACACAGAAAGGTCGGGGATTTACGAAATCAAGTGTCAAGATTGCAACAGCAAATCCAGGTGTTGCTGGATTCAACTGACCCTGAAGCACAAGCCTAACTGAGTAAGGTCAGGCATCTCCCCTTACCAAGACGCCATCTATGGGATTAACAGAGAACCCAATCTTTTTGAAGTCAATCGATTGCCAGAAGACCATCTAAAACGATATCAGAACGACGATATCAATTCGTTAAAAATTTGTGTAACTTTCTAGGTGATAGCTTTATTCCTTATTTGGAATAACGTTAAAATTAAAAAAAGAAATAAACAAATAACTTGACGTATCTCGCTGCAGATGAGTAGATATTTTTTCACAAATTAATGTTTACTACACATCACTATAGAATAATAATTTTGGTCCAAAACAACATCAATTGAGATGTAGTATTTCTGTATTTTATCAGAGTTTGCCCCTTTCACTTAATAATATCCGATCAACCAGTAATTACATTTATTTTAGGAATAAATTGTTTATCATGTATGTATTTCGTTCTCAAGTACATAGTTATTTGTTTATTTCTGAAGAAATATTATCAAGTTTTATTTATCTTCTGTTGCAATAATAATTTGTTTGTGATTCGTGTTATTGAAAATATAATAACAATATATGCTATATGAGAGACAAAAATTGGCCAAATCAATAAAAATAGTGGATATTAATGTATATATACTACTTTGCCAAGCTTTCGCTTCTAATGGGAAGCTTCTTCAGAGTCTATAATTCATTGAGTTGTGGATTTCTTCGCCATTGAAAAACATTACAAATTATACTTGAAACAAAAACAATGAATTGAACGTATGAACTGGTGAAAGAAAGTTAAATATGTATAGGATGTTTTTGGTTTGACAAATGTCATACCTTCACATAAATATCATTTTTCAATGGGTATGATGATTTGATAATCTTTGACTCTAAAGGGAGAGTTATCGATACATGCATTAGCATAACACTCTATAGAAACAGTATGTAAACCACATTACAGAACATTTTGAAAAAGTTAAAAAATTAATTAAAAAATTCGTTTCAGACGAACGACATAAAATTAATTTGTTACTAAGAGCCTGACGTCCTAGTAATATGGTATGTTGTTCTTTTTTTGTATTGGCAAATCCTGTTGTTTGCAATGGTTTGTATTGATTATTTGTCAACATATTTGTTTTCAACCTTTATTTTCATGATTATTTTTTCAATAGAAGAATGTGAATTTTCACGGCCAAAGATAACCGTGTAAAAGCTATTTTTTGTGATTTTCAACCTTGGTCTGTAGGTTTTAATGATTGACGTTTCGACTACTGCGGTAGACGTCATCAAAGGCGATGGGATAACAATCGAAGTGCTCGAATTATTCTCAACCTAACCTAACCTTGTTTGTGTACAATTGACGACAGGTAGCCAGATTTCATCAATTTTTTTCATGGATAAAATACAAGCACTACAGGAAAATTCTTAAGGCGCTCTCAGAGCGGTGCCTGTGCGATTAACATTGGATTTGAACCGCTGGAGATTAAATTCATTTGGAAAAACGTTCTCAGGAAGTTCAGTCCACATTAACGCAGTTCTCCAAATGAAAGAGTTCCCAAACAGTGAAGTTCGAGCTGTACTGAGTTGAACCTCAAAACGATGAGCAGCTACAGTCCGTCGCGTATTTCTGATATGTACCGCTCTTGGTGGAATCAAATGTGCCAAGTCACTTGAACACTTCCCATGAAAGCATCTATAGAAGAGAGACAACTCTTCAACCTTTCTTCGATGTTCCAAAGTAACGGGATTGCAAGTCTGCAATGTTCACTGCTTCTTCAATTCTATTGAAATTATCCTTGTGTTTCTGAAATTCTATTGCCTCTTGGTATATTCTTGGATAGTAATTTCGTGTATCTTCGAATGAGATGATTATTTGGTCTTTTGAGTCCAAGTAATACAGGAACGTCACTTTCATAGCATTAGTCAAAGAAAATATTCCTAACATGAAAGAAATACTCACGTATATCGTAAACAACTCTTTGAAATTTGGCATATTCCCAGAACAACTGAAGGTGTCTTTAGTTACACCTATATATAAAAACGGTGATATAGAACTCATGGAAAATTATAGGCCAATAAGTCAACCTCCTAGTTTCTCAAAATTGTTTGAATTAGCATTTTCTGAACAACTGATAGATTTCTTTAATGAATGTAACATTTTCAGTAAGAATCAACATGGTTACATCCAAGGTAGATCTACAATGTCAGCATCTTCCCATTCACTCAACATGTATTGAATTTCATTGAAAAAAAATGTTCATCTTTAGGAATGTTTGGACAGATCTCTTCTGATGTATAAATTAGAGAAGTTTGGAATTAGAGGAAACGCTTTGAAATGGGCTAGTTCATACCTGAATGGTCGAAATCAGAGAGTTTCCATTAAAAGTGAGGGAATGATTTATAAATCACAGATACTTCAATCACATATTGGAATACCGCAAGGTAACATTCCCGGACCGATTCTATTTATAATCTTTACCAATGACTTATGCTCAATGAATACCAGAAATGATCAGTTCATAACAAGCTATGCTGATGATACAAATATATGCTCACACCACTGCTTTTGTAAACACAGCATTATCTATAGTCAAAGTAAAATCTGCCACACAGAAACGTTACAAGTTACAAAAGATACTGAAACTCCACGCTTTCGGTATTGTATCATTAAACGTAGATACCTTCCATCAGTTACACAAAACCACATTTCGTTAAATATAATATATCAAAGTGATACATACTAAAGCAATTTCAACATTTAACACAATTTATCCACGCGTACAAGAAATTTCAACAAACGTAGTGGTACAAAGTTCCTTTGAATCCGAATTCAGTTCCATCATGTGAAATATGACACCCTAGACTTCTCAAGAGGCAACTTCCAATCCGTTCATTTGTTATTCAATATTCATATATAAAATGTGGGAAACTACCGAAGGAAGGGAGAAGGTCATCAAGTTCAAACTAAACTCTTCACAAAGATGTGTAGATCAAACATAGAACTTACTACATAACCAAATTGATTGGAAGAAAGAACTACCTCCGTATATTATAGGAAACTCCATAGGAACGGTAAGCAAAATAATATATGAAAAAGTGATATAAAATTTCACACACGTGGAACACTATCATCCTCAACGGTGTGCTTCGAAGTTTCGGAACGAGACACTTGCCTTATCATTTCGTCAGCACTGTCTCAGATAACATTATAAGACGAACTACTCATGTTACCGGAAAAAACAAAACTACATGAACAATGAGGAATAAAACTTTCTATGTTGTTATACCACTTGTATTTAATAATAAGAATACTTCAATTGCAAAACGATCATCACAGGACACAGCAAACGTCAGGGTCAAACAAGTAATGTTCAATTCA
>NW_019289606.1:189410-219089 GCF_000500325.1 Leptinotarsa decemlineata | reverse complement strand
TGAGGGGGTGGCTTTTCCAGTAAGTTTAAATAAGCCATAATGCTTGCCCCTTCCAACATAAATTGACGTGTTTTTGGATTTTTCCTAAATACCAGTATTACAAAAGTTATTAAAGGTGGATACTTTTATCTGAAAAGCACTGTATAAATATTGAGATACAGTACAGATCCTAAAATATAAATACAGTATTGGAATACAAAGACAAAGATTCAAAAATACAGCTGAATTTGGAAGTCTGAAAGAGTATCTGAAACTAAGTTCAACATATATACATGTTTATTACATCTAACATTTGAAAGAATAATAGCATTTCTGTTTCAAGTAGCTTATGACGAAACTTCTGAACTTCTTCAGGCCTGCAATATTTTTCAGTACTTGTGGTAGTGAAGTATATGCTTTAATTGCTTGGTAGTGTGGACCTTCCTCATAATAAGTTGATTTATGTTGAGGGACAGATAGCACATTTCGATGTCTAGTGTCGAGTTTCATATTTGCAGAATATTGATAAACTTTTGTAGGAAATAGGTGTAGGAAACAGGAGATTTCTTTACTGAGTTATCAAGGCCCAGAAAACACAATGAAGGCACTGTCAAGATCAGAAAAGTATGTCCCATCCAATCCTAATATGCGTCTTAAATTTTCTTTTGTGTTACGAATATTCTTTGTGAGCTTGATGAAGAGCCCCAAAATATGATCCCATAGAAAATAATTGACTGAACATGAGCATAGTAATATGTTCGCAAACAAGTGACAGATAGATATCGAATAACTCTACAGATGGAATTCAGACTACTATTCAAGATGTTTATATGGAATTGTATATGATCTGATATTGGAATCGATTTGCAGTTGAGTTACACATATGGGGATTCCTCAAAGTTGTTTCCTTCACTGGAAGATATTAGGCCCGTTCTTCCAACATCTAACCTAAACGTATTTTTTTCACACCACATGCCCATGCTTTGTGCGACAGTTGAAGCTTCGTTTGAGAGCTCTTACATATTATTTCCTTTAACAACAACCGATGTGTCATCAGCAAACTGATATATACTAACCAGTTTCAATGCTTGAGACATTATTCACATATAACAAGAAGAGTAGGGGTCCAAGAATTGACCCTTGGGGTACTCCTTGCAAGATACTAGCTTTGTTGGACAGATATTCGTCCTGTTCATCCATGATAGCAACACCTTCTGAACGATTTGATGGGTAAGACTCAATGAGCCTATGACTTACACCACTAATACCGTAATATTCATCTTTGTTCAAAATTGTTTTATGATGAACCGTATCAAAAGCTTTAGAGAGGTCAAAGTATAATATTTCCAAAGAGTATTCCCTGCCCACACTTTCATTGTGTTGTTTGAATGGGATACAATATCATGAAGTGTAAAAGTTATCAGCGAACACACGTCGTAGTCTATGATTGTTTACTTTCACTTCCTGGTTCAGATCCAAGTCACGACGCAAAATTCGCCAAGTTGTGGTCTGCGAAAGGCCTTGTGCCTCGGATTATCCTGCATACTCTCACAGACAGCTGCGATGTTTTTGGCGAATCTTGCATTCCGTCGACGTATGTGTGATAGTCGATCGTTTACCGAACCAGTGGACTATTATTTATTAACTAATCTATTTATTCTCTCGGTAGAAAAGCGAAGCGCGCGTGCGTTGCCCAAACAAAACACCCATTTTGAAAAAACAATTTGATTATTTGCACGTGTTGTTGAATGCTATATCCATCCATAGTGATTTGGCAAAACAGACTGAATAAATGGCAACTAATTTGATAGATGTAACTTAAACAAGATGGCCGTTATCAATTGTCAAAGTTCGGAAGTCCCTCTCCATAGTTACACCTGTAGTGTCCTGTATCACTATTGAAAACCGAGCGCATTGGCCTCAATATCAAGCTTCTGACACACCCATGTTACATTTTCATAGAGAAATGTGCGGACTGTTGCAAACATGCTTCAAAAACCTCATGCATATCTATTTAGTATCCGTATTATTTCATGTGGGGAAAAGATAAAGAGTAATTCTCAGATCAGCATCAAAATGAGTTAAAATAATCCCAATTCTCGAAAATCAGATCGCAAAATCTAAATTCTTAAAGCGTCCACAACAATGGTGTAGCCAGAGGCACAACAAAACATTTTCTGGATGTGCTCTAATACGCTACACACGAGTTTCAGAAATGATTTTCCCGACGGACTGTTCTGTGAGAAAAGCTGCCGACCGTTTCCATAATATTGAATAATCCTTCTAGCACCTGGAACTTGTTTAATCCAGCAAAAACACGACCTGTGTTTAGTGGCCGAGATTCAAAGAAAACAAAGCTCTCAAAGTCAACAGAACCCCCAACATCGTTTTGGTGAGATTGTAAAAGTTATTCGTAATAGTATTGCAATTAACGTTGACATTTCTATTAATGGTTGACTTCTAATGGTTTCCATTTTGAAAAAGGTGATAGACATTATTCTGTTTTGTAGAATCAATCAATTTAAATTTTTCTTCCACTCGTCTCACTAATTGTTTTCGATTTCTGACGTGGAGGTATCAAACAATCACTATTGTTATCAACATCAATTTTAAAATCTTCATTTCATATTGAGAAACATATGTTCATTTTTCAACGAAAGTCATTTTTGTGGAGGAAAATCAGTTTTTTATTGACCTTTTTTGGGTATTTGTTACCTTCCACAATCTTAACGTTTCGGAGGCTAGTAAAATTTCTCCATACTGCGCGAAAATATCGAATTTTCTCACCATTTGGAGATTCTGGCTGAGAATTGTACCGTAGTGAACGAATTTTTTGTATTGTATGAAATTAACATCTCCCATATTGGAAGCAATTTCGAAAAAGTTCACCTTGAAGTGGCGTCTCCTTCAAAACACTGAAATGAATGTACGAAAAGGATAACTTTCTCATATTTGAAAATTGTTTCAATGAAAATATTTCTTGATCAACCATTTTCAGTTTCAAATGATTTGAGATTGGGGTAGAGCGATGGGAATTTTTATTTCATCAATATTCATCCTGTAGAATCTAGGAGCTGTATTATTCAGATGCCCTGAATACAAACATGTTATTTTAGGTTCAGCAACAACAACTAGAAGCTCAGATGAGATAATATCGTCGCTACTAAGAATATAACTCCAACTAAAAGGTAACAGTCGTTCAACCCTTTTACCTGTGTTACTGAAGAGGATTGCAATTGGTAGAAGCCTCTGTAGCGGTTGTTGCCACATCATTTGGTTGTATTCGAAAAAAGTTTTCGCACAAAACTGACTCACATTACAATCAACACAATTTTTTTCAATCAGAGACAAATATCCCCCAAATCACAAAATTTTTACCACACCTTCAAAACATCAACACCATTCTTTTATTTATCGGAAGATATAACACAGTTTCGTGACACAGTTAATTGAAGTGAGTGATACCAATCACGGGGTCATTGATAATGAATATTTTATGTGATGACTGAATTCAGGAGAAAATCGCGTGTACTGAACACGAGTCGAAAATGTTATGCGACGCCTAGGAAGTGTGCGTCGATCGAGAATCCTCGTGATACTAGCGGCGTCGAGATGCCAGTGATGCCTCTCCGAATTGCACATACCAGCGGTCGCCCCCTCTAGCGGCACCGTGTCTAACTACGACATTTCTGTTTTGTATCGACCTCTGGTGTGAATTCAAATGGTAACCTCTCATTCTTTCTGCGGACTTTATTGTCCGTGCTAGTGCTAGTAATGTATTGAAAGATTCACTTATTTATGAAATTATAAAAATTTTAGAGTACTTCTTCAGTAAAGAAATTGACATGGATCAAAGGTAATTCGAGTTATGCCGGAAATGAAAAAGTAGATGTGGCAGCGAAAGAAGCCACCTCTCTAGAATTGATAACTGATATCAGTTCCCCGCAAGATATAATCTCAGACGTTAGATATGAAATACGACTAAATTGGGGAAGACTCTGGAAAGAATTCTCTTCTGAATCAAAAAATCATTATTCATTTATAAACCCCACTATCCCTAAAAGTATCCCTCACATATTCAACTTCAAATTTTCAAGATTTTACGCCACTACCATCACACGAATAAAAATGAACCATGGTAAGTTCCCTGCACATCTAGCAAAAATAGGCATTGATGTGAATCCATTATGCTCTTATGACAATTTTTCTCTAGCGGATATGAATCACATCCTATTCACATGTCCCAACTTCAAACTGTACCGGACGGATTTCTTAAATAATTTGTTTTCCTCGAATGTTTCGTTTCCAACTAATATAACGATGCTATATAACAGCTACACTAAATGAAAAAATAAACGACATAATTCTGAAATTCATAATTAAATCTAAAATATGTATATAAAAAGTAGTAACTCGATCGGTTTGATGCCAAGGGGGGGGGGAATTAATAAAAAAAATTATTGAAAGGTATTGTTCATCATTATTCATGTTACGTGAAGAGTTTCAATATGAAGGCCGCAAACTTCTGAAATAAATCGTATAATCGTATTTTCGACTTCTTCTTATTGTTTTATTCAAATAAACACATGTTTTTGCAGTTTTGAAAATCAGAGACAAGGTGCAACTTTGGTGTTTTTTTGTCTTTCTCTCCTGGGCTTTTCCATTGGGACGATTAGACTTTGCTTTCGATGTCATAACTATACAGGGTGTAACATGAGTACGTTAAAATATTCAAGTGACGTATTCCTGAGACAATTTTAAGAAAAAAAGTCTATATGAACTTGTGTTCGAAAATGCTTTGTTTCGGAGATACGAGGTGTTGAAATTGAATTTTTTTGTTCGCTTTTTGAAAATAACTCCTGCAAAAAATATGTTATTTTCACGAAATTCGGTACCCGGGGTTTTTTGACGTGTGAAATCATAATTTCGAATTGATTTTCATGTAACATCTAGAGGGCGCTGCGTACGCATTATTTATTTCAAATTGCCCTAACTTTTTTGACAGTAAACTTTTGGTACTTTTCGAGAAAAAACCCAATTTCCACACCTTTTTCAAGTAAAAAAGGTACACTTCCTCAACAACGCTGGAGGTGATCGTTTTCGAGATATTTACAATTTTCTATATCGATGCATATTACTTTTCTTGCTATCACACTAAAAAGAGCAGGAGCTCCATCGTGCATAAACCAAGAGTGATTTCGGAGACCAATGGGAACATCTTCCATAAGTTGGGGAAGCTCGTGTTTCAAAAAATGTAGGTAAGCATCTCCATTCAAACGTAAGGGGAGAAAATAGGGCCCAATTAAATAATCCCCAATTATGCCTACCCAAACATTAAAAGAGAATCTGTCTTAGAAATGAGTTTGCGTTATCGCATGTGGGTTATCTTCCGCCCAGATGTGGTTGTTATGGAAGTTCATGATACCATTTCTTAAAAAAATTTGCCTCATCTGTGAAGAGGATTTTCGATAAAATTTGCGGATGTTGTTCGACTTTTCTTTGAAGCCATTAAGCAAATTCGATACGTGGTTGGAAATCACGTAGCGTAAGTGCCTGGACAAGCTGAATATGATAAGGACATAATTGCCGTTCTTTTGAAATTCTGAAAACTGAGATGTGACTCACATTTTAAGTTTGACTAATTTTTCTTGTACTCGTCTCTGGATGTTCACTAATTTCTTCGAGAACCGCCTCCTCCAACTCTACAGTTCTTGTAGTCATTGGCCGTCCTGCTGCAAAATTTGTTTCAAAGCTTCCAGATTCGCATATGTCGCTGCACAAGAAGTCACGCGTTGGGGATATAGTCGAAGTAACCGATATAGTAATCTTAAAGGTGTCGGCGAAGTCAAAGGCCAAAAAAACCAATACAAAGAAATTATGCCGCAACGAATTAGTCTACATGGACTGAAGAATTGGCGGTTCGTATTGGATAATTTTTACTAACCGAGTTTTATGATTGGCTGAAGAGTCATAAAATTAAATTTGAAGTCATGTTACGGTGATCAGAAGAATGTAGCGATGAGTACCGCCGTTGTGTCGTCAATGTTCAGTTCAGAAACTGAGTGTTGAAATTCGATATTGGTGAAGTTATAATTACTTGAAATTTTTGTTATTTGTTTAAAATGTGGCGTCCTTGGACAAGTACTAATAGTAATAATGAGTGTGATAACAACGTAGACTTTTTCCTGTGTTGTGATTCCAATAGCGCTGGTGAACAATGCGAAAAAGAGATACCAGTGAATAAGATTCGGATGCATTTGAATATTGAAACACAGAGAGTATGTTTCAAGAATAAGAATCTACATGTCAAGTTTGGTTCATAGCTTGCTGCGAAACGATAAGAAACACTCCGGGCATTTTTCAACGGGTGCGGAATTCTTTGATGAGGAGAAGCAGAAGCTTGTATTACTGTTGGGGGTCGTCACTTTGAACAGTTGTTGTAATAGTTATTTCGTTCAATTCTCATATGTTTATTTTCCTAATAAATAACATAGTACTTCTCCGAATTGTTTTTTTTACAAACTCCGAAATGTATCACTTTCTAATTGAATAATTAAACGTGACAAATTTTTTAAATTTGGATTGAATAAGCAGTTCGATAATGCTCAGTTTAGAAGAAGTCTGTACGGGTATACTGCGTATAAAGTTTGATGAAAATAACTAAAATTGCAAAAAACTTATAATAATGACAGCATACACAGCGCCCTCTAGATGTAACATGGAAATTAATAAGAAATTATGATTTCACACGTCAAAAAAACCCCAGGTACCGAATTTCGTCCAAATAACTCATTTTTGCAAGAGTTATTTTCAAAAACGAACAAAGAATTCAATTCCAACACCCCGTATCTCCGAAACGAAGCATTTTCGTACACAAGTTCATGTAGACTTTTTTCTTAAAATTGTCTCAGGAATATGTCACTTGAATATTTCAACGTACTTATGTTACACCCTGTATACCCATGATTCGTTACCAGCAACAGCAACAATTTCTGAAAGATGGTCATGTGACGGTTTCTGTTGATCAAAATTCAACAATTTTGGAAAGAACTTCACTTCGCATGAGCCAACCGATATGCCAACATCCTCAGCAACTTCTCTAATATCGATTCGACGATTCTCCGTAACATGTTTTTACTTTCTCATCATCAACATTTTCATCGGTTGTTGATGTGCAGGGGCGTCCAGAACGAGCATCGTCATTTACATCTTCTCGACCTTCTGTGAAAAGCTTGTACCACTCGTAAACATTTTTTGGACTCAGGGTACAATCACCGTATACTTCTGTCAACATTTCAAGTGTTTTGGATGCAAATTCTTTGATCCACTTCATTTGATAGCAAAAAATTGTCGAACACACGAAACACTTCTAACTTTTATGTCTCTCACCAACAAACTAAACAGCTGAAAGTGTGAACATATATTCGAAGTGACTGTACAAACATAAAAAAATTTAAAAACGCTATTCGAATGTATGTAGCCCACGAAATTTGAACATTTACCGTATTCTTTTAACAGTCCAAGTATACACAAAAATGGATTTATAAACTGAAATCAAATAAAAGTCACTGTCACAGTTGAACTTTTTTGTGGTTCTCAAAGATCTCTCCAGAGTAAGTGATGTGAGACTTAATTCTGATTTATCTCAGGCATATAGTCTGCCAATAAGTAGTACTTAGATAAACCTTCTGTAAAAAATCAATATTTCATTCTGTTTGGGGTAAAGTGTGAGTTACCTGTTCTTTATGGATTCTTTGGGGCGAGAAAATAGTTATTAATATTTGTTCTGAGAATAACAACACGTCCATAATACAAATCATGAAATTATAAAACAATAAAAATTAATTGGCGCTCCGGGGCGACTTCATTGATTCCAGTGGCGCATTTGCTTTTTCAGCTGCAGGAAAACCCGGAAAAACCTGCAGCACCACATCATCTGAAGATCTTGATCTGTCAATGTCCTCTCTTTTATAGACTAGGATGTTGGGTGTCTCCAGAGGCTCCAATAAATTCAATACGTCGCCAGAACACTTCGTGACACGACTATCGTCAAACTTAAACCTGTCCGTTTCGTCTTTGACCAATGCGTAATAATGACCAGATTCAACGACAGAACCACAGTGAACAATAACTGCATGAAGATTATAATAGTGGTCTGCTAGATTGAAGTGTAGAGTAGTGAGGGTGAGTGTAAGCCCACAGTACTTAGGCCACATGTGACCCACTGTACATCCTCCCGAGAAGTTGTCACTCTAGGTCATCGTCCATCCTGTCCCTTCCAGGAAGGTGGACAGGTCACTGGGAGACATCTCCTTCATATCGGCAGGTGAAGGCCAAGACTCGCCGAACACACTCTTTTATTGACGATAACTCCGGGCACTCGCACAGTACATGCCTGACAGTCTCATCTTCCTGTTCACACATCCTGCATAGAGGTGTGTCCACCAGCCCCATATTATGGAGGTGTTTCCTTAGTTGACAGTGACCAGTCAGAAATCCTACTGTTAGACGTAGATTTTTCTTGGTCATCGCCAGATATTTCTTCGGTGCCATCTTCCCAGGGTCACCCAAGGTGATCCTGGCAAGATTACATCCTTTGGTTTCATCCCATCTCTTTAAGGATTGAGCATGGGTATAACATTTGACTAGTTCCGCAATTGTCGAAGTCATCAGGCCGTAGGTGCCACTGGGTCCTAAAATTCTTAGTCCAGCCGCTTCCTTGGCTAAAGAGTCGGCAATGCAATTACCATTACTCCTGTCGTGGCCTTTAACCCACCTCAGGATAATGTTATTATCTACCGAGGCTTTGGCTAAATCTTGGTGACACTCTAGTACTAGCCCTGAGGTTATACGTTGTCTGTTCAAGGCTGATAGGGCTTGTCTGCTGTCAGTGCAGATTGTTATGTTTCTGCCAGAAATTCCTTTCTTGGTTAATTCTTTTCGAACCTTGGTGAGAGTTTGGTGATTCCGTCAGAGGTTGAGTCATGTTTGAAGATCATCAGTGTTACTATTAGATTGACTGGTGCCTCAGCTATACTTGTTTTCTCATAACAGTCAGTTAGTTTGGCGAATGTTTGGCAATACACTCGATCATCACCTGTTGAAAAATCCATTTTCAGATAATTTAATAATAAGCTTTACACGGACTGGGGTAAATTTTCGTTTTGAGGACACCCGGCGATTTTGAGAAAATTTTTGAGTGTACTTACGTATTTTGATGCTTAGATTACGAATCCAAGAGGAAGAAGCGGCGCTCTTCCTTGTTTACAAAGTTACGGCCCTTCAAAGTTCAGAAAAGGGCAACTTTTCAGCCTTCTTTTTTGTGAAAAAGAAGGCTGAAAAGTTTCCCTTTTCTGAACTTTGAAGAGCCGTAACTTTGTAAATAAGGGAGAGCGCCGCTTTTTTCTTTCAGATTTGTAATCTACGCATCAAAATACGTAAGTTCACTCAAAAATTTTTTCAAAATCATCGGATGCCCTCAAAACGAAAATTTACCTTAATTCCCGATCCTTTCAAGAACGCCTACTGGATCAACTCAATTAATGTCTTCCAATGAATATAGTTCTAATTCAATCCAAGATTTTCCTATAAACACTGTTTTTTCAACTTCGGTAGCCTAAGACTATTAGCAAAAAACAACGTCGGAAAATAAAAATCTAGTTCAATATCAACATGTTATACATCACATTAAAGCCATCGGAAAGTTGATGTTTGAGATAACGAATTTGAAAAAAAATTCAGTTTTCCACATTTTTCACCTTTGACAACTAAATGCTCTGAAAATCTGAAATTTTCAATATTTTTTGTGTGTACTCTAAATAAATTAATGTTTAAAAAAATCTGTTCAAAATATGTTTCCGTTGATCAAATGTCGTCCTACCATGAACGAAACCCTCAGAGGCGAAACCTGTACGATCTCACGATTAACGGGGTGTTACATTCCAACGTGCGATTCCTAGCTTGATATTTCACTACATATTGTTTCAATTTGGAATACAATATTTCATTAAAACTATAGAAGTATGAGCAAATTCGTACCACATACATATTATATTAAACTGGACCTTGTAATACATAATTTTCAAGTACAAAAAACAATTTTCAGGCTTTTCAAAGGTGTCATGTACATGTCTCAATATTTTAAATTTTTTCTTATTTCTATGCAGATATATTATGTCATGTAATACGGTCCAAAACAATCACATTAATACAAGTTTCTCAGTTTTATGTATTTCTGCTTCGAAAGCTCAAAAATGAGTATTTGGGTTGGGTTAAACGGAGTGGGGTCGATAGTTTTATATTCTCCAGTATGTGGATGAAATATGCATTTTACAGTGTAAGTTTTCGTGTTCAAAATTAAAATTTTCCTTCATATCCTTTCTCTAGACCACTTTGTCATCCACGCCGTGGATAATTAAAGCTTTGATAACATTTTAAATAAAGAAATGTAATTTAAAGCAAAATTTATATCTGAACTTTCATTATTTTTTGATACAGATACCCTACTTTCTGTTACTTAATAACTTTATATCTGCATACCTCCATGAGAAAAAAACGAATGCAGCTATATATTTTCAGTGTTATGAGAAACGAAGATTCAAAAGTAATTGGGTTTCTCAAAGGTTTCTAGTGAAATAAATCGTAATATATTTATTCGGTAAGGCAAGAAAAATAAAAGATCATTTTTCAATCACAAATTCCATTTCATTTTTTGTGTTTTCAAAGAAGTTGAGTAGCAAAAAACGAATTGAGTTGGATTGACAAACCACATTGCAAATTAAACTTTAATGAAGAACTCTTATCGAAATCTATTGTTAGTTTGAACCATGACGAACAAAATGAAGTGATATCTTCTTCCTAACTATCAAAATGTTTCGAAAGTATAGCTCATAACGGATCACTCAGATCAGTAAAAATTTTTGCAGCATGCCTTCTAATTTTTGTTCCCTCCTAAGTCGAAATGAATATACCTTTCATACATTTTCATATTTTCAAGATTGTGTATGGTGAAAATACACAAAGAAAGTCAATGAAAACTGATTTTCCTCAACAAAAAATTACTTTCGTTCAATGAGCGATTAATAGATTTGTGGAAAGATATATAAGCAGAACAATTAGATATGGTTCCAAAAGCAGAGTTATAAAAAATAAAACTTTTATTAACCTCAAATGAATATACAGTTTAGTCAATGTATCGAAAACGCATTTCTTATACTGTTTCCAATAGATTCATTTTGAGCGAGAGGTTTCAAGCTATAAATTTCTTTGAAAAAGTTGAAGGGTTATAGGTGGAGGAATAAATTTATAGGTTTTCTAGAGGGGATGGAAGTTTTTCTGTTCAGTGATCTACATCGCTTTAACCCAATCAGTTTCTGGTTTCTACGTACTTCAGACTCAATCACCTGGTTGAGTGAATACGTTGTCCTCTAGCATATACGCGGCTTCTCTGATTTTTTCTCAAACCTACATTTCTTTATACGGATCACTTTCTCTTCTGCCTACTTGATATTATGTTTGAACTTAGTTATTTCCGATTTCCTTATAGTCACCAACACAAGTTTCATTCATAAAGTATCAGATGGAAGAAATTCTTGGTGACCTAATTCAATATTGATGAGATTAATATGTGTTGGGTATTTGAACAACTTCTGGTGTACTTATATTTGATTTTCTTGATACTCTAAAACCGTCGGCTTATAGCAGAATGACGAAATAACAACTTCTAATTTTTTTTAATATCCTGTCAACTACTCCAGTTGGCAATGTAGATGAAAAATACAGTTTTTGAAAGAAATCGATGAATAAAATATGCTTCGAGTATTTTCATATCGTGCCAGAAATCATGAGGCTGTTTTTCAGATCACTTTCAATTAAAAACTGATAATAAACAGCTGTATGGAAGAGAGAGGATTATACATCGGTCACGTGTGTGGGTAAACCAAATTAAAATTTTCATGTACCAAGTCATTTCATAAATGATGAAATTCATGCAACTGGAGTCTTCTGTATTTTTCATTTTTTTAATAATCCACTCAAGCAATTCCATTTTACTGTATGGCTTCAGAAACATTGTGTGTGGATTAGAGTCCAAGCCGATGTTGCTAGGGCGGTTTGTATTATAATCTTCTACGTTAAAACTTTGTACCAAGATTTGAAGCGCTTCAATAAAAAAGTTGTTGAGTTCAATCACAATAAGAGAAGGACTTTCAATGGTTTGATCTCCTTTTTTGATAACGATATTTTCACCTACTTTTGATTGAAAGTTCTGATTAATATACACTTTAGGGCAAGAGACACAAGTCAACTTAAATACTCCTGATCTATCAAACATTGAAGTTTTGTCTTTATTGTTTACAGTAAATTTGTGTGAATCAATTTATGTTCTAAAACCTACGCCTGAGTATTTTTCTTCTTTCATACCGCAGTAGCAGACAAAATGTTCAGGTTCCATTCAATCATGGCCGTGAAAGCCTATGCTCTCATAAATTCTACAATTATTATATTCCAAATTGCGTTTTGCTAATAAATTCATTGTATTTCTGTGTTCATCACACATTTCCAACTTTGTTTTCTTTGTAAAGCACTTTGATGTGCAATAACTGACGTTAATCAACTTTCACTTCCATCATAAGAGCGTATTTCAACCAGATTTAAAATAGATACTAATATATAACCTTGATGGCATACCATTTGTTTTTTAACACGTTTCTCATAAGTGGCCATCGATGAGTCTCTTAGCTAACTCCACCATGAAGGCTGATGTTTCTCAAGGATCTCTATTGGACCCAACTCTTTCTTTCTTGTACGTCAACGAATCTCGGAAAAAAATTGAAGGTCTAATTATTACTTTGTCAACCACATTTGATCTTCGCCAATAAAAATAATTTGTGCAACTTTCTGAGAACCTGAAATAAATTTCAATTTTGGGTTGTTTCCTGACATGCAATGCATATCTGTAGAACAACTTTCATGAAACCAGCTCCTTCTTTGGAAATTTATGATGGAAAAGCATTCATCAAATCTGCTGTTTTCAAAAATATATTGTTGATGCATATTTCTCTTGAGCCTATGACTGTTCCATCTTTTGATTGGAATATCAAACCCCCGAATGTGGCAGTTGAGTAGTACGTTCATTAATATAACTGGTACCTCTCGTTATGATTCTTCACTCTATGCACTCATATTCACAACTTAGGAAACTAATGAGCTCCAGTTTGAATAATCCGCAAGTAATAACTTCGTACCTGTCTGCTTTCATATGCTTCGATCGACACTTCTCGTAACACCAATACAGGCTTCTCAACTCTACCGAAGACTGCAAATTCATAAGGATATTAATGACTTGTATTAATAACCAAATCCAATCATGTACTTTCAAGCAAAGTCGACACAACTACTATAATATTTACTCACTCGTTAATGTTAAATACCCTAGGTAAGTAAATACGACATTAAAAAGTTAGATTCACGTCTCACTGGTTTCCAAAGCGCGCCAAAAGTCGAATGAATATAATATCGAAACTTGTCATCAAAGAGCCTTATATCAGTACATGTTTGAATTTAATTGAACCCTTTCTGAATCATTAATATTTAATGACTCCGGGGTGAACGCTTAATTTTGATTACATACCCATTCACGTTCAATTCATCAAGCTTGCCAATCAGCATTTATAAATAGTAATATGGAATCGAAAAATGGAAATGTACACATCTGGTAAATACTTTTTAGGCTATATGCAGCCCAAAATCTCTGCTATGTTCGAAGTTATGTGAACTTATGAAAAAATATATTCCATAATCCCAAATATTCATTTCGTGTCAATAAAATTCACCAAAGTATTGGAGTAAAACCGTATCAAAAAATTACGGGAGGAACAAAAAATATGAGATCCAGAAAGTAGATAGAAAACAAAAAACACGAAATGAAACAAAGTGAAAAAGTTCTGAACATCTTTAAACTACACACACAATTTGATATATTCAAAAAAGAAAGGAACTATCGCCAGGCAAGTAACCAACAATATAAAAACAAATCAGAACAATACGCAGCTCGGGTACAAAACACGGAGTCCAAAAACTTGAAACCAATGTAGCAGCTTCACGAAAACCAGGCCACCAAACGCGGACTGCGATTCCAAGAATTGCATTTACAGGATACCCTTTGAGTGCGGAAAATCCTATATAGGTGAAACTAAGAGGCCATTGAGTTTTCGCATTGCCGAGCACAAGAAACACACACAGCGAGGGGAAACCAGCAAATCAGGAATAGCAGAGCATGTTTGGACCCATCAACATATATCGAGTGGTCCCAAGCTGAGATCATACACAGGGAGGAACATTGGTTTAGGAGAAAATTCAAAGACGCCGCATACATGCTGTCCAACAATGTATTCAGCCAAGCGAGCGTAGAGATACGCAACATATGGAAACCTATAATCAAGCGAAAAATGGCCAACTCCCGTCAAACGGTCATCTCCCACTAAACCGGTGAAGCGGAAAAAGGAAAGCGGAGATAAAGGAAAGTACTCGAATGACCCATAAATAGTCATCTCTCGGAGGAATCACTCCAGTAATCACCGGTTCTTTCAGGGATTTCAAGTCATTCTATATAATAGAATTCACCAATCAAGCTATTCTTGACAACCAGGAATGTGGAGATATCAATATCGACCTCATAAGATACCCAAAACATTGAATTTTTAGAGCTATAAAGGCAACACTGGCCTTCATACAAAATTTTTCATCAAACAAATGGTATCAAATCAAATACAAACAGAGAAAAGTACTCTTCAAGGGTCAGTAGTTAGCTCAACTCTTTTTTCCTTCAGAATTATTGATGAAGGGAAAATGTAGAAAATATAGCTCATTTACTGCAACAGGTACTAGCCAAGTTGGAGGACTGATCAAAAAATAATTTATGTTCTCCCGATAAAACCGAATGTATAGTATTTTCCAAAAGTAACTCCAGAATCTACCTCCCTTGAAATTTGAAGAGCAGACATCAACTATGCTGATGAATTGAAACATGTGGGACTTGCATAGCAGTCACCAAACTTGCCGAGATGGCTCTCAAAAAACAATGAGGCGCCGACGGCAATACACTACCAACATTGAATAGAACGTTGATCCAATCACAAATCGACTACAGCTGTATATTCTACCCATCAGCTCCAGCCAGTGCTATCAAAGTCTTCAGTTCATTTCAAAACACTGTACTCAAAATAAGTCATATATGAGGCTTTCAACGAATCGGTACTAATCTGGTGAGCTTCCGCTGAAAATGGGAAGACGGGAACTGATCATATCATGTACAGCAGAACGGCAAGGGTTAACATCCCAGAAGCTACCTAGCTTTTTTGAAATAAACGAATGACTCCTGAGTTCTCTTCATCTACAGGAGTTTTCCCCGATGTGGACTTCTATTATTCTTCTATTCCTCCATAGCTCAATCCTGCATCTCGCGCAAATGCATAATTTCACATTCTAAATGAAAAAGATACCACACCACAACTAATACAGCGATTCATACTATTCCCAATACCCCTCCTAGTGAAAAATCTTCACAGATGCCTCCGAAACCAACTACTATAGTACTTCAATTATAACCAAAGAATTATTTGCAGGTTACAAAGCACTGCAGAATAGTTCTTAGTGGTAACAGACTCCAAAATTTCTCTACATGACATATCCATATAATTTGCCAATATCAGTTGAAAATCAGTTCGCAATTCTTGGCACACTTAATGTATGTTTGAGATGCCGGATTTTGAGCGCGTGTTCGTATCTGGTAATGAAGTATATTTATACTCAATGGAGCCACCAGGTGGTGACTCTCGGATGTGGTCTTTGGTTTTGTTCAATCGGCCTTATGTGCTTGTTCCTCTCGCGAAATCTGAGGTCATCGCGAAGACTTGGATACGACATGTATGAATTTCCCCAAAAATTTGGGGGTGTGGTTTCTCAGAAGAACATTCACGAACTGGATGCTAAGATCCAGGTCCCGATTTCACATGTTACTTTTGCCTCCATACAAGTTCTCTAACTATGAAATTGGTAACATCTGCATACGCTACTGTTTCGGTCGTTGTCAGTCTTTGAAACTATGTCATCATGTCATTAGGGTGTATGAGATATAATGAAGGGCCTTAAGCCTGAGGAACACCCTGTTCAATGATAATTAACTGACTGAGTGTTTTCAACACTGGCACGTTGACCTCCATTTTCCAAATATGATTTCATCAGTTCCAGAGCAACTCCTCGTATGCCATATCTTTCTAATGTTCATAATAACACTTGATCTACCCAATCGAAGGCTTTGGAGAAGTGCTGTTTCTGTGCTTTTATTTTCAGTGAAGTCGTGTTGGTTTCCTACAAAAAGTTGGTTAGTTGTGAAGAAATGAATTACTTGATTTTTCATATTTAGCTCAAAAGGTTTGGAAGAACTTTAAGGCAAGCTAATTCCACTATAGTTCACATGGTGGTTTCTATCTCCTTTTTCATAAATCGGTGTCATTCTTGTGAAGTATCCGCAAAAATCCTAGTTTCAGTAGCCAATAGATGGCGCGAGTCTTATTATATTCACCGCTTTTTTAGTTAGTAGGTAGGTATGTAGGTCTGAAGTGAGTGGGTCTATTCGACCCTCCACCGCAACCCATAAGGGTTTATTGTGGCTCACACCTATTCTCACTCGGCCAAATAAACCCTGATTCTTAACGAAGCCGATTAGTTTGTATGGTGAGTGGTCTTTCAGGTCAGATGGTGAGAGTACGGATCTGCCGAACTCTAAGAACCTGATTCGATCCCCAGCGGGGCAGGCACAAAGTATATGCTCTGCAGTTTCATCATTTTCCATACAGAGGTGGCACACACTGTCTTCCGACAGTCCAAGTCTCTGCATGTGATGATTCAAATGACAGTGACCTGTAAGAAGGCTTGTTAGACATCATAGTTCATCCCTACTGTAGTCCAGCAACTGTTGAAATCAAGCTTCGAAGGGTGAATAAACGCCTTGGAGTGAGCCAATCCTGGAAGATTCTGCCAGAAGTCCATAACTCTTGCCATCCAGGTGTTGAGTGTTTGTTTGGCAAAGCCCAAAGCGATGCCAATGACAGGTTCTGGTCCAATGAAGCCGCTTGCAGCACCCTCCTTTGCAAGAGAGTCAGCAGCTTCATTGCCTTCCAGGCCAGTATAGCCAGGAATCCAGTCCAGAGACAATCTGTTTAGTCTTCCTATCGAGGAGAGTCTTTTTTGGCAGTTTGCTACCAATTTAGACGCTGTTCGGTAGGAGCCAAGAGCTACCAACGCCGCTTGACTGTCCGAGAATATTTTTATTGACTTGTGAGTGAGGTTGGATTTATCCAATCTCTCCGCACACAATTCAATAGCGTGAATTTCCGCTTGAAATACAATCGCATAAGTTCGTAGGCAGGTAGATAAGTCTGTCCTGGGTCTGCGACTGAAAACACCTGCACCAGAACCGGAAGCCTGTCTCTGTAAGCCAGAGAGCTTCGCTTGAGCCGTTTTCTGTAACGCCTTCGTCCATCAAGCAATTGCACCCTACGTGATCATTGGTCTGACAATCATCACATAAACCCAATGGATTTGTTTGGGACCTAAACGCCAAGTTTTACCACAAATCCTTCGGCATGTCCATAGAGACAGTCTGGCTTTGTGTAAAACTTTTTAGTTGGTACTAACCTCCAAAAAAAAGCTGTTGGAATTTCATGATATCCTACTCATAAGTTTGTGAGTAATTGTGCTAATAGTGACACTACTTTTGTTATTTCCAAAACAATGGATCAAAAACAATTTCGTGTTTAAATTTTACACTGCTTCTTGATGGGAAAATATACCGTTCAAGCAAAGCAATGGCTTGAAAAGTGTTTTAAAGACTCCACTTCATCAGAAACGACAATTGAACGTTGGTTTACTGACTTCAAACGTGGTCGTAGAGACACCGATGGTGCAAAACGTAGCGGACCTCCAAATAAGACAGTAACACCAGAAAACATAAAAAAATCCACAAAATCGTTTTGAACGATCGAGAAGTGAAGTTACGTGAGTTAGCTGACATTGAAAAGATATCAAAAGAAAGTGTTGGTTTTATATTGCATGAGCATTTGACTATAAGGAAGGTCTGCTCAAAGTGGGTACCACGCGAGCTCACTGTTGACCAAAAACAAAACGTGTTGATGATTCTGAGCAGTGTTTGGCAATGTTCAAACTTAACAAACCAGAATTTTTGCGTTGATATGTGACAATGAATGAAACATGGATCCATTACTTCACTCCGGAATCAAAATGATCGTCATCTGGGTGGAGAGCCATAATTGAACAGGTACGTTATGTAGAGGTTCAGGTTATTTCTTAGAGGCAGTCTCAATTATGGTTAACTGTAGTATATAAATAATAATGTAAGGATAATTTGATGTACAAATCACTTGAAAAAGCTAATGTCTTAGCGAAACATGTTGTGATATATTTTTCAAAAAAAGTTTGTGGAGATCAAATCGTTGAGGTGTAGTTTTTGAAATTCCAATTTATACAATGTGCGATACCTCTAATTCTGTTAGTCATGTCCTAGATAGATTCAACTACAAGATTATACAAATCAAAAGACATTTCTTAGCTAACTGACAGCTCTGTTTTTAATTTTTTTTTATATAGATTCACAAATTATATATTTGTAATTAGGTTCATCCTGTAGAATAGTGTATGAAATAAATAAATAAAAGGTAAATCGTTCCACAAAGTGGTACTGAAGTATTAGAGCAGCGCTAGAATGATTGTGTAGCTGTTAATGAAGATAACGCTGTTGAATAAAGCCAATTTTGAACAAATAAAACACGTTTTTCTCCTCCGACCCGGAACTTTCCAGCTCAAGACTTTGCTTTGTTATGGGGTAAACCACGTATATGATGGATCTCGAGGATGCACAATAACCTGAACTAGTTTGTCAGATAGGTAGATAACAATAAAAGTAATCTCCAATAGCGCCAAACTTCGATAACAATAATTTCAGGTCACAACTGAAACATTTTGACAATACTCATAATCGATTTTTCATTCTATTCTCTCGAGGATGTTATTTTCCACTTCATGCTGTATGAAGTCGAATACTTCCAATCGATTCTGCTCGCTCAATTTATTATCTTTGACTTTTGATAGACGTCGAATGTGTTTTACGAGTGAACAAAAAACGGAAAGAATGAGCATCGCTAAAAATAAAGACTTCCTATTCCGCCAACCGGTAACAGTAATTAGTGTTTCTGGTTGTGACATCGCGGCTTCGCATCACGAAGATTAAGCGTCAGGGCCTATGTCTTTTCTTATGAGTATACTACACTAATTTACATATTTTAGTCGCATTAAAGAGATACTTGCCTCCGATATGCCCTTTACCGTCACTTCTCGTCATCCGAGATATTGTTACATCTGCTTTATGTTTTCGTTCAATTTGTAATTTTGATCTCATTCACGCGCGGCTCGCCTTTGACGGGATCGTGTCGAATTTCTAGGGCGGTATTAATGCTGATTTGCAATCATTTGAAGCGTCTTTCGTGATTGGAAAGTAGATTCATAATGAAAGTTGACTAATATATTCGTAACTTCAGACGAGCACATATCATTCAATAATAGAAACAGAGCATATTGAATCCTACATAATGTAGTAGGATATCGTGAACTTTGATATACGATAGGTTGCCTTTTATGTTTCGGGAATTGGCAACTCTAGTGTTGCAATCTGGCAACTGACAGCTCTATTAAGTTGGACATTTTTAGGCTTATGCGTACTCAGAACTTTTTGACATACGTACGCTATTTGTGTTGTTTACAGTAATTGAAAAGATTCATCTTGGACCAAAAATGGAATTGAATCGTGAACATTTTCGTGCGATTATTTTTTCAAACTTTCGACGTGGATTAACTCAGCAACAGTGCATGGATGAATTTAATTAAATTTTTGGCGATGAAGCTCCATCAAGGACCAGTTTCACAACACAACAAAAAAATATTTTTTTAATGTTTCCTACACTAAATTAGTCAATTTCTACTAATTTTGGGGTGATAAAAACGAAAATAACAATGAAAAATTTTTATTAGCTCTGGTTTTTGAGATACACAGTACTTAATCTTAAAGAGTAGTTATACTATACGTGAAAAGTGAAAGTACATAAAACAATATTGTTATGTTTCTTTTAGAATATTTTAAGTACAAAATTAATAAAAAAAACATTATTCTTAGTGTTTTGACANTTACGTTTCTGAGCCTTAAATGTTATTTCACCACATATATAGCAAAAGCTATCGACAGAATTCACACACTTTCGAGGCATTTCAGATCAGCACTTAAATTAATTTAAAAATCAACTTCACACGATAATTTCAATAGCAACCACGTGCGTACAATTGACAAACTCACATAGGTTATGTTTACTACTTAAGAACAGCTGATGAGAGGGGTGTTATGTAAACAAACATGTGTACCAACTGTTGGTGATGAAATATTTCATTTGTTGAAAACTCAATATACATATATATAATATAATGATACTATATCTTGAAAACAAGAGCTAATATATAATTTTTAAGGTCACTTTCGGTTTTAACACGTGGAAATACATTAAAATCATCTAATTTCAACCCCGAAACAAAAACTTTGTTGTGTTGTGTTTTATCGATGGTATGGTGAATTCAATCGTGGTCGTAGTTCACTCCAAAACGAATTTCTTGAAGGTTGTCCAAAATCAGTTGTTGTTATGAAAATAGATCGTCATGTGACCTATCGTGAGATTAAGACAACCTTAGGCTTTAGTGGGGCCAGCATACATTTGATTGTCAAAAAAATGTGTTCGCGTTGGATCCCACACAATTTGTTAATCGCTCAAAAAAAGGCTCGTGTCGATTGATCGAAGGAAATGCTCAAAAAATACGATCGCAGTGCTTCGAAACACGTCTATGAACTCGTGACAGATGATGAATCGTGGATTTACGCGTATGAGCCCCAAAGTAAACAGCAGTCTACTGTATGGGTGTTTAAAGACGAGCCAAATCCAACAAAAGTTGTTCGCGCATGAAGCACTTCGAAGCAAATGGTCGCCTGTTCTTTCGTAAAAACTAGACCACTAGAACAACGTAACCCGTTGTCTCAAAATAATTAGAAAGAGGCATTAAAGATCAACTTGTGGAATTCTTGAAAACATATAATATTTTCCGGATACTCAGTCTGGATTCAGAAAAGGGCACAGCTGCGCGACGGCCCTTCTGAATGTGACAGATCGTATCTTCCAGGCAACCGACTCGGTTACTGTTCTAGTTCTCTCAGACTATTCGACAGCTTCCGATACCCTAAATTGGACTCTCAGAAGAATCTATTACGTTTTTTGATAGCTACTAAATGGTCGAAAGCAACGAGTTGTACTCAATAATAGGGTTTCTCAAACAAGAGAACTGACTTGTAGAGTACCACAAGTATCTGTTTTGGGGCCACTTTTCTATGCAATTTCCACAGCGTTTTTCAAAAATGTTGTCTCGCATTGTTAACTACAAATGTATGCGGATGATACTCAGGTGATGTATTCCTTCCACCCTTCAGACACAGTGAATGGTTGTAAGAAAATTAACGAAGACCTTGATAGAATTTTCAAAATATACAAATACCATTCTCTCTCATTAAATCCAAACAAATCTAAGGCAATGCTGTTTGGGAGGCGAAATGACAGACTTCTTCACCAAAAAAATATTTGTGTTACTATCAATAACATTCCTGTACAGTTTTGTGATGTGGTTCAAATCTAAGGCAATGCTGTTTGGGAGGCGAAATGACAGACTTCTTCACCAAAAAAATATTTGTGTTACTATCAATAACATTCCTGTACAGTTTTTGTGATGTGGTGAAGAATCTTGGGCTCTGGATAGATTACTCCTTACGATTCGAAAAGCATGTCTCGGAATGCATCCGTAAAAGTATCTAGAAACTGAAAATTTTATTTGGATCTCGTGCAACATTGAATTTGAATCTTTAAAAACACTTTGCGAGTATCTAGTTCTTCCTACCTTTACTTATTGCGATACGGTCTATAGCTCTCATCTTACGGCAACATCTTCGCAAAAAATCCAGTTAATCCAAAACTATTGTCTCCGCTTCATCTATGGTATTCGAAGGCGTCAACCTATCAGTCATAAGCTACGAGAAGCTGCGTGGCTAAATATGAAATCCTGCCGAAAAATTCACTGCGCCACGTTATATCATAAAATAATTACTACCCAAACTCCCTCCTACCTTTATAGAAATATTGTATCTAAATATTAGATCGAAAGGTACTATAACACCACCAATCCACAAATCATCATTGCTTGAGAGAAGTTTTTCCTATAATATATCGACCACTCACAATGCTATTCCAAATGATTTTAAGAATATGAAACTCTCCTCCTTTCGAAAACGTTTCTTTGAATTTATGAAATCCTCTAATATCTAGAAAGCGGTTATTTGATTAGTAGTCTGCGATCTTTTATTCTGCTTGTCCAAAGGTTGAGTGGAAGACCATCTTTGTGTACTCCAGGTGCTCAAGATGAACTCCGCCTTTTCAGTTTGCATAGGAAATGTTGTAGCGTATTTGATGAATCTTATCTTTTTTGTAATCCTGTGTTCTACTGAATAAATACACCATGTACCTTTTTGAGATGATTTTCTTTCTAGGTTCCACTCCAGATCGAGGCAGGAGACTAATACTCAAGGCTAAAGGCCTTTCAACTATCCTGAAATGGTGCAGACTTGCTCGAATAGTGAACCATTAAAACAACAAGAGCTTCAGGTTAGTCTTATATTACAAAGCAATAACTGTGTAAAAAATATAACATGAAAGTTCAACAAAACAATTAGCAAAAATGTTCGAAAAATACGATCAAAATTTTACAAGAAAGTACGTCTCAAAGAGCTGATTGTCAAAACAAAAATCATCTCTTTATCGATTTGTGAAATGTTATATATTCTCTCATAACCTAGATTACGAAAACATAGATGACTCTACTCGAGTTTTGTGGAAATTCTGAAATGATTATTTGAAATTGCCTGGCTTGAAACCCGTGTGTACTAATTGCATGTATTTACACATATGAAAGGGGTGTAGTGTAATTTATGGCCCTTCTTATATCGTCCCCAAGACGAATCAACAATAAGACAATTATTACAAAATTAAAATGACATCCTCTCTCTTTATACCGACATGGGGGGTTAGTGAAAAATCCTAATTGACTCATGAAACTATACTGGGTTCTGTTCTCCCTCTCTGATACGGTATCCGTGCGAAATACACATCCGTTGTAAATGCCACCAAACGCAACACCACAATTTACTCACTGCCCGCAATTTACCGAAATTCCACTATCGCAAAATCCCTTTTCGGAAAGTCCCTTGTCGCGACCCTCTTCTGCAACTGACTTTCGCAATTCCATTTCGCGACTCTCTATAGCAATTCCTCTATCGCAAAAGCCCTTTTCGCGACCCTCTCCCGAAACTAACTTCCGAGACCGTTTCGTGACCCTCTTCCGCAACTCCCCCAACTAACCGATAGCCACTCTCCCAATTAACCGACTTCCCCAACGGGCCGATCGCCACTCTGCAAATTAACCAACTCCCTAGTATTCCCCAAGTCCGAAAAATTGTTCCCAATACTCTTTCCTTGTACCGTCCCCTGATTGGTCTGATCTCTGGTTAATATTTCCGAATTTTTTCATAACCCTTCCTACTCAATACCTATATCTTCTTTTTTTCGAAGTCATTGGACAGTTTTTAGTTTAAATAAATTTTCGAACCCATCTATTCAGATATGGCCGAACTTCCTGTCCGCGAAGCTGAAATGCAAACTCATAGCTTGCATTTTCACGTTCCCAATGTTATTACTTATCAACGGGATACGTCTGTTTAGTCTACTTCGAACGAAGCCTAATGATGCCGTCAAGGTTCAACAATCATAAATCAAATTCAACGCTTACCCTGTTGGACAAATATCGACATCGAAAAACCGGGTGACCCCGGTATTTATTAATAAAGTGATAGTTTTCGGTAACTATCACAATGGCAGTTATTACAGCTCTCCACGGATTTCCCATTGGGACGATTGGACTTTGGTTTCGATGTCATAACCATATACCTACCCATGATTCGTCACCAGTTGATCCGCTTTTTTGTGTAGCGGAAAATCGCCAGACACGCAAAACACGTGAGAAGCAGCTGAAACTGTGAGAACACGTACCAACATAAAAAATCCCGCGAAATTTGAACATTCACCCTATTTTTTGAACAGTTCACGTATGCCATTTGCGAACACCGCATATATCTAAGGTATATTCGATTTTCGTGAGGAAGAAAAATAACTGTCCGAGATAATGTTGCATTAAGTCGCAAATTCCTTATCTTTGTTGGAATTTATTTCATTGTTTGCTGGGAAACCGATATTAAAACTCTTACCGTTAAAAATGATCGTATACTAAAGTTTCTCTGAAAGTATACCGTTCATGGAAATTGTCACTAACTCCACAACTACGATACGCTTTCATGTTTATTTATTTCCATTGCATGTTCCTAACTTTTCGCCTAGTTACAGTAAATTGTTAATTGAACCACCCCAGTATTTGAGCACGATAGAAAACAGTCACCGTGGCCTACAATCCCAAGATTCACGCTACATCATTCGGGGCGTTGTTTTAGCGACGCTTTGTCGCCCTTTTGTCGTTTCCCATCCCAAAAATTCGTAGGGTGATTATCTACCAGTGTCGGACTGTAATACTACCTGTGAACCGAGCTAGCTCGAATTAGGTATTCGAATTGCTTTGTGTCTCAGCATACGAGTAATTCGAATGAACGACTCCTCTTTCCAACTGATTAGTCCGATCATTGAGAATAAAATATGGCGCTACCCAATAATTTTGCCAAACAGCACCAATTTGCACTACTGTACTTCGTCCCCTCTTCTCGGGGATGAAAAATCTTATATCCAAAATAAGTCCGGAAATAGATTCTGAACAACTGTGAAGTTTTTTCAGAAAGTCAAAATTTTGACCTGTTCGCGAATGAAATTGTCAATTTTTCTGCCAATTAACCCACGTTTTCTGACGGTCAAAAAGTAAATATTCCATCAAAAACACTTTTGCTTAATGAAAAATCAAACGAAATAATTAATAGCTTGTTGGTGATTGATTCCTTCATGAGAACTTGTCTGGACTTTGTTCTGGGATCCTTTGCAGCTGAGGAATAGGTTTCTTCCTTATTCTTCAAAACTCCGACACTACTTAACCTCGCTTCCTCATCTAGTAATCTGCCTTTCACCACTGATAAGGTAATAAGTGAGCTATTAGCAAGTGATAATGTTGCAAGTGAGCTAATTACAGTTTGATATTCCTTACTAGGCAGGGACTGAAACAACTGAAGAATGACTTCTCGAACGAATTTCTCAAAGTTGAGAAAGTGATTAGACAAGCTGTCCCTAGAGTTAGCTTTTAGGGCTTCCAGCTGCTTGCGTTGGTAGACTATCTCGCTCAAAGACAATTTGAAGTCTTTTCCACATCTCATGAGCAGTGTCTTTACCTTGAATGTATTCCAGATGGGAGTCTGCTACTTTTGTGATAATTCTTCCTTTTGCAGGCTTCGTTTTGTTTCTGTTTTTGTGCATTACGCACTTGTATACTTTGAAGTTCATTTGGCGTTGCACCCGCTGCTGGCGTTTCTATCTCAAGTGGTGACTGTACATATTCCAAAAGTTCCAATCCATGCAGCAAAATCTCCATGCGAAATTTCCAACTTGAGAAGTTTGTGCCGTCGAACAGAGGAATCTTAAATTTTTCGTCTTCTGAAGTCATTTTTTTTCCTTCTTTTTTTGGATTGTTCAAAAAAAATTCTAACCTCACTTTTTCTGACTAGCAAACAGTTACCAAATTCTGTCGGCCTGGACCCATAACCTGATGAAAGAACTGCTTTCTTTTAGGCATCAACTGTTTGTTGAAAGTGTGAAAGATACTCCAAGTTTATTTCCTTGTAACTCTTTCATTATCACTACGCCTGATATATTTTTCTCACATTGACCTTTTGACATATATCAACCAACATGGAAGACTCATTTTTCAAGAATCTTGTAACTACTTACAGAACACATAATATAAGGTTTTAAGAGAACTTATGTCATGGAAAATTACTATTCTCAACATTCGTCAATGGCTAAAACTGAAAGTTTCAATGTGGACTGATTGAAAAACAATGCATTTTTCTGAAGAAACTCTGGAATATTTTTTGAATTGCTTGAAAAAATCTTCGTTTTCGTCCCTTATAAATGTTCCCAGCAACAAAATCAAGCGAGTTATGGCGAAAATAATATAGATCCTAATTTTTTCGGCGAAAAAAAATGTGAAAGTCACCCCCTATTTTCCACTTCAACTGAATCGTCATTATATTATCATTTTATTGTGAATTAATATTGATCATCACTGAGACGAAAGATGATTTCTGATTTTTTTTACATTTCGATAGAAGAAGACTTATTTATTCCGCTTGAACCCAACAATAACTTTGGGAAGAGTTTTTGCTACTAGCTTCCTTCCACATAAATCAATTGACGTTGTGAATAGTCAGGTAGTAAATTGTTCACGATTTTATTTGAATGTAGTGACGTTGTTTGATATTGAAGTAATTGAACATATTTGAAATCTATACTTATATGTTAGGAATCACACGTTAAAAGGTAAGACCTCGTTAGCTCGCACAAGTTTCGACTTCTGAGGTTTGTCGTTTGTAGGGGTGAGACAGCTGGTTAACGAAAAACCAGATTTTTCTTAAACAGACAGATATGCGAAAATCACTTAACACTCATTCATCTGTTTCGTACTGTTTCGTACTGATAAGTCCTAGGGAGCTGAAATTTGATATATAGGTGCTTCTTAGGCTTTAGATGTGTACTAAGAACATATTTTCAAATATTTCAACTGAGGTTACCACTGTTTCTTCGTACCGCTATATTTTCGGATACTGAAATTTTGTATGTAAGTTCGTTTCGTTGTAGATGTGAAATGAGAAAGAATTTTCAGATATTCCAACTCAAGCACACCCCTGGGGATAAAAGGGGAGCGTTTACATATGAAAATTACCTTTTCATCACTGTTTCTCCGTACCGCTATAATTTCGGAGGATTGAATTTTGTATGTAGGTTCGTTTCATGTTGTAGATGTGCAATGAGAAAGGACTTTCAGATATTCCAACTCGGACAACCTCCTGGGGATAAAATGGGCGCGTTTACATATGGAAATTACCTTTTCATCACTGTTTCTCCGTGCCGCTATAATTTTGGAGGCTTGAATTTTGTATGTAGGTTCGTTTCATGTTGTAGATGTGCAATGAGAAAGTATTCTCAGTCCAACTCGGACATCCCCCTGGGGATAAACTAGACGCGTTTACATATCAAAATTCCCTTTTCATCACTGTTTCTACACACCGCTATAATTTCGGAGGCTTGAATTTTGTATGTAGGTTCGTTTCATGTTGTAGATGTGCAATGAGAAAGAATTTTCAGATATTCAAATTCGGGTACCCCCTGGGGCTAAAAGAGGAGCATTTACATATGAAAATTACTTTTTCATCACTGTTTCTCCGTACCGCTATAATTTCGTAGCCTTGAATTTTGTATGTAGGTTCGTTTCATGTTGTGGATGTGAAATGAGAAAGTGTATTTTCAGATATTCCAACTCGGACACGCCCTGGGAATGAAATGGGCGCGTCTACATATGAAAATTACCTTTTCATCACTGTTTCTCCGTACCGCTATAATTTCGGAGGCTTGAATTTTGTATGTAGGTTTGTTTCATGTTGTAGATGTGCAATGAGAAAGAATTTACAGATATTCCAATTCGGACACCCCCTGGGGATGAAAGGGGCGCGTTTACATATGAAAATTGCCTTTTCATCACTGTTTCTCCGTACCGCTATAATTTCGGCGGCTTGAATGAAGGTTCGTTTTATGTTGTAGATGTGCAATGAGGAACGATTTTCAGATATTCAAACTCGGGTAACCCCCTAGGGCTAAAAGGGGAGCGTTTATATATGAAAATTACTTTTTCATCACTGTTTCCCCGGACCGGTATAATTTCGGAGGCTTGAATTTTGTATGTAGGTTCGTTTCATGTTGTAGATGAGCAATGAGAAAGGATTTTCAGATATTCCAATTCGGACACCCCCCTGGGAATAAAATGGGCGCGTTTACATATGAAAACTACCTTTTCATCACTGTTTCTCCGTACTGCTATAATTTCGGAGGCTTGAATTTTGTATGAAGGTTCGTTTTATGTTGTAGATGTGCAATGAAAAAGGATTTTCAGATATTTCAACTTGGGCACTCCCCTGGGGATAAAAAGGGCACGTTTACATATGAAAATTTACCTTTTCATCAATGTTTCTCCATACCGCTATAATTTCGAAGGCTTGAATTTTGTATGTAGGTTCGTTTCATGTTGTAGATGCGCAATGAGGAAGGATTTTCAGATATTCTAACTCGGGCAATCCCCTGGGGATAAGAGAGGCGCGTTTACATATGGAAATCACCTTTTCATCACTGTTTCTCCGTCCTGCCATAATTTCGTAGACTGAAATTTTGTATGTAGGTTCATTTTATGTTGTAGATGTGCAATGAGAAAAGATTTTCAGATATTCAAACTCGGGTACCCCCCTGGGGCTAAAAGGGGCGCGTTTACATATGAAAATTTACCTTTTCATCACTGTTTCTCCATACCGCTATGATTTCGGAGGCTTGAATTTTTGTATGTAGGTTCGTTTCATGTTGTAGATGTGCAATGAGAAATGATTTCAAATTATTCCAACTAGAGAGCCGCCCTGGAGATAAAAGGGGAGCACTGTTCTCCGTAACACTATATTTTCGAGGACTTAAATTTCCGGAAAATGCACCCGTACGGAGCCGGGCTGAGTTGCTAGTATGTCATAATTGGAAAGGAATTATATTTAGGAACATTATTAGTAACCTGTTGGTCGCAATTCTTCATTTGAGCAATGAGACCTGAAATGTGGAATTTCACTGGATTTTAGTTTCAGCAAAATATTTGAAGTGTAAGGTTGAACTCATTCGTATTTCTTAATCAAAAATTCATGAAAGAAATCAATGATCTGTCACCCGTCTCTTTGTCACGAATTATCCTCTACAGACTCGAGAGGGGAAAAGTGAGAACTGGAGCAATGCATACTGAAATCAAATGGCCGCTCCCCATCAGACATCAATTGCGAATTCGAAATTAAAAATTAATAAATCGGTCGCAGAGCAGGTTTACTCTGAGAATTAATAAACGGTCCCGTTGGCGCCTCCGGCAAAATTGTCAACTACCTTAGTCGAATATGTTGTGTTATATTCCATGAACTTTTTTTAGAATAAAATGAAATGAAAATTAAATCATAAGGGAAATAGGTCATCCGTGTGTGACAAAAACTCAACTGGAAGCAAAACTTTTGAATTTCTTTCAATTCTTCAGAACTTGTTTCCGAAATTGAAAACATTGGGGCACTCAAAAGAAATGTAGACATTATATATAGTCCATTATATGCCAGACAATATATAGAATCACACGTTAAAAGGTAAGACCTCGTTTGTCTCTAGCTCGCACAAGTTTCTCAACTTCTGAGAGTTGTCGTTCGTATGGGGGCGACAGCTG